>CM053622.1:542110658-542177904 GCA_028646595.1 Phalanger gymnotis | reverse complement strand
CAAGAAGAAAATACTGCAAGCAGCCAGAAAGAAACAATTTGAGTATTGTGGAAACACAATCAGAATAACCCAAGATCTAGCAGCTTCTACATTAAGGGCTTGGAATATGATATCCTGGAGGTCAATGGAGCTAGGATTAAAACCAAGAATCATCTACCCAGCAAAACTGAGTATCATGCTCCAAGGCAAAATATGGACTTTCAAGCTTTCTCAGTGAAAAGACCAGAGATGAACAGAAAATCTGACTTTCAAACACAAGAATCAAGAGAAGCATGAAAAGGTAAACAAGAAAGAGGGACTTACTAAAGGTGAACTGCTTTCAAACACAAGAATCAAGAGAAGCATGAAAAGGTAAACAAGAAAGAGGGACTTACTAATGGTGAACTGCTTTGTTTACATGGAAGGATGATGTATATAATTCATGAGACCTCCGTATTGGGGTAGCTGAAGAGAATATACAGAGGGAGAAAGGGAGAGACAGAATGGGGTAAATTATCTCACATAAAAGTGGCAAGAAAAAGCAGTTCTGTAGGAAGGGAAGAGGTGGCAGGTGAGGGGGAATGAGCGAATCTTGCTCTCACTGGATTTGACCTGAGGAGGGAATAACATACCCACTCAATTGGGTATCTTACCCCACAGGAAAGAAGGAGGAAGGAGATAAAAAAAAAGGGGGGGGGGGATAATAGAAGGGAGGGCAGATAGGGGGAGGAGGTAATCAAAAGAAAACATTTTTGAAAAGGGACAGGGTCAAGGGAGAAAACTGGGATAGGATAGGAAGGAGCAAAATACAGTTAGTCTTTCACAACATGAGAATTGTAGAAGGGTACTGCATAATGATACACATGTGGCCTATGTGGATTTGCTTGACTTCTTAGGGAGGGTGGGTGGGGTGGGAAGAGGGGAGAGAATTTGGAACTCAAAGATTTAAAAGCAGATATTCAAAAAAAAAATTTTTGTATGCAACTAGGAAATAAGATATACAGGCAATGGGGCATAAAAGTCTATCTTGCCCTACAAGAAAGTAAGAGAAAAGGGGATGGGGGTGGGGGGGAGTGGGGCGACAGAAGGGAGGGTTGACTGGTGAATGGGGCAATCAGAATATATGCCATCTTGGAGTGGGGGGAAGGGTAGAAATGGGGAGAAAATTTGTAATTTAAACTCTTGTGAAAATTAATGCTGAAAACTAAAAATACTAAATAAATAAATAATTTAAAAAAAAAAAAGGAAAAATGCTTTCCCAGAACTAACAGTGAAATCTGTATTGATTCAAATGAATCATGTGGGAGAGGAACTCTGGACATATAACTGAAGGGCTCTCCAAAGGCTAGAACATTTACATTTACAGGATGGATTAGGCATTTAAATAGAAATTTGATAACAATGTCAAGTTATTAAATATATTAAATAAATTTATTAAGATTTTGGGGAAAAAAATCACATCAGGTTCTTTTTGTCAGGTGACTAGCATGGTATTACTGACAACTATTGGCTAACCTGATTCTCACAGCAACTAGGCAAACTGTACATACATATTAAAGAAAGTGTAGAATAGTGTATCCTGTGCTCAGAGACAGGAAGTACTGTAGGAATCAGTCTACATTTACTAGCCATGTAACCAGACGCAAGTCATTTAACGGCTGTGAACCTTAATTTTCTCATCTGTAAAACAAGGACCACTACAGCACTTATCTCACAGAGTTGCTGTGAGGCTCAAAGAGATAATATATTTAAAGTTCTTTAAAGACTGACATAAATGTAAAACTATATATATGATAGGTTCAGTAAATTCAGCCCTAATTTTTAGGGCTTCAGGGACACTTCTGAAGAATCCTTTAGCATATAAACAGGACAAGAAAAAAAGAGGAGTGATCATCAGGAGTATCTAGCGACAACAGCAATAACTTCTATTTATACTTATTTCAGATGACAGATGAGGAAACTGAGGTTTAATGGTTACACAACTTTCAATGTGGTCCCAAAACTGCAAGAGGTACAGGCAGCCTCTGCACCCAGACTAGCTGTCTCCTGATTTTACCCATTATGCAATCTTGGACAAGTCATCTGAGACTGGATGTAATAAGTAATTACACAAGTCAACAAAGAACCCCAAAAGCGTGCCTAAGCTTTGGTCTGTGTTATGGCAAACCCGGTTTTGTTTCTCTTTCCCCACCTATCCCTAGTGGTCTCCAAAGCTCTCACTTACAGCTGCTTTTGTGTAGTCACCTGTGGCCAAAGATCCAGAGGAGCTCATTTCCGCAATAAGGAGGCAGCCGCGGTGCATTGGCATCCCCACTTCACTCAGGCCTTTTACAACTCCTGAGCCTGGCACCACATGGGCATTTACTATATCTGCCCAGGAAGCTATTTTGAAAACACCACCTAAGAGAAAGTGATAGATAGGATTACTCTCAACTGAAACTTGTTCAAGCAAGAAACAACTACAGAAACGTGAAATTTTGCAATAACAGGTCTCCATATTAAAGGTGTCACTGAAAAGCTAACATTTTCACCAGGGTAACTAGCTTATGGCTTAAAGACCTTCATAAGAAGTAAGGCTCAGTTTTGCACCTGTTTTTCACTAACATGGAATGGAAGCTGACTTTCCTTATATGCTGAAGCTTACAATGGCAACAAGGTCATTTTTTTCTGCAGTAGAAACAAGCTGAAAATAAATGTAGACATGTAAGACCCTCAAAGTAAAATCGTTAATGTAGCTTGAGGATTGCAAAAAGGGGTGTTAGGAGATTGGAAGAACTGTTTCCAGTGAATGTTACAGCAGCTTTTGAAGGTCATGAGGAGAATGCAACAAGGTTTAGGATGAAGTATTGTCTTTCATTACTTTTAAAGCCCTCAGACACCAATTACCTAAAATATCATTGAAAAGAATAAATTGTCATTTTTCATGTCTGTCAAAACTTTACTACCTCTTAAGCTTGACAACCATCTCAAAAGATTTGGTCCTTCCAAGCCTTGGCTCTTATCTCAATGAATTCCTCCACTCAATTCCCAAAGCTTCATATCCTGTCCAATGGTTTTCCCACTTCCTACCTCATACCCCCCCCCAAAATAAGGAAAATGCACTAGTCATTTTAAAAGATCAAAAACATATTTAGAGAGCTGAGGCATAAATCTGTGGAAGGGATCAAGTGGCTTCTATTTTAAAGATGAACAGTGTATGGTGACACCACTTTCTCAACTGAAAGCAAGCAGGACACTTCGGTTAATATTAAGAGCTTTACAAATAATACACCATTTGATCTGTGCAAAACCTGGACACAGGTGCTATTATTGTCCCCATTTTATAACGGAAGAAACCAAGGCAGATAGGACCTCTGGTGCTCCTGACTCTCCAGAGGTCCACTAGGTGACCCTCTATCCATTGGACCACCTAGCTGCCTCTAACCAAACAGAACTGCTTAAGTCACATTTTTTAAGTCGACTTTTAACTTGGCATTTGATGGTGAACACAACAATCCCAGAGACGTGGAAAACTACTTCAGTAAAAAACTGCTTTTCTGAAAAGTCCAAAAACTTATCACAAGCTTGTTTCTTGGAATTCAATTCTCACCCAGCAGGAAAAGCTAGAAAGACAAATTCCATTAAAAATTACAGGCATAAAATATTTAGTAGACATCTACTAAGACACACCTGGGAACCATATAAAGCTAATGATACACTCTTTGCAGAAATGTTGACAGACTAAGATAACTAGAGAAATACTAATTGCTCAAGGGTTGGCTGAGCAATCTAATGAAAATGAGAATGCTACCTAAATTAATCAACTTGTTCAGTGCTACACCAATCAAACTACCAAAGCAGTACTTCACGGAGCTGGAAAAAATAATAAAATTTATCTGGAAGAACAAAAAACCAAGAATCTTAAGGGTAATAATGAAAAAAAAATGGGAAGGGAATCAGAAAGGGAAGGTGAGGTCCTAAAGCAGTGTGGCAGAAATTATATCTAGATCAATACTTTACACCATATAGCCAAGAAAAACCCTGAACAGACACATGACTTAGATAGAAAAGGTGGCAATCATAAGCAAATTGGAGAAATTACCTTAAATATGTATGGATGCAGAAAGAATTTAAAACCAAACGAGAGATAGAAGATCAAGATAAAATGGATGCTTTTGATTATATAAAATTCAAGTTTTTACAAAAACAAATGTAGCTCAGTTAAAATCAATGAAAACAGCTAACTGGGAAAAAAAAAATCTTTACATCAGGTTTCTCTGATAAAGGTCTCATATCCAAGATACAAGGAAATTATTCAAATTTATAAGACTAACCTATTTCCCAACAGATCAAAGAATATGAATAGGCAGTTTTCAAAAATAAAAAAAAAAAAGGAATCCAAGCTATCAACCACCAGTATCTCTGATGTTCCACCTCACATCCATCAAATTAGCAAAAGTGACAGAAAATGATAAATTCTGGAGCCGTTGCAGGAAAACAGATTCAGTAATGTGCTATTGGTGGAGCTGTGAATTGGTCTAACCATTCTGGAAAGCAATTTGGAACAAGGCTTAAAAAAAGTTCCAAAATTGAGAATTTTTTTTGACCCAACTAAAGCTAAGAGAACATCCAGAATTGGAGAAGAACTAAACAATTTTGTAGGAAATGAATGGCAAAATGACAAAAGGGACAATTTCAGAGGCAACTTGAAAGTCTTTCATGAACTGATAGAGTGAAGTGAAAAGAAATAGGAGAACACAAAGGACACAACACTGTAAAGAAAAACTCGGAAGAATCTTCCAACTCTGATCAACATACTGATTAATCCAGAGTACAGAGGTCTAAAACAAAGCATGCCACTCACCTCCTACCAGAGGGGTGATGGACTTAAAATGCAGAAAGAGACATCCAGTTTTGGATAGGGCCAATGTTTTCTTTTTAAAAAACTGTTCACTAGGAGAAGGAGAGCTGTGGGGAAGGGAATAAATGTTCATAATTTTTTTTTAAAGGAATACAATTCTTACCTTCATATTGTTTTTTCACTGTGTTTCCTATATCAGCAAACTTTCGGTCTTCAAATATTAAGAACTCATGGAATTCTGCTAGAGCTTTCAACTCCTCCATGATCTCCAGACTGAAGTCATTCAGAATGTCTACATGGGTCTTGAGCATACAGATGCTGGGACCGAGAGTGGCTGCCAGCTGCAACAGCTCTTTGGCCTCAGTAATATCAGCAGAAAGACACAAGTTGGTCTGCTTCTTTTCCATAAGCCTGAGAAGTTTAGAGGCAATAGGATGGGTGCCAGGGAGCTGGGCACGCATGCCAAAGCTAAGTTCTTTGAGAGTTTCCTTTGCAGGTATGGTACCATTCTGCTCTGCAACTACAAAGATGTTGTCCTGAATAAACTTCTTCACTTTCCCAACCATCTCAGCATCAATCTTTTTTTGCTGCTCAAGAATCTCCAGGATCTTTGACAAGGTACACACGGAATGTAAGCGAATGCCCCGTTCTTGCAACTTGGCTTTGCCTCCCTGCTCTCTGTCCAGCAGCGCGATGGCATCTGTGACTTTCAAACCTTCCCTCTGAAGGACCTCAACAGTTTCCCAGATACTAGAACCACTGGTCACCACATCCTCAATGATCAAACAGGTTTCGCCTGGATTAATACTTCCTTCTACAAGACGTTTAGTACCTAGAAAAGAAAAAAGACTCTATTGGCTTTGATCAACATCATCTTGTTTTGTTCATAAGAAATACACTTTAGTGAAGACTGAATATATTCCTACTGTTTCTGAACTATTTTATTTTCATTTACTAGGAAACAGTGATTAACACTTTTGTTGAGTTTCTCTGCCTTCCTTTCCTGCCATTTCATTCAAGAGTGGAATGTCAGCAGGACGCATTCTTTTTTTTTCTCTATTCTTCTCATCTTCTTGAATTAGCTTCATCTACATGCCTACAGGTTCTTTTCAGCACATTTAACATTTATTACTATTGACAAATTTTAATTATAAAGATGTGATTCAAGCCATACAATCAAGGAAATTATGGGTAAATAAAGTCCCTGTCTCATTATCAGGAGCAACTGTCTTATCATTAGAAGTAATAATACTAACATTTACACAGCTCTCATCTCTTATTAAAAACTATAAGGTATACAGTGACAATAATGTCACCCTCAGTTTGCAGATGAGGCTCAGAGAGATTAATTTAGGGGTGACACTAGAACAACAGTACTTAGTACAGTGCTAGGATGGAACGGACACCTTTAAATCAGCACTTTCCACTGATGTGGGCTGACCACAAGTCCAGATGCCTAAACATTGGGGCTTTTGGGCCTGAAAAGATACTTCCTTATAATTCCATGTGGAGTTTATGTTGCTCTGCAAGATTTATTTGCTAGTAGATAAACAAAAAAGAATGTAGACCATACTGCTATATTGATCCTAATTAGGTGATGACAGACGACATTTTCCACTCTAAAATCCCAGAACAAATTTAGCTAGAACGAAAGAAAGCCTAGTGAAAATGTGATGGGTTGGTAGGTTTTGTACAAGACACTTTCCTTCTTTCTTCAAGCTGTTCAAAGCATTTATTTTCTCCTGCTAATTCACTACAATATCATCACGTTATATAATAGTAAAATAATTTGCAGCAATGCATCCAAGATAAACTCCAGTGTAAGAAAACAATTCATATGTCCCACGGAGTAGTGTAACTTGGCTAAAAACAAAAAACATCAACCTAATTCATTCTGACAATTGAGAAAACAATTAGTATGAATTAGCCCAAACTTGAAATGTTATGCTCATGCATCAAATAATAATTGTAAAGCACTTAGTACAGGGCCTGGCACCTAGTTAGTGCTATATAAATGTTAGCTATCATGATGCTGCTGCTGCTGCTGCTGCTGCTAATTTTTACCATAATCTTTTGTCTCCTTCCTTCGAATGAGCATCGGAATTTGGTTCGCTGAGCAGATGATTGTTGCCACAGGCAAGGCTGTATAGGGCACGCCACACACGGTGTCAAAACTGATCCCTGCATTTTGAGCAGTTTCAAACAAGATATCTGCAACCTGGAAGAAAACACATACTAGATGTGATTCCATCACTACGATGGTATTCAAGTCTATGCCACCACATCTGTATCTTTCATGATTTTACAGATTTCAAGCTTGTCTCTTTTAGTTTTCGTCTCTCTAGACTGCAGAATCTCCATCTGTGTAGGCTTTATAATGGCCTTTGTTCAGCTGAGATGGGAATAAAATAATTTGAGAACTAGAATAGACCTCAGACTTCATTTAGTCCAATGCATTCACTCTATTTAAATGAAATGACTTGCCCAAGGTCACACAGCTAGTAAGTGGTGGAATGAAAAATGGAATTCTTAATTCCTGATACAGGGGTTTGCCTGTGCAAAGATACATTGGAGGGAAGGAATAGCACCAAAGCAAGTGTGACTGGCTCATTGAATGTAATGTGAGAAATGAATATTTCTCTCTTGTATTTAATAACTAATTATTTTATTGGGATCAAGGTTTTTCCTTTTCTACTTCTTCTTCCAGAAACAAACCAGTGTGTAAAATCTCTCTTAAAGATTTCCCCAGGGCAGCTAGGTGGCACAGTGAGTAGAGCACCAGCCCTGGAGCCAGGAGGATCTGAGTTCAAATGCGGCCTCAGACACTTGACACATGTACTAGCTGTGTGACCTTGGGCAAGTCACTTAACCCCAATTGCCCTGCCAAAAAAGCAAATTAAAAAAAAAAAAAAGATTTCCCCAGGCCAAGACCTAATCAGACGGTAAAAGAAATTCTAAGTTTGGGCTAATAGGTGTATTCCTGCTCATTGCGTTTGCTCAGACAGGTCTGGGGAAAACACTGATTCTCCCTTTCTTTTAACACAGGTGATATGGAAATTGATGTCTCTTTGACCAAGATTTGGTTGACCTAAGTCATTCACTCCAAGATAGCCTACCTTCCATTGTGTTATTCAATCAGACTTGATTGGCACCCCTTGGGAATACCTGCTCTTCAAAAGGCATATAAACTGTGAACCCACCAAGGGGTCTTTGGTCTAAGAGAGACAGTCAAATGACCATCCTTTTTCATTAATAATGTGCTGGTCTTATTAATAAATTACCTTGAAACTATGTCTCTCGAAATTATTCTAACTACAATATGAAGGTATGGTAATACATAAGAAGCCTTGAAAGGTAATACACAAAGGGAGTACACAATAAAGATCTGATTTTGGGTTCCTTTCTTAATGATCTTGTTTGGATTTTTGTCTTTGGAGAGGGCAATATGCCGGGCTAAATACAATCTTTGGGGAAGTCTTCAGTTACCCCCTAGCATGCTAAGTCCTAACAATGAAGAACACCACCTATAAGCAGACAACGAATTATTTCTACCTGAATGTTACTCTTCCACATCCACCATTTCTAACCCATTTGATAATTTTCCTACCTCATCCTGTAGCCTCGTACGTTCTTATTTTTAGAGAGGATGAAGTAAATTAAATGTTTTGTAAATGATAAACTGTACGAAACCTAGCAATAATTCTTCTTCACCCCTGATACTTTCATTGACTAGAAGTGTTTGTCATATGCAAATTTCAGCTCTGGATTACAGTCCAGTAGTTCGCCCATATAATTCAGAAAGATGTTAAATAACAAGTCTTAGACATGAAAACCTTGTGTTGGATACGTGTGTGTGGGTGGGGGGAGTGGAAAAGGAGGAAATGGAAGACTTTTCTTTATCCAGTTTCCCAAGGATTTCTGCCAAACCCACCCCAAACTGTTTAATAATAATAATAATAAAAAGTTTAAGATCAAGGAACATTAAGTTTCCAGGTGGAAGGGTGCTTTAGGAGTCATCTAGTCCAACTCCTTCCTTGTTCAGATAAGGCCATGGAATCATGGAGAAGTAACTTGCCAAAAGACAAACAGCATTAAGTACTGCTTATAACCAAACCATACATAACTGCGATATGGGTCACCTGATTCTAAAAATTTGCGAAGTAGCACTTCATTAATGTGACCCGATGGAAAGAATTTCCACACAAGAAGTGCCCCACAGCAATGAAATCACACATCCACCAAAGTTAGAGTTCTAAATCAAAGGGCAGTTTGAGGAATGTAGAAAAGACTACTGTTCTGCCCTACTCATTAGTAAAAATAAACCTGAATACACAAACCTCTAAATTGTAAAATGAAAGACTACAGTCATACTGCGCTGTCCTCTGCATATGAGGACAATCAAGTTCAAAGACACTCAGTTAAGAGGTACTGTTCTAATTGTAATGACAAATTCACCTGAATATATCCCGTTTGTCACCTCTATGACTTAAAAATTTCAACATAGCTTGCCTAAGGAAAAATAAAAGGTATAGATTCCCCCCCACCCCCACCCCATAAAGGTATGCAAGAATGTAAGCCTTGCCCCAGTAACAGCAGGCATAAGCTCACAAAGGTAATTAACCGTAGAGCAAAGAACTAGAGCCCAACCCTCTTGATTCCCAATTGAGTACTCTTCCCTATGCCACAATGCCCAGGAAAGGGCACTGCTGCTTAGGACAAGGTTACTGCTACCCTCTAGAAGCAAACACTTATTAAGAGCACAGCGATTATTAACAGGCAGCTATGCTGGGCAGCGGATAGAGCGGCTGGACCTGGCCTCAGGAAGACCCTGTGCTCAGCTTCCTTACTCTGGGCCAGCGCTTCAAATGGAGATTCTAATAGTACCTCCCTTCCAGGGTCCTTGTGAGGATCAAATGAGACAGTGAGGGGAACAATAGCTACCACTGATACAGTTGGCCATGTGTCAGGCATTCTGCTGAGCGCTTTACACTTTACATCTTATTGGATTCTCACAACCACCCTGAGAGAGAGGTGCTATTACTATTTCAAATATCATAACATTTGGGGGCAGTGAGTAGAGCACAGGCCCTGGAGTCAGGAGGACCAATCTAACCTCAGACACGTGACACACTAGTTGTGCGACCTTGGGCGAGTCACTTAACCCCAATTGCCCCACGTTCCCTCCTCCAAAAAAAATTATAACATTTGTAAATGCATTGTAAACCTAATGTTTGCTATTATTACCAAATTTATACATATATATATAATTTATATAAATGTTTACCTATCCCTAAGAAAAGCACAGTGACAGCTAGATGGCTCGGTGGATAGAACTGGGCCTAGAGTCGTTCAAATCCAGACTCAGACCCGTATTTAGCTGTGTGAGCCTGGGCAAGTCGCTTAACCCTGTTTGCCTTAGTTTTCTCATCTGTAAAATGAGCTGGAGAAGAATGACAAAGCAAACCCCTCCAGGATCTGTGCCAAGACAAGCCCATGGGCAGTATGGTCCGCGGGGTCATTTAGAGTAGAACCCGCCTGAACAACAAGGGCAGCATGAGCTATCAAGGGCCATCACTACAGGGATCCCCAACAGCACGTGGAAAGCCCCTGGGGAGAGGCAGCTTAGGACCCAGGAACACGTGGGTTCAAGTCCCCGGACGAGTCATCTAACATCTCGAACCAGAATCCTCGCTGGGTAATCGTGAGCAAAACAGACGCCTGTCCGCACAGGAAGAGGGACTGGCCTCCCGGGGGGCTTTAGAAATCTGAGAACAGCGCCGAAAAGGAAAGCGCAAAGCCACGTGACTAGAGAGGCGGCGGGGGAAGGTTAAAGGGCGCACTCTGGGCCCCGTAGGAACCTCCCCTCCCCCCCACCCAAGCCATGGCCTCCCTTTTTCCCACCTGTTTGAGGAGCGGCGGTTTGGAGATAATGCCACGCAGGTCCACGTAGACCGGGGACGAGAGCCCGCTCTTGAGCACGAAGTCTCCGAATTTGAACACCTGCGCTTCATACAGCTCCGTCACCAATGGCGCCAACGCCTCCACCGAGGATGCCGCCATGACCCCAAAGCCTCGCTTTCACCCGCCAGACTGCGTGAGCCCGGCGTGTCCCGTAGCGTCCGCACCGAGGCCCCGCCCCCGGGCCCGCCCCCGCCCGGTGCGCAGGCGCGACTGGCCCGGAGGGTGTGTCCTGAGAGAGTCCGTGGAGCGCGCCCTTCCCCCTTGGCGCGCTTTCTTCTAGTCCAGGAGCTACCTTTGCGGGATTCATTCTCACTTTCCATCCATCTCCTCCGCTTTTGCAGAAGACGCGGCCCCCAAGCCTTGAATTCTCGTTCAGTACTTAAAAGCATCTCCTCCAGAGTAAAAAAAAACAAACAAGTATCTTGAGGAAACAAAGCCGAACTATCTCCTCCAGAAAAAAAGAGAGGTGTCTCCTCCAAGGGGGAGAGAACCTGGGGGCGGGAAGCGCCTCCAGAAAAAGAAGAGAATGGGTATGTACTCCAGAAAACTGCCCGTCCTTATTCTCCAACTGTTAGTGACCCCTCCCCAATATCCCTTTCTATTTACTTCTCTAGGAGCAGAGAGAGAGATAAAGTGACTGGTGCAGCATTACACCTAAGAAGTCAGGTGGGATTTGAACCAGTCATGCAGTACTTCCTGCCTGCTTCTCACTTAGAATGTAAGCCCCTTGAGGACAAGGACTGGTTCGTTTTTTTTTCTTTATATGCAGCATCTGTGCCAGGCAAATAGCTGGTGCTTAATAAATGCTAAAGCTAGCTGATAGAATTTTGTTTAGTATTTTTTCCCCAGTTACATGTAAAAACAATTTTTAACACTGGTTTTTAAAACTCTGTGTTCTGAATTCTCTCTCTTCCTACTTGTCTCTCTCCTCCCCATTCCTACATTCCTCCCCTTTGTATATGTATAAAGACAAGCAATTAGGGCACCGGCTTTGAAATTGAGATATTTGGATCTGAGTTTTTCTTCTGGCCCGGAATACTCCTCCACTCAGACTACTGCCCTCCCTGGTTTCTTTTAAAGTCCCATCTAAAATCCCACTTTCTATAGGAAACATTCCCTAACCCCTCTTAACTCCAGTGCTTTACCTCTGTTAATTACCTGCTATTTATCCCATATGTAGCTTGTGTACGTATTTGTTTACATGTTATCTCCTTCAGATTGTGAGTTCCTCAAGGGTAGGAACTGTCTTTTGCCTCTTTTTTGTATCTCCATCACTTATCACAGTGCCTGCCATATGGTAGATGCTTATTAAATATTTGCTGAATTAAACCGAATTAACGACTTTTTCCAAATCACCTTCCTTGGGCTTCAGTTTTCAAATTGTCACTTATTTGGATTCACATGTAACCCAAGTACCAAAGCACATTAGTGTGGGGCTCTCTCTTCATTGGTAGAGATCAGCGCCCTGGACCTGTGTGTGAGGGGAGGGGTGGAGTTGCAGAGGAGAGAGTGAAAAGGTTCAATCTCTGGACTTTCTACAGGTGCCTTCAGTCTCTGTGGGCTTTTGAATTGCTTGGGGCTCTACAGTAGCTTCAGGAGAGAAGAGGGACAATGCCAACCCTACTTGAGTTTGCTGAAGGGAGAATAAGACTGGGAAGAAGCCAACGTGAGAGAAGCCTGTAGCCTCCACGGTGTCCCTAGCTTCAGCTTGCTACACACTAGAGACTTCAGGGCATTTCCACTTTGAGTGAGCACTAGGATTCCTTTAGTTGAGCAGTTATCTTGCTCCCAATGGGAGAACTCCTTCACTCTGTATATTTTCCTATGTTTACCTTTTCTGATTTCTGTTTTGCTACTGACTTGGACAAATTGGTTTCTTTGCTATTTGTTATACGTGTTCATTTTGGAACTGGTATTTGGTGGGAAAGAAGTTAAGTCTTAGATATATAGAGCTTGAGAGAAGTCCTCATTTCCCCATTATGGGACATCTATCATAAGTTAAGCTTGAACCTGAAAATCATATCCTCCAGACTAAGAGTATTTAAGGGAGCCTGGTACCACCCCTTACCTCTCTGCCCTATGTTCCCCCAGGAACAGAAGGGTGGTCTCTGCCCTCCTGCTTCCCCTCCTGGAAGGAAATAAAGTCTCCCTTGGAGAAGGGTGGATGGAGAATAGGCTAGAGATGTCTATTCAAGTCACACATTGAAATACTCCGTGCTACATGTAGGGGACAGTCTCAAAATGTCTACTCTTTCCTTTTGACCCATACAAAGACACCCTGATGCTATATGTGGGGGATAACTTTGTTACACTAAGGTCTGGAAGGGTGAGGATGATATTTAAAAACTCACATTTAAGTATCTATATACATTTACAAAGTAGCTTCCTTACAATAGCCTGGTGAGATAGGGAGTATTTTTTACAGAAAGGGAACCTGATGCTTAGGGATGTTAAGTGGCTTTCCCAGAAGTCACCTGGTTAATGAATATCAGTCGGGATTTAAATCCAGGTTTTCTAAATGCAGTTCTAATTCCAAAGCCCTTCATTCCACATGTGAATGCAAAAGTTCTTATTGAAGCATTTGCTATGTGCCAAACACTGGGCTAGGTGCCAGGGATAGAAACAGAAGAATGGAAACAGTCTTTGCTTTCAAGGAACTCGCTCTAATTGGGGGAGATAACTCATAAAAGAAGATTCAGCTGTGGGCCCCTGGAAAGGCTCAGAGGTCATATGCCCTTATGAAAAGGATAAGTGATAAGACCTAGGGGTCCTTAGGTTAAGTCATTCATTCACTTGACAGTTCAGGGGTGGGGTGGGGGCAGTGTGCAGGACATATAAGCAGGGCAGGTGGTAAAGCCTGGAGGACCTTAGGAGCAGTGGCAAGACAGATAGTAATGTCCAGTGGCACTCCATCTTACTGGATGGAATAGAATAGAGTTGATGACTCCCATCTCCCCCAGAACTTGGTACTGTTGGGCTGTGGAGGCACTTGACTGAAATTAATTTAATTGTATAACCCTACGCCTTTTCTTCACATTTCTCCGGTCCATTTCCTCTAGTGCTGTTCTTATAAGCCAAAAATAGATTAAACATGCCTGCTTCATCAAAGCCAATATATTTCATTGTGGAAGTTTGGGAGATGATGATGTTGGGATTAATTTTTTTTAATTTATTCTTGGAGACAAGGGGTCACTTCCAAATTGAGATTATACATGCTCAGTGCATCTTTTTACCTGCAGGAGAGCTGATGGGAAGCATAGTTTTTACTTGGAATGAGGCACTGAAGGATCATAGGAGGTATAAAAGGGGTGGGGGCAGTTAGTAGCCAACTGAAAATAATCATATGCAATAAAATCTTACTTGGCTCTCTGATCCACCTGAGGAGTAATCTGTCTTTTAGCGCAGAATTTTGTGGTTTCTGTGACTGTCCTGCTACTGGGACCTGGTGAATTTATTTATTCTCTCTTACTTCCTCCCAAACCCTGCCTCATAGCTACATGTGACTCTGTGCCCAGTGTTCTTCCCCTATCCCATGCTGCCTCCATTTGATGAAGATGTAACTCTCCTACCAAAACAGAGTCTTTTATTGTACCCATGCTGTCTCTCTGGGTAGAATGTAAGCTCCTTCAGAGCAGGGATGATTTCATTTTTATCTTTGTATTGCTGGTACCAGCAGGCAGTTAAGAAATACTTGTTGATTGATTTTTGCCAGCTTCCAAGAACCAGTGTTCTTAGCAATCTCTCTCTCTCTCTGGCTCTGTCTCTCTCTCTCTCTGGTGTGTGTGTGTGTGTGTGCGTAGTACCAATTTAGATTTGAAGATCTTTCCCTCCCATTAATAGGCCATGTGACCTGCTTACAGAGAGGGGGGGAGAGAGAGAGAGAGAGAGAGAGAGCGAGCACGCGCACGGGTGCGTGCGCCAGGGAGGGAGCAGTTATGGCTGCTAATGGCTGCCGTTGTGATAGAGCTGAACAGGCTGACTTAGCTGTAGTGCGAGTTTGTTTTTGGGAAGACCCCAGCAGGGGGTCAGTGAGGTTTGGGGATGGCGAGGCTCCAGGTTGTGATATGATATATTGAATGTTTTACTGCTCTGATAGATTGGATAAATGACTTGTGGGATGTGGCTCTCTGGTGTCTGAATAAACAGTTTTCTTCTTCTACCTTCTATATGGAGAGTCTTGTATACTTTGCAATACAGAGCTACGTAGGCATTTTGACAATTATCATCTATATTGTTATTGTTGCCTTACTGATACTATATGTGTATATAGGTATATATGCCCATATATATATATGTATACATATATAGGTATATATACATATAGGTGTGTATACATATATAGGTATATAGGTATATATATGTGAGTGGTGTCCAGGGAGAACTGGAACAGGGAAATCACATTGTCTCCATGTTTGGGTGAAAGCAGGAGTTCTTGCCTTAAACAAATATTTTTAATCAGGAAAAAAAGAAACCCAACAACCAGCCACCAAACAGAAAAAAACCAGAAACAGCATCTTTAGTAGAGTATATTTATAGGAATGCAATAACACATGAGATGTACATTTTGAAGCTTCATTTGCAGCTTTTAACATTGACTGTTTTTAATCATAAACATGACATCAGATCACTACTTTACAACATGACACATGAGGGATCTGACTTACAAATAAAATATTTACAACCTACCTTTACAAAACGACATTGTATGTATACAAAATGAAAAAAAAATTACCATAAAACAGAAGATACACTTAAGGCAGACCAGCAAGACACTGAAATAATTAAGGCTTTGGAATTCTTTTGCACCTTGAAAATATTGAGCTATTGATCAATACTGTGGAGTGGCATTTTTTTCAATGTTGTTTTTCCTCTTTTTTTTTTTCCGTTGATTGTTAACAAAGTCTAATGTGATTTAGTGTAATGCTATGTGTATGTGTTATGGTCCATATGGAGAAACATGCCCAGATAAAGATAAGCCCCTTCTATCTCTGGCCAGAAGGGCCCACCACAAGTTCCCAGAACCAATCTGAGTCATTCACTGAAGGGTCTGAAGAAAAGGGATAAGTTCTATGGTTTTACCAATGGAAGGAGGGAAATACTATTGTGAAGATTCCCTCCACAAACACAGGCACTGCTCCTCTTTGACTTCCATAGAGGAGCTTAAAGAATTGCCCGAGGTGCATAGAAGCTCCAGGGTCACACAGGGAATTATGTGTTGGGGATGGATTTGACTCCAGATCTCCCTCTAAGCTGCCCCTCTGTGCCTGCAAAAGGGCTTATTAATGATTCAAATGCAAAGTTATTTCTGACTCAGTAGAATAAACCAAACAATAAAGTCAACGGGATATCTTAGGCTTGGAGCCCCTTGCTTCGATGTCTTTGAAAAGTAAAGATGTGGCTCCAGCTGGAGCAGGAGTTGGTTGGTTCTGTTTAGTCCCAATCAGTTCTAATGGTTTTAAATAGCTAGAAATTGTTTTCCCATTTGGAACATTGGCTGATCTGGACATTTAGAGGTTGGGAAACACAGAATCATAGCGGGTTTTGAGTTGGAAGAAACTTTAGAGAGTTCGTCCAGGCCAACCCCTTCCTTTTCCCATACTAGGAAACTGAGTCCTTGAGAACTGAAGTGACCTCTCTGTAAATTGACGATAATAATAGCTTACATTTCTATAGGGCAATCACATGTATTACCTCATCTGATCCTCACAACAACCCTGTGAGGTAGGTAAGTATCATTATCTCCATTTTATAAATGAGGAAAATGAGGCTTGGGGGCTGCACAGTGGGACTAGGACTAGAAACCAAGTTGTCTGATGAAAGGTCTCTATTACACCATACTGCCTCTCTTTGTGTTTCTCTGATATATTCTGCATATGGACTATAAGATAGACATAGACATTATACACTATCTCCATGTGCGTGCAGACACAGATCAGTCTTTTTCTACCTGCTTGTCCTTAAACTAGTACTTTCCCTTGGTGGTTGGCTCTCATTCTGAAGGAAATGTGTTCAGGGTTGCCACATCTCCCATACTTATTCTACCTTCCAGTTGTTTTTTCCAACAGAGCAGACTGAACTGTTCAGCAGATATTGAAGTCGAAGCACCAGGGTCAAAAAACAAAAAATTAAAAAAAAAATGAGACACAGAGATGAGAGATATGGCTTAAGTTTAGTGAGTGAGATGTTGGTTTTGCTAGCTTCATGCTCAAAGACCACAACGACAGCACAGAGTTAGCCTTCTGATGGATGGCATGGTAACAGTCACCATAGCATTCCAAAATGTGGATCTATTACTGATGGCAGTATCGATCAATTAGTCAGTCAAGGATTTACTGAGTGCCAACATGCCCAGCTAGTGCCAGGCTAGATATATACGTTCAGCCTCATGATGTGGGATTCTCTTTATTTACCTAATTTCTTTCTTTTTCCATTCACTCCATCCCCTGATCTTCCCTCTCTCACTTTCCAAAAAAATGGCTTTCTGATGGAGCAGAAAGGATGAACCCCAAATTGGAACACGATCAAGACTCTCATTTTTCTCAATCTACCAGTGAGCAAATTGGCAAACTGAATCAGTCGAATGTTTCAGTGTCAGTATGTCCCTTGTAGAATGGTTCCTCTTGGGAGCCATTACACTGGTCTTTGAGGACTGAAAGTTATCTTAAAATGATTGCTTTTTGTCCTCCTCTAGCTTCTAAGTTTGTTAAAAGTGAGGAAGAAACTTAATCATATCCCAGAAAACATGGCCAGTTTTTCTATGTTCCTGTATAGATTTCTCACACTTAAAAAACAAACAAACCAAAAACAACCCTCAAAACAACCTTTTAAAAATATCCAGATACCTATGCCCAGATTCCAGGCTCGCTGGGAAAATTTTATTCACGATAACAATTAATGAAACAATTGAAGATCTCATAGTACTTAAAGAACAAATATTAATATAGTACTTTCTTTTTTGGTGCATATGTGAATGTCAAGGGCATCTCCCCTGTCCCTTCCTCATGGTTTTATTTACAATTTTTAAATGGTCCCTAGATTTTTTTTTTTTTAGAAAACTAAGGGAAATCCTAACACAGCTTTACAAATAAATACAAAAAACTGATAAGCCTACAAATATGTTTGCCTATCCCAGACTCCTTGTAGGAGTTCATATCTAGGGAGTGGAATGAATGGTGTATACATTCCTTCTCACTCACCCAGCATTGGTCACCATTCACCCTGAGTGAGTGGTTGTTGGCAGTGCCACCCAGCCGTTAGGGTAGCTGGAGTCATAATTTCTCTCCCCTGATACGCAGGAGCTTTTGATTGCAAAAATGGGGCAAAGGTTTTTGTAAACACACAGAAATCACCACTAGTTTCTCATTTATGACACCTTTGTTCCCACAGGGCCTTGAGGACCCAAACTTAGAGCCCTTCCAATGGTCAAGGATCCAGGAACGATTAGCAAGTATACACCGTTTTAGGCCACAGGAAGTTGTTTTCCAATAGGTTACTCTCAAAAGTTCTGGTTGCCTCCAGATTCCAACCCCTTTCTCCCCACTGAAACCCCAACCACAGAGATATCTACCCTCGACCCCCATTCCCTTGATTCACTGGGGATGGTAGTTATCAATGAAACATGAGGGAAGCTCTGCAGTGGTTGGTAACTAATGGTATTTTGCAGTCACTTAGACAGTAAGATATGGAAAGTAGAGGGTGGGAGAGGAAGCCAGGCCTGCATATCTCTAAAGCAAAATTCATGAGAAGAAACAGAGGTGGTGTTTGGTCCTTGAGGATGGATTTTTTCACTAGGGCAACTCCCCTACCAGTCTTTCCAGGCAATGGATTCATTTAAATAATGATTCGTTCCTATATAAGATCAAGTAATAGTACGGTAAGAAGCATGTAGTGTTTTCATCTATGAATCCTACAGGAGAATCCAGTCTCATAAGCTGGCAAATGATGCCTGAAGAGTTGAACGTTGGAAAAACTGGAATTTTGAGAGGTTGGTTTGTTTGTTTGAAATGAGCAATAAAATAGTCAGCATTGGCAGTGTATAGCACTTTATCCAAAGTCTGTTTCAGATGTGATTAACTGGTATAGTTTGTCAATAGTCCTATGAAATTCAGTAAGCTATTATCCTCTTCCCACCTCTATTTTGCCCTTGGCTACATTCAGGGCAGAAGGATTCCATGACATATTTTACAGAGACGGAAGAAATCAAGGTCCACACAGAAATGAGAAAACATGGAATTCCTGGCTCTGCCCTGGACTCAGCTTTCCCCTCCTCCTTCTGTTGAGAAAAACAAGGCCCACGTACCAAGAATTCAGGAAAGCTAAAAACGACAGTTTTCAGCATTTCCCATCCTCCCCTTTGAAAGGCACAACTATTTTAAAGTAGACCCCAAAGCACCAAAGCCAGCATCCCTCCTTCCTCTCTTGTACTCCCTCCCTTCCTCTATATTGTTCTGTGACTTTGGGAAGTCAAAAGCACACCTTCTCTCTACCTTCCCATTCCGACAATTCACTCTCAACTTTTCTCATATGTTATGAGTGGATGCTTAGCTCTTAAAGACCAGATTGCAAAGGACAAATAATCCCAAATTAATTTGTATTGAGTTGTTCCTTACCTTTACCCTTTCTTCCCTTATCCCTTTTCATGCTTATCCTAATAAACGAAATCCTACCCAATGGGCATAAACCAATTTGGACAATCTTGGCTTAAAAAAAGAACTAGAGTAGCCTCTGGAAATGAGATAGTTTTGTTAGCCACGCCCAACAAACCTGTTTTCGAGGCCTAGTACAACTTTAGCAGAAGTGAAAATTTCCCTCCTTCCCTAGGAATTCTGTAAATATCTTTGGTTCGGGGCAGGCACAGCTAGGTCTTGATTAGTCCAAATGATGAATCCAGTGAAGTGTCACGTGTGTTGGAATTCACACTATTCGAAGTTGTAATTATGTAAAATATGGTAATTGGTTCTAGCTGTACAAGGAAATGGTCTCAAATGCTTTTTCTTTCTCTCACCATAGGTGACCCTACATGATACACCAAAGGTATATTACCTACCTCTATTTTCCATTTACCCACTTAAAAAAAAATTACTTAACAGGTCTGAGATTCCACGGTTTTGGTTCTTATTTAAGCGCTGATTTGTAGAATCCTTGGATCTATGCTAGACCACACTGTCTAGAAGGGCAGAGAACTATGTATGTAGTGATCCCCACTGCTAAGGAATTCTCTGGCTAAAGTGAATGGATAATTCCTCACTTTCCCTTTGGGCCTCTGATATACATGCATACATACATATATAAATATACATATATATATAATATATACATACATATACATACATATTTATTCTGATATCAGTAATTATGCTTTGGCTTTAATTAATAACAGCATCCAACATGACCAACTTTTCATAGGACCATAGATTTAGAGCTAGAAGGTCATCCGGTTTATTCTGATCATTTTACAGATGAGAAAACTGAGATCTAGAGAGGTTAAGTGCCTTATCTAATGTTTTATAGGGAGTAAATGGCAGAGCTGGGGATTTGAACCCAGTTCCTTTGACTCCAAATCTATTGGGGGTTTTTTCCCCACCACACCATGGTTTTTTCATTTGAACATTTCCAGTCATTTATTCTGGAGCAATCTAGGCAACTTCACTCCTGGGTCATCCCAAAGCTGATGAAATATGGAAGCCCCTACCATAGCTGATATATTGCAAATGATCATTTCTCCTCGACACTGCCTCCTCCATTCCATTTCTTTGGCCATCACACCCAACCTGTATTCCTCCTAGTCTAGGCCCTGCTTTTTAGAAACCAACACTTAGCTGTCTTTTGCCTGGCCTTGATAAGTCTATTGATGTTCAAGAGAGTTCTTTAAACCATCTGTTCTAGGTAGAAGAAGAGAGAAATGGGGCAAACCAAAAGGCATGGCATCTTTTGAAAGCTAAAATGATTCTCCAACCCTTCGATGAGGTCATTTTCCCCTCACCTTTGCAAAATAAATCCTAGGCTAGGGTCCATCATATTTTGTATTGATATTTTTCTACTATGGAGGTCTTAGGAATTTAGATGGTTTCTTTAAATCACAAACTGTGTGTGTCTGTGTTTGAATGGAGCATGTATAGAGCAAGTCAATAGTCTCCAAGGCATCTGAATTGGTAACCCAAGGCCGTTCACAAGCTAGAAAACAAATACAGTGAGAGTCGGTTTACACATATTTGGTTAATCCCGAAAATGCTAAGTGCTACCTAGTCTTATTGCTTGTACTTACTACTAATTTATTAATACATAAACTTAGGGAGGTTTTAGGGATAGCATGGAGATGGGGAAAGGTAGATGATAAAATTACCTTTTAATATTCTGAAAAATATTCAGTGAGCTATTACTAATTCTACATTTCCGCTGTGAGATGAAAGGTTTCTGAATATTATCTTAGTTCAGGTTTGATTTTCAATATTTTTTCCCCACCCAAACATGCAGATGGATAATACTGGGGGAACCATTCCCAAATGATCTGCATGCAATCCCTTGCATGATTTGAGACGTATCTGCTAGAAGAGAGAAGGAATACTGGGAAATTTTATTTGGGCAGATGATTCGGTCAAGCTTAAAAACGTCAGCTGTGTGACAGCACGTTTTAGAAGACACCCTGGAAAGTATGGGGTAAGATCTTACATAAAATTAGAGTAAAAATACTCAGGTTTTAGCACTTTTTGCTTCTACCAAGGCAGAAAGGGTGGTTAGCAATTGTAGCCTTATTCTGAGACAGCATACTCTAGTCTAGAGAGCAGCATCCGCCTTAAATGGTTTGGGGAATCCAGAGAAATGCCTGGGGCTAAGGATTAACATCTATTGCAGCCCCAAGGAAAACAATGTTTCCTTTAGATGATCTATAGGGGCTTGCTTCATGGCTTCATAATGTCTACCTGGGGTGTCCTCCGGTTTGATTTTCAAGTGATGTCACTTGGCAGATTCCAGCTCCCTAGAATGAGTGCCCCTCCTCCCCAGAAAAACCAAAACAAAACTGGTTCTGGTAACATTTGGAAATCTAGGAACCAAAAGGATGGTCCACACAGAGAGCATTCTCACCCATTTCTCTAGGAATTTTGCTTCTTCCAGGTGTTTGAGAAGAGACATATGGCTGCCTTCTCCTAGTAGGCGAACGTTACTGCTGTTAGCAGTGATAAGGATACAAGGGAACCTTCCCAGTGTCTGATGCATGTTTGTAGAAGAAACTAGAATTCTGCTCCCTCGTGGATAAGAACTGTAAGAAAGTTTTCTAATGGCCCTATCAAATGAACATATTATATTCATGGACCTATCTCAAAGTCAGGTGGAGACATAAAAATAGGCCCCTGGATTTGTTCATTATCCATGAATAGACAAGTACATTTTAAATTCCATTGCTGACCTAGCTCTCCAGCAAATTTCTCTACCAGGTGACTTCTGAGCTGTCAGTGGAACAGGAGAATTTTGATAGACACAATTCAGTGTTCATCAAATAAACCTTCAGCTGGAAGCAAAGTCATGAGTTTATACATACCGGAAAAAAAGGGGATAACATCAATTCTTCTGGTTTTGGTAAAAGATTTTTGTACAAGGTTTTATAAAATACTTTTAAAAAATCCATCATCTAATTGTGCTTAAGTCAAAACGACTTACTGCTCCTATAAATAACTGTTTTAACTCTAGCACAGAAAGGTTAATTTTAAAGCTATATCTATTTTACATACATATGTACACATATATTGTAAAACCCTGGAACCTGGGTGGATATGTTCTACTGTATGCTCACATATATTTGTATTAAGAAATTATATCTAATACACCAAAACTGGAGCAGTTGACAGACGGGCCACCTCTCTTACGCAGAACTCTATGGCTGTTTTTGAAGATCTCAACGAAGACAATGCTTTTCAGTTCTGAATTGGCTCGCTAGCATGAGCTTCAGTTGATTCCATTTAAGACTCCACTAGGAACTCATCGTTTTCCATTTTGACCCAAGTCCACCTGAAAGTAGCCATGCAGGCCTCTCTACCCTCACCCCATCTATTTTCCACAATCCCAATACTCAGCTTATTCTTTGCCTTTGTAGAATAACCTTATAGAGAGGGTAAGTGTCCAGCTATCAGGAAACTCCTAGATGTAGGGCGGGTTTTTACTGTTGTTTAGACACTGAATAATCACTGGAAAAAGTGCATGAGGTGCACCACTCAATCTGGGGAACTGCAGGAAGTCAAATGGTTTAACACAGAACTATTTACAGCCCAACGTTGCCTCGCTTTTGCTCACACTGTGCAGCCCAGTCACGCCTCAAGGTCAGGGAGCAGGCTTATGTCCCTTGGTTCATCCGACTGACAATGAAGCTCTTGACATTGGGAACCGGGCGAACATCATTCTGGTGCTTCCGGCGTTCTATGAAGCAGGCCAGTCGTGAGGTATCCAGGGGGATTTTGGAGTAGCTGCCGTTATGGGGCTGCAGCCAGGGGTGTTGCAGGCAGGTGGCCGCTGTGGGCCTCCGCCGGAAATCTTCCTGTAACATAACATTGATGAAATCCCTTGCCGTGTTGCTGACCCCACAGAAGTACTCGTGGGGGAAACTGAAGTCCACTCTACATACATTGATGCATGTCTCCTCCTTGCTCTCATCCAGAAAGGGGGAAACACCGCTCAACATGACGTAGGTCAAGACTCCGATGCTCCAGATGTCTGTGCCCAAGGAGACAGGGATGCCCTGGATCACCTCTGGGGCAGCAAACTCTGGATTCCCTAGCAGGTGGTGGATATGGAAATGACCTGAGATCTGGACAGCATCCTCCAAATCAATGAGCTTCACTCGAGGCACTGGGATCCGTAAGTCAATGAGCAGGTTTTCTGGCTGCAGGGCAATAAGAGAGAGTGACTAACCGAGAAAAGTTTGCTTTTCTGTTAGGAATATCAGTAATGATGAAAATAATAATAGCTAACATTTATATAGTGCTTTACAGCTTGCCAAAGTGCTCTCCTCTTTGAGCTATGCAGCAATCCTCCGAGGTAGGGACCGTTCTTATTCCCATTTTACAGATGCTGAACCTGAGGCTAAGAAGTTGTGACTTGTCCAGGTTCACGCAGTTAATATGTATGCAAGGCAGGGTTTGAACTTGCCAGCATGCTCTCCACTGTACCATCCAGCTGCCTGCTTTGGATTCATATGTGTCCTTACCGTTCCACTCCTCCCCAAGCAAAGTAAATCTTCAGTAGGTAGAAGTTTGAACAAAACTAAATCACAGGATCATAGATTTAGATCTGAAAGGGACCTTAGAGATCATCAGGTCCAAAAATATTTGTTTTATGAATAAGGAAATTGAAGCCCAGAGAGGTAACATGGTTTGCCCAAGGTCACACAAAATGTAAGAGGAAGAGCCAGTCTTCTGACTCCAAGTGCACTAAAGCATTAACCGCCTTTTGTACTTTTCTCCAAAGCCTTCAGAGGGTCTAAAGTTGAGGGATGGAGACAGAAAGGAAGGGAATAGGCATTGATTTAGCATCTACAAGGCAGGTGCTATTACTACTCTCATTTTACAGTTAAGGAAACTGAGGCAAATGTAAAGTGATTTGCCCAGGGTCACACAGCTAGGAAGTAAACTCGGGTTTTCATGATCCCAGGCCCAGTGCTTTACCACTGTCCCACCCACCAACTGCCTAGGGATAATGTTAGCTCTTTCAGAGAGGGCACACTTTTTGAGAAGGGGTCAGGGCATTGAATGATTATTAGCAGAGTACGGTTAAATCAGGGTTCCTGAATAGGTGAGACCCTTGGCTCTTCTCTGGCTTTCATGACTACTACCATGGCACAGGCTGGCAATTCAGCAAGTGAAAGGCATTTATCTACCAGCCTCCTTTTAAGTGCCAGACATCATGCTAAGTGCTACAGACACCATCTTTCACTGCCGGCTGAAGAGCTGTGGGATAAAAACTCTGAATGAGAACCGTAGGTAGTGCCCTCATCTCCTCTTTGGCTGCTGCTGTACCCTTGGGGTCTGGATATTTGTGTCTCTCTCAATTCCATCTCTGCTTTCAGGCCATGATATTTTAATCAATAAATTCTCTTTCATGGAAAACAAACCCTATCAACAATGTACTTCTTTCCTTGACTGGAACAATATTTTATGGGAAATTTTTTTTTATTGGTGATCTAGGTCACTGGAAGTCACTTGAGCCCTTCCCCTCTTTTCTCATCCTTCTGTTTTCCAGCTGACATTACTAGATGTGGTTCACATGTGAGAGGCAACATGCTACAGTAGAAAAGTTTTTTGTTGTTGAGTCGTTTCAGTCCTGTCTGACTCTTCATGACCCCATTTGGAGTTTTCTTGGCAAAGATATAGGAGTGGTTTGCCATTTCCTTCTCTCATTTGAGGAGACTGAAGCAGATACAGTTAAATAATTTGCCCAAGGTCCCACAGCTAGCAAGTGTCAGAGGTCAGATTTGAACTCAGGAAGATGAGTCTTCCTGACTCCAGACCTGGCTCTGAACCACCTAGCTGCCATATGGAAAATAAGTTAGGAGACCCTGGTTCTAGCTTTTTTTTTTTTTTTTACCACTAACTAATTGTGTTAGGCTTTCTGGACCTCAGTTTCTTCATCTGTAAACTGTAGGCATTGGACTTCAAATTCTAACATTCTATAATATTATACTTCAAAAGAATTTTCTTAAATTATATAGAAACTGATCTCAGTAGTCTAGAAGAGAGTCTGTAGAATGTAAGCTCCTTGAGGACAGGGACTATCTTTTGCCTCTTTTTGTATCCCCAGCACTTAGCACAGTGCCTGGCACATAGTAGGTGCTTAATAAATATTAATTGATTAATTAAATCAATACAGGTGCAGGCCCCAGCCTTAACATTCACAGGAATTTTGATCTTTCTGAACAAATTGAAATATAATTCACTTTTGTTAAGGGTAATGGCTGTGCAAGTTAGATCTTATATCTATTCCTTTTTTCCTGGCCATTGAAGTGGATAGAGAGCTGACCTCAGAGCCAGGAACATCTGGGTTCAAGTCTTGCCTCTGAAACATGCTGGCTGTGTGGCTCTTAGCACTGTAGGCAGTGGTTTCAGACTCAAATAGAAATGTGGGCCACTAAACTGTACATAAGGATCCCTCTGGATTACAGATTGATTGAGTTTACTTTGTTAAATATTTCTTAATTACATTTTAAACTGGTTCCAGCCCCACTCTACAGTGTGATAGATACATGAACCTCTGCTCTAGTCAGTTCTCTGAAATTATACCTTACAGAGAAGGTGCTGCCCTGTCCTGGTAGAGGAGATTTACCTCATCTGAATCAATGAAACCATAGAGCCAGTTCCTAGCCCATATTTCCTGTTACCTTGATGTCCAAATGAGCAACCCTGCAGTTGTGTAGATACTGTAAGGCTTCCATGGTATCTCGGATGTAGAAAGCAACTTTTTCTTCCATAAGTTCATCGTGATTCATAAGATAGTCTAAGAGTCGGCCATCATCCATCCTACAAAAGGTAAAGGAAGCAAGAGAAAACAATGTTTAAAAACAAACTCCATAATTATTTCATTTTGATACAGATGTATTTCAACTAAAGATCCATCTCACGATAACATCTAAAGCTGGGGGTGGGGGGAAGAGTGGAGAAGCCCATGAATTCACATTTAATATGAAGTCAACAATGAGAGAGGCTAGGTGGTGCAGTGGTTAGAGTGCTGGGCCTGGAGTCAGGAAGACTCATCTTCCTGAATTCAAATCTAGCCTCAGACCCTTACTAGCTGTGTGACCCTAAGCAAGGCACTTAACCCTGTTTACCTCAGTTTCCTCATCTGTCAAATGAGTTGGAGAAGGAAATGGCAAATCATTACAGTATCTTTGCCAAGAAAACCCCAAATGGGGTCACGAAGAGTCAAATATGACTGAAAACAACTGAATAACAGCAATAAGAAGTTTTGTATTTTGACTCTTTGAAAGGCAATGTGATCCCACCTTGGAGCCCAGAAGATCTGGGTTCCAGTCCTGCCTCTGACATATATTGGCTATGTGACCCTGAACAAAGTGTTTAACCTCCCAGTACTCTAGGCATCTCTCTAAGACTATACCTTGCAGAGAAGGTGTTGATCTGGTTAGTAGAAGGAGTTTCCTCACCTGGGAATTTTCTATACTAATAGAATTTCAGTTACTGTTCTTATCTAATATTTTAGCATACTAAATACTGTGTCTTCCATGATGAAATAAATTGGTAAAACCTTCTGTTTTGTTAGTTGCTTTTGAATTTTTTCAGAAGAAATGGGTCTTGATGCGTTTAAGAGGTAGGTTTGTAAAATAGAGGAATCATTCATTTACCATGGCTTTAAGCTATACATGCACACAAATTATGTAGAATCTCAAGTAGCACTGAAAGTGGGCAAATCCAGTGTATTCTGGGTTTGACTGTGAGGTGTGGAATCAATCAAACATTAAGCACCTACCATATGCCAGGCACTGGGGATACAAAAAAGTGATCCCTGCCCTCAAGGAGCTTATAATCTAACGGAGGAGGCAATATGCAAACAAATATATGCAAAGCAAGCTATATACTGAATAAATAGGAAGTAACCGGCCGAGAGAAGGCATTAGAATTAAGAGGGATTAGGGAAGACATCCTGTAGAAGGTAGGAGTTCAGTAAAGGAAGCCAAGGAGGTCAGTAGTCAAAGCAGAGGCAGAGAGTTCCAGGCATGGGAGAGGCCCCCCCAAAATGCCTGGGGCTAAGAGATGGAGTAGTTTGTGAACCTCAGAGACCAGTGTCACTGGATCAAAGAGAACGTGTTGGGGGGTGGGGTGGGGCAAAACTGAGAATTCCATCAAGAGCCTTCCTCTGCCAAAGCCAATTCATTCCCTTCTGGGCTGCCCTGGCTTTTCTCAGATCTTTTCGTTTTAAATGCAGTGCGAGAAGCAAGCTGGGTGCATGGCAATGGTCTCCATAAGTTGGGATACAATAGGATTTTTCTATTTAGGGGATCACATATGCTTCCATGGGTCCTCAACTTCTCCTTCTCTTTAGAAGTAAACACCTGTTCTTGGTGGTTCACAGGAAGTCAGGTTCCTAAGGCATCTATTTCCCACATATGATCTATACCTATGGCTTCAACTTAGATTTGCCAAGAGGCATATCCAGGTGAAGTTGAGGAAGGTCACGCATTTATCACCAACATGTCATAGACATAGAGTTGGGTGGAGGATTGTTTCATTCTTTGTATTTGTATCTCTAGCACCCAGGACAGTGCCTGGCATGTAGTAGGCACTTAATAAATGCTTATGAATCGATTTAATTTCACATCCACAGTGCCACTTTTCTCCACCAGAGGCCGCCATTTCTTGTTTTTCTTTGCTCTCAGTTTGCTTTTGTACTAATCCTTGTATTGTGCCCTAGGAATTTGCATCAGAGGCAAGAGGAGGGAGACTTTATGGACTGTAATTAATGACTCACAAGTCTACAGCATAATAGAACAGCACACACCAAAGTGGTTTTGTGGAAAGACTATTTTATTAGAAGACCTGCTTTCTGTCCATGGCTCTGCCACTAACTAGCTGCCGGATCTTGGAAAATTTACCTCCCTTCTCTTGGTCTGTAAAATGAGGTCAGTTTAAATGAAAAGTAAAGACCCCTTCTAATTTAGGCATACTATGAATCTAAGTCCTTTTTGGCTGGAAGATTCTTTCTCTCTGTGAAATAAATGCTAGGGTATTTCCCCCTTTTGTCTCCTCTCTCTTAACTAACTGGGACCCATTCCTCTAAGACTCATGGGACCACAGGCTGAAACAGTGGTGGATAGAGTAGTAGGCCTGGAGTCAGGAAGACCTGAATTCAAATCTAGCCTCAGACTTCCTAGCTGTGTGACCCTGGGCAAGTCCTTTAACTTGTCTGTCCCAATTTCTTCAACTACAAAATGGGGATAATAATAGCATCTACCTCATAGGGTTGTTGTGAAGATCAATTGATATAATATTTGTAAAGTGCTGACACATAGGTACTTAACACATGCTTGTTCCCTCCCCTTTCCTTAATGTCTCATGTCATTTCTATGATAGATGAAATACATGGTAGATGAAATATAATGCTGCCCCATGCTCGACAGCTGTATTGCTTATTGAGTACCTCTGTGGAAATGTTACTCATATTTACATCAGCCATACTTAATCTGGATACTGCAGACGAGCTAAAGAAAACCTAACCCATTAGGCATCAGGTCCCCAGGAGAAAATGCCAGGCTGCCTAAGCCCAGAGTCCCTTGTAGGGGAGGAAACCCTGGGCCATGGGATAAAGAAAGAACTAGGAAAATTAGCATGAATGTAAATACCTGAACCCTACATAGATGAAACAGGGTAGATCAGTACACTTTGCCAAATGCTGACTCAGGATAATATAGATTGTTTTCTTGGCAGTCACTGATTCTCAACGTTAGACCTTTGTATGGGGTGTTATCAGACTTCTACAGTACAGGAAGATAAGAAGGAAACTTCATTTGCCTAGTGGGCTTCTACCAATCTGAATGCATGTCACAATCATGAGAGTGCATTAAAGTTTACAAAGTACTTTGTATATTTGATCTCATTTGAGGCTGACAAAAAAAACACAACCTGTTAGGGTCTCCATGCACACAACATTTTCTCCCTTTTAACAGAATAGGTAATTGAGGTTTGGAGAGGTTTAAGTGACTGGTCCGTGTTTACCCACCTAGTAAGAGGTGGAGATAGGATTCAGACCTAGGTCTCTCCTGACTCCAAGTCCAGTTCTTAGAGAGAGTAGTGAGCAATATAAACTACCCAGAGGCAGTCTGCCTCTTGGGCCACCTAGTGACCACAATCATAGCAATTCAGGAAAGTCATGGAGGTGGGTCTAGTAGAGAACCTATCACAGAGGGATGCAAACTGGAAAGGTTTTCCATGACTAGTTCCAATATGATCAAACCACTAGAGGACATGAATCGAGGCTAACTCAACCTATAGGAAACAATTGCCATGACATCACCATCTTTCCAGGCTCCCAGGTTCACAACCTTTGCATTATACTATGCTATATGTTAATATATTATATAATTGAATATATATAATGAAGCGAGCCAGTTGTTCTTTCTACCGGCCTCAATGGCATCTCTCATATCTGACCCCTTCTCCCTACTCATACAGCTCCTAGACTCTTTTTCATTTCCCCCTCCCAGCTCTCCTTCTGACTCTCTCAATTTCAACACCATGCCTCAGCTGCAATCTCACCTTAGAACTTCCTTCAGCTCCTTAGGCTTTCCTCATCCTGGAATATCCATCCTCCCCTACAGCGTTCTCACCCTGGAATACCCTTGCGCTATGCTAGCCCCTTTTTCTCATTGCCGAGTTCCCTTTGGTACCAGCATTTGGGGGAAGGGCATAGTCCCACCAGCCTTCATTCCCTTCCTGAGTGTGCTTCTGACTTTCAGGACTTCAGCACCATGCCCCCATAGGGATACCTTCCCCCACCTCTTTTCAGTTTCGTATCATATATTGCCTTCTTCTATTAAAGTATAAGCTCCAAGAGGGTGGGAACTATCTCTCTTTTTCCTTATATTTTATATCACCAGCCCTTTGCACAGTGCTTGGCACATAGTAAAAAAGGCACATACCTGCCTGCCTATCTTATCACATCTTACATCCTTAGTACAACAGCTTTCTAATTGGTGTCCTTCCTTCATCTCTCTCAGATCTAGTAACTCCTTCACCTTGTTGCCAAAATAATTTTCCTTCAGCAGAGATCTGATAATGTCGCTCTCCTACTCAATCAACTGCAGTGGCTTCCTATTGCCTCTGGGAGAAAACATAAAGTCTTCAATTTAGATTGTAAAGATCTATACCACTTGGCTCTGACTTATCTTTCCAGCCTTATGGGATATGACTCCCTCTCTTGAGCTCTGCAATCTAGCCAAACTGGCCTTCTCTCTGTTCCTCATTCATGACACTCCATTTCTCTTCTCCATGCTTTGGCATCTGCTGTCCCCTGTGAATATAAAGTCCTCCTTCCTTACCTCTGGAAAGAGTCCATCTTTCCACTTAAGGTGAAACTCAAACATACTCTTCTCCATTAAGCCTTTCCTGGTCCCCCACCAACTTTTAGGACCCCCCAATTATCTTATATTCACCTACTTCATATATATATTTGTATTTATTTACTTTATATTAATGCTGTATGGGACAGCTAGGTGGCACAGTGGATAGAGTGCTGGGTGTTGGATCATCTTCCTGAGTTCAAATCTCACCTCAGAATTTATTATCTGTGTAATCCCAGGCAGGTCACTTAGGCCTGTTTGCCTGAGTTCTATAAACTGTAAAATGAGCAGGAGAAGGAAATGGACAAACTACTCCAGTGTCTCTGCCAAGAAACCCTGAATGGGGTCATGGAGAGTCCAACATGAAAGAAAAAAAAACTTAACAATATTGTATATGTACATACGTGTTATATCTCCCATTAGAAGGGAAGCTCATTACAAGTAGGGATTGTTCATAGCTTTGCCACTACCTAGCGAATGGACCTTGAAAAGTTGCCTCCCTTCTCTTGGCCTATAAAATGAGAGTTGGTCTAAATGAGAACTGAAGTCCCCTTCTAGTGTTGTACTTATGTCCCCAGTGTCTAACACAGTGCCTGGCACATAGTAGGCATTTAATATTTGTTGATTGGAAGAAGAGAAAAGATAAGCCCAAAGTCAGTCAACTCCATGCCAACAACACCTTCTCTCTCTCCCTCTCCCTCTCCCTCCCTCCCTCCTTCCCTTCCTCTCTCTCCCTCTCTCTCTCTTTTTGGAGGGAGGAAGGCAGGGCAATTGGGTTAAGTGACTTGCCCATGGTCACACAGCTAATAAGCATGTCAAGTGTCTGAAGCCGAATTTGAACTGAGGTCCTCCTGACTCCAGGGCTGGTACTCTACTTACTACACCACCTAGCTGCCCGTATACTCTCACTGTCAAGAGGCTACACATGGCACCCAAACTAGAAGCGGCAGACAATTCTGTTAACTGTTTGGCACCGCTGGGCCCAAAATGTAGATCATTGGACAGTGTTCCTGAAAACAACTTCTCCCCTATAGATAGTAGAGAGACAGGACACCCAGAGGCGGCAGCAAGCCACAACAAAAGAACCTGAATTATCTGTTTGACCAGTGGCTAGACTAGCATGTTTAGGTTTATCACTAGTTAGTACACATAGGTGTATTCTGGAGGTGATACACATGAATGATGGAAGGCATAAAATGTTTACTGAATGTAAAGACATGATGTAAAACATTATTTAACATATATTAACATGTTTTACACATCACTACTATATGTAGTATCAGGTGTAATTTTCAGAGAATTCAAATTCTAACTTGAGAGGAGGAAGAGAAACGTGGTAGGTGCTAGGATATTTTCCTTATTCCTACTTACACTTCCTTTTGAGTAACTGGCAAAGATAAAGTATTTATAATTCAAGGTATTGGGGCTGGTACCTGAGAGACACTAAGTGAATTGAAAAAGCATTTATTAAATACCTACTGAGTACCAAACATTGTGCTAAGCTCTAGGGATACAAAAAGATTGATCACAACAGTGTCAGATCTCAAGGAGCTCACAGTAATTGGGGAAGACACAAGTAAAAGAAAGTTCGGTTACAGGGCAGACAGAAAAAGGAAGGGCCTGTGTATGGGGCAAGAGCAGTGGGAGTCTGGGAAAGGAGAAGGGCTCTGAAGATGTTGCTCATTTCTTTCTAGGGGAGATAGCATAGAAAGATGCTGGTGTGTGAAACTAGTGGAGAGGCTGGCTGTCCCATGGAGCATGGAAACACTACAAGGAGAGGTTGAAAGTCGAAAGAGAAACAGAATTTGTTTTTAAAGTCCCCATTTAAATAGTTAGGGAGCAGCAGGTCAAGACAGGGACTGTGGGAGAAAGGGCTTCTGCCAGGGGAGCCCTTATAGTCAAGACTATCATAATTCAGCACTACAATGTTGTGTATAAATCTAGGGAATTACACACAGCCTTGGGACTAATGGTTACTCATTAAAAGGTTGTTATTTTGCTTTTCCTTTTCTTTTAACAAAATCTTCCTCTGTGACATAATGAGAAGTCATCCTGGATTCTTTACTCTCTCCCACCCTCCATATCCAATCTGTCACCAAAGACCGTCGATCTCCCTTTTGCAATGTCTCTCCAATGAGTCCCCTTCTCTCCTCGGACACAGTCACCCCTCTAGTGCAGACCCTCATCACCTCATGCCTGGATTATTGTAATAACCTATTGTTGATCTTGTATGCCTCAAGTCTCTCCTCACTCCAATACATTCTTCATTCAACCACCAAAGTGATTTTCCTAAAGCCCAGGTCTGACCACGTCATCCCCCTACTCAATAAACTCCAGTGCCTCTCTATCACTTCTAGGATCAAATACAAAATGCTCTGTTTGGTATTCAAAGCCCTTTATAACCTAGCCCCCCTCCAGTCTTTTTTCCATTCTTATTATACCTTATTCTCCAATATATATATATACCCATTGATCCAATAACACTGGCCTCCTGGCCATTCCACAAACAAGACTCCAGAGCCAAGCCATCTCTCATCTCTGGGCATTTTCTATGGCTGTCTACTATTCCTGGGATTTGTTCCTTCATCTCTGCCTCCTGGCTGCCTTTAAGCCCCACCTAAAGTCTTCTCTTCTATAGGAAGCCTTCCCCTAACCCATCTTCTAAATTATAGTGCCTTCCTTCTGTTAATTACTTCCTATTTATCCTGTATTTCTTTTGCTTTGGATATGTTTGTTTGCATGTTGCCTCTCCTATTAGACTGTAAGCTCCTTGAGGGCAGGGACTGTCTTTTTTGTTTGTTTGTTTTGTTGGAGGGGAGAAGGGGAAGGCAACTGAGGTGGTCACACAGATAGTAAGTGTGTGATGTGTCTAAGGCCGGATTTGAACTCAGGTACTCAGACTCCAGGGCTGGTGCTCTACTCACTGTGCCACCTAGCTGCTCCTGGGCAGGGACTATCTTTTGCCTCTTTTTGTATCCTCAGTGCTTAACACAATACCTGGCACACAGTAGGCCCTTAATAAATATTGGTTGATTGATTGAGAGGTGATACAATACAGTGGAAAGAATGCTAGATTTGGAGTCAGAGTTCTTGGGTTCAGCTATCACTTCTCTTGCTCATTCTGAGTCCTTGGTAACCTCTCTAGGCCTCACTTTTCTCACCTGTAAAAAACTAATATTTACAGATTGCTCTAAGGTCTTGTTTAATTGTTTTTCAGTCATATCTGACTCTTCATGACCCCACTTGAGGTTTTCTTGGCAAAGATACTGAAGTGGTTTGTTATTTCCTTCTCCAGCTCATTTTACAGATGAGGAAACTGAGGTAAACAGAGTTAAGTGACTTGTCCAGGGTCACTAATCTACTAAGTGCCTGAGATAGGGTTTGAAATTGTGTCTTCCTGACTCAAAGGCCAGCACTATATCTGCTTTGCCACCTAGCTCTCAAATGAGGGAGGATGAACTGGATGGCCTCCAATGGCCATTTCAGACCTAAATCTCTGATTCTATGAACTTTATGGTTGCAAGTGAGGAATCAGTCTCAATATTTCCAGGAAGACCATGCATATACTATTTCCTGGGTTTATTGGGTAGGAACTATGAACTAAGAGAATGAGGAAATCTCCTGGGGTGAACCCAGGCCCTTTGTGTTATGAGGGGCTCTGACACAATGTGATCTGAATGGAAAATATGATATTAAAAGTGTCACCCCCTTTTCACAGCAGGACACACGTGCTTTGATTATAAGAATGAGATAAGTGGAAAGACATGGATACTTTTAGAGGTAGCTAAACAGGAAAAACTTCCCCTGCCTCATTAAAAGCCAGCTCTACCTGCCAGTAACTTGATACAATCACAAATTAAGTTTCAGTTAGTATGTTAGCTGGGCAACACAGCGTCTGGCCATCATTATGACAAACCACCAGGAGTACAATCGCTGATCTAACAGTCCCTGTGAACAGTTTCAGGGAAGCATCCCTTTGGAAAATTTCATTCCACCAAAAAAATGTTTCCTGTATATTGTTATATCTAGAAAAATAAATTAATTGTTCTTATGGGAATCAGAAAAGGCATCATTGTAGCTATCTGACAGTGTGCTCCCAAACTATATATTTTCTTGGGTACCCTCAAGGCTCTGTCCTGGGCCCCACATTTCCTCTCTCTTTATACTTTTTCTCTTGATGACTTCATCAACTCTCATGGATTTAATTATCCTCTCTAGGCAGATAACTCATATATATATAAACAAACACAAACATATATATAATATACGTGTATACATATGTATGGGTGCATATGTACATATATATGTGTACATATACACATATATACAGGTCAGGAACACATCACACACACGTATATAAAATATCTTTCTCCTGAACACCAGTTCCATACCACCAACTGATATTAGACATTCAAAATTGGAAATTCCATAGCTATCTCAAAATCATATCTAAAACAGAACTTATTATCTTTCCCTCAAAACCTAGCTGCTTTTGAACTCTACTATTTCTGTTGAGGGTATCACTGTTCTTACAGTACCCTCTCACCCCCAGCTCACAAACTCAGAATCATCCTCAATATCACAGTCGCCCTTACTACCCATCTTTAATCAGTCATCAGATGGGGAGGTAGGAGCAACAACTCCAGCTGTAAATTTGTAATCCTATAATCCTATGAGGGATGCTATAAGGTGGAGCTAAGGAGGATATCCTAGGTATGGGGGATGGCTAGTGAAATGACATGGAAAGTGGAGTGTATTTACTTCTTTCTTCTACTTCTGCACATACACTAGTTTCTTTCAGAGTTCAATTCAAAAACTACTTCCTTTGTTGTTCAGTCTTTTCAATCGTGTCCTACTCTTCGTGACCCCATTTAGGGTTTTCTTGGTAAAGATAATGAGTGGTTTGCCATTTCCTTCTCCAGCTCACTTTACAGACGAGAGAACTGAGGCAAACAGGGTTAAGTGACTTGCCCAGGGTCACACAGCTAGTAAGTGTCTGAGGCCAGATCTGAACTCAGAACTTCCTGATTTTTTTGCTTGGCATTCTATCTATTCTATATCTATTCTATACTGTGCCACCTAGCTGCCTGTAATACATACATGTTTTTTCTCCCAGTAGAATCCCAGGAATTATTTCATTTTTGTCTTTGTATAACAGTGCCTGGCAATTATAAACGCTTAATAAATGTTTAGTGACTGGTGTTGAAGAACATTAGAACAGTTGTATGATGTATCATGAGATGTCAGGGTTGTGGCTTTTGTTTCCTGACTGGCAAAATGAGATTAGTTTAGATGGGCTACAAGGTCTATTACACCCTAACATTCTGTGTTTCTGTGAATCTATTATTACTCCTATTTTCCCAGAGAACAGTGGGACACTGGCTGCTTGTTCATAGCCCAAGTTATAAAAATCTCCCTTCTTCCTTTTACTGGGTTAAGGGGGATGGCAGCTGGCTGAATACCTCCATACTTTATACTGGTTTGTCTCACTCTGGGGAGTTTGTCTCTACACGGAAAAGAAACTTTTTGCCCTTTGGGAATGGCATGGGAGAGTGTGGAGCCTTCATTTCGACTTCTCCCTAATTTTTAGGGATATCTGAAAAGAATCTATTAATAAGCTACTACTACTAATAAAACTGATGGCCATGGAAGTTTAGTAACTCAGTCACATAGGTAGAAGCATTGGAGGCAGGATTTGAACCCAAGTCCTCTGACTCCAGAGTCAATGCTATCTTCACCATCCATTTGGGGTCAACAGGCCCAGATGGTGGCCTGGTTCCACCCAAATGGGGCAGCGATGGTGCCAGAGTGAGGCTGTTGTTACTCACAGTTCCAAGACCAAGATGTAAGACGTGGGTGACTCATAGGTATCGTGGAGCGTGACATACTGAGGGTGTTGCAGATGCTGGAGGAGGGCAGCCTCATGGGCTGCTTGTTCCTTCTTCTTCATCTTTTTGCTAATGAATTTTACAGCAACATCTTTTCGAGTAGCTTTGTGAATGCATTTTTTCACGATGGAGAACCGACCCCTGGAATCACATGAAAGGGAGACAGAACCTTTGGTCAAGATTCACGAATAAACCCTGGGCCTTTTTTTTTTTTTAGTGATTTGTAAAGTTTGTAACATTTGACCAGGAGTCCCATAGATCTCTGTTCATAACCTTTCCCATCTGGGCTCCATTTTCCTGGTGTCAGGGAGGTAAAAACCTGGAATCATGGAATCTTAGGCTTGAAGGAGACCAGAGAGGTCACCTCGTCCAGTTGTCTGCCTGATTCAAGTCATCTCCACAGAATTCTCTAAAAGTTATCTGTCAAGGTTCCTCTTGTCTAGGTTGAGCATCACTAGTTCCTTCAACTGTTCTGTCTACATATGGGTTGGACTCAAAGGATCATGTGTCTAGATCTGGAAGCTACCCCAGAGGCCCTTGTCCAACCTTCTTATTTTACACAAGGAAATTAGGAACCAGGAAAGTTGAGTGACTTGTCCAAGGTCACATAGCTCGAATCACAAGTCGGATTTGAACCCAAGTCTTCCGACTCCAGAGTGACTGCTCTTTCCCTGGAGTGTGCTAGTCAGCTTGTATCAGCTCCTAAGAACCAATTGTTAAAGTAAAGTGTGAGCATTTACATGTTGGAAATTGGTAAATGCTACAAATCAAACTTTTATTATTTTCTAGATTATCCAGACTTAAGAATGTGATGGAGAAAATCTAAGTCACCTGTTTAATAACAGCATTTGAAATGAGGTGCAGCTGGGTGGAACAGTGGATAGAGTGCTGGGTCTGGAGGCAAGAAGACCTGAGTTCAAATCTGCCCTCAGATAGTAGCCATGTGACCCTGGGCAAGTCACTTAATCTTTGCTGCTTAAAGTGTTATGTAAGTGCTAGCAATTATTTTAATAATAATAATTATTATTCATGTTCATGTCTGACTCTCTGTGACCCCATTTGGCATTTTCTTGGCAAAGATACTAGAGTCATTTGCCATTTCCTTCTCATTTTGCAGATGAGGAAACCAAGGCAAACAGGGTGAAATGACTTGCCCAGGGTCACGCAGCTAGTACATGTCTGAGGCCAGATTTGAACTCAGGAAGAGGAGTTTTTCTGACTTCAGGCCTGGTGCTCTATCCTCCACACCACTTAGTTGTCCCATTATTATCGTTACGAATGAGAAAAGTGAAGTTTAGAAATCTAGTCACTTCCCCAAGTTCATGTTTGGACTCAGGTCCTCCTGACTCCAGGGCTGGTGCTCTATCCACTGTGCCACCTAGCTCCCCTGCTATTTTTTTCTTTACTCAAAATTTAAAAGAGCTAAAACTTTTTTTTTCGGCCATGAACATATAAACTTGTAGGGTTTTCTTTTTCAGCCAAGTCCCGGGCCAGAAAGCTGTAGTATTACCTTCCGATTTCATTCAGCTCTGTGTAAGCTAAGTCAAAATTTTCCTTCCAGGAAATGGTAGCGCCATCAGCTGCAGCATCTTTAGAAGAGAGAAAGTGCATAGGTGATGCTGAGAATGTTATGGATGAGCTCCAGCAGAACCCCAAAGAAATTCTCCTTTCAAAAAATTCTTTTAAAAAGAATCACAAATTTAATTATCAACAAAAACATTCTAACTTTAAAAGAACAAAAAAGAAGATTGTATATAAAATTATGAACTTTTGTTGCATAATTTTAAAAAAATTATAAGTAGTAACAAAATTGCCCTGGATCTCCTAATTTCACCCAGGGTGGAAGTGCAGCCACCTCTCCTGGCCAGGGTCACACAGTTAGGAAGTGTCTGAGGCCAGATTTGAACTCAGGAAGATGAGTCTTCCTGACTTCAGGCCTGGCACTCTCTTCACTGTTCCACCTAGCTGCCCATAAATAAATAATTGTATATTAATATCAGCATTTATCATTATGGGCTTATTTGTTCTTACATACTTGTTATATTCCCTGGGGACTCACAGGAGCAGTATTTTACACTAATACCTGGTTTAGATCACGGGCATTTACTAAGAGAATGGGAGGTGGTGGGAAAAGGGGGGAGAGAGAATAGAAATGTAGGTGGCGCGCGCGTGTGTGTGTGTGTGTGTGTGTAGCACAGCAAGACAAGGGGGTGGTGTGCCATCTTCGTGGTCCTAAACATAAGCTCCCTGACCAATATAGGATCTAGCTGGTTCCCGCCAGTAATCAATGCCTCTGAGCAAAGACCAAACTAACCCCATTTTATTCTGTAGTCCTGCTGCCTCCCTGCATTTGAAAGGCTCCCTTTTCTCTTTCTTAACCTATTGCATGTTACTGGCTTCAGGCTAAAAAAGACCAGAGCTTAGAGAGGTTTTATGTGGAACAGCCCATGATTAGCCACGTGGTAGAACAGATGTTTGGAGGCATTTTTGGTCATGGCTTCTATATAATGTAAAAGTATATTATGATCTCTCTTCTCTTTTAAGCAAAATATTAAGAAATAATACATTTTCTGGTCTTTTGGATTCACCTAAATGAAAATCCACATCCATATTTAATGACATTCCAAGAGGCAGTGTGTTTATGTCTCATCTTTGTTAGAGGGTCAACCAGTTTTTATAGGGAAAATCAATCCCAAATCAGGGAGGAATTCTGACTCCTTGTACATAGATTAGGGGGTAACCAGCGAAGTGTTGGAGCTGGCTTCAACCAGCTCAGGATATTCAACTGTTACATTTTCAGCTTGGGCATTTACACCTCAGAAATCAGCAAATGTTACAAATCAGGTCTTCATTTATTGTTTTGTTGATTGTCTAGACTTAAGAAAGTGATGGAGAAGATGTTAATGTCAATTAAACTTAGAAGTGTGTCCAGGTAGACATTTTCTTTCATTGAGCCAGTTCTTAAAAATTTACCAGCATACCCTTAGTGGTAACCAGGCTAAGAGCAGGAGTATCTTTTGATAATTCAAAGTAAAGTGTGAGCATTTACATGTCGGAAATTGGTAAATGCTACAAATCAAAGTTTTTCCTTTCAGATTGAATAGTTTGAGAAGATGGTTCTTCAAGTGCATTGAAATTTAACTTACTATTGTGCTGTTTAAGGATATTTTTTTCACACTCTGAAACTGATTTTTGCATAACTATCTCTCTAGTTGTGATCACCAAAACAAAAAATGTAAGTCAAAATGATGGGCAAGGAGATTTTCAATTAGCAGAGAAAATTCTACCCCACTTGGATCTCTCTGTCTCTCTCTCTCTCTGTCTCTCTCTCTCTCTCTCTCTCTCTCTCTCTCTCTCTCTCTCTCTCTCTCTCTCTCTCTTTTTCCCCGTCTGTCTCCTTGGAAATAAGTTTTCTCCGATAAATACTGACTAAACAAACAAGTTTTTCTTCCACAATATGTATATAAGCAATTGTGCATAAGGGTTAAAAAAAGTTGAAACTAATGGGACAAAGTAAATTCAAGTAAAAGCCATCTAGATATCTCTCCCATCCCCAACAAATCAATAAATAAATCTACTCTAGTGTGTCTTGGAAAATCAGTGAGACTCTGGTTTAGAGGGCATGTCAGTGCTCACCATATTCTGGGAGTCTCACAAACTCAGAGGGCTCACTGGGTAAGCTGATCCCCCAGGGGTTGCTGGCACTGACTCTGAACTGGTAAGGGCATCCTGGGCTCAAGTCTTCAATGACTAGGTAAGTGTCCAAAGTCGAAGCCACAGACTGCTGCCAGACCTGGGAACCTGTGGAGTCCAACAGAAAAAGGAGAGCAGGAAGGGGAAGGAGAGGGGGAGAGAAGAGAGAGGAGAGAGAAAGGAAAGAGGAGAGGAACACAAAGGGGGGAGAGGGAGACAAATTGAGAGAGGTGGGTATCACCACACACCAAAGAAAGTATATTTCACACAATATGCTAAGATGACTGTCCTTATGGACGTTATAAACACTTCTGAAAGACCTTTTGCACCTTTGTAAAGGTGTGAATAAAGTATGGTTCCTGGAGGACCTGTCGACAACATCTATTCCGTTTTAAATTTGCAACAACAAGCATAGGTTCAAAGGCCTCCCAGGAGTTACAGAATAGAAAATAATTTTTTCTCTTTGTATCTTTGTAAGGGTAAAATAATAACTAACTTTTGTGTAATGCTTTAAAGTTTGCAAAGCAGTTTACATACATTATCTCATTTGTGCTTCACAATGCCCCTTTGAAGTTAAGTAGTACAGGTTTTATTGTTAGCATTTTAGAGGTGATAGAACTGAGACTCAGAGAGGTTAAGTGTGACCTATGGTCACACAGCTAGTAAGGTGACAGAAGCAGGGTTCAATTGCTAAATATAGCAATCTATCCCCCAGATGATCCCCTATGGGTAGCTGGCAGGGACTCTGAAGTGGTAAGGACATCCCGGAGCTCAGGTCTTCAATGACTAGGTAAATGTCCAACTTTGAAGCTGTACTGTCTCTCTACCCCCAGCTTCATAAACTATTAGGGACAGTCTGATAGAAAAGTTGTAGTAGGAAAGATTGTGATGAACGGGGAACCTGCATAAAGGCAAGGTGACTGTAGAATTTGCCTTGGTTTCAGTAATGAGAATAGAACCAACTCAGCCGTAGGCTAGAAAGAAGGTTTTTGTTTTGGGGCTTTTTGATAGACATACAACAAGAAAGCACATTTTATCAGAAAGATGGAAAACGAAGGAAAATTATTGAAAAACAAAGGTCAAGAAGTCACTAGTCTATCCACAAAGGAATATTTTTAAAAAGTTAGAGATTATGAGTTGGGATAAGTTCATGGACTTTGGAGCTCAAGTTAGGAGGCACAGATGTAAATGATCTTAGGTAGGAGTAGGATTCATATAAGAGGAGGAGAAAATATCCCTGGGGCAATTAGTCATTCACAATACAGTCTGAATTAATTTAACCATATCATTTCTTATTTTGATTATTTCATGGGTTGCAACAGCAAAACACAAAAAAGTAAAGAGTGTCATCGGAAAAGTGCCTAACTGAAAAAGACAATCACATGGAAGAAACAAGGGATGCTTGGTAGAGAGTCTGTGTCCTTTGCTTGTGTCCTGGCAACATCAGGAGAAAGTTCCCCTGTCCTCTACCTTGTGGTGCCCATTAGAGGGCATGGATGGATTGTGAGCTGCATCACTGAAGGGACCATTCAAGCAATGAGATCATGGAACTCTTTGGTTTGGGTTTGTACCTTCTTCCCTGTACTCCACTGTGTAACCAGAGATGGTGCAGTTCCCTGTGCTGGATGGAGGCAGCCATCGGAGAATCACTGATGTGCAGCTCCTCTCCTGGGCAATGGGACGGTTTGGTGCTGCTGGAACACCTGGGGAAGCCCAAGGTCAAAGCCAGTCATCGTATGACCTCAAATGTTATTTAACCTCTCCGAATCAATTCCCTCCCTCTCCCTCTCTCTCCCATGTCCATCCTTCCTAGTTGACTTATCTCTTCCCCACCTTGAAGTTTGAGAAGACAATGGGAGAGGATATTGAATGTGGCATGAGGGAGGGCCAAGGTTAGGATCCTGCTTCAAACATTTACTAGCTGTGTGACCCTGGGCAAGTCACTTAATATTTCAAGACCTCTGTTTTCTCATCTGTAAAGTAGGGGATGCGTTGTGGATTTGATAACCTCTAAAATCTCTTCCAGCTCTAAATCTATCCTCTTATGATTATATTTGGGATTTGGAACTAGAAGGAATTCTTTCTTAAGAGTTTTATTCTTGTCTTTTGTTTTTATACCAGTCATTTCCGCTAACCCCCCACCCCTACCATGTTGAACTGTCTTGGAGCAAAGAAAAACACTTCAGCAAAGTCAATTGACACAGTGCCCAAATATGATAGACTATATCACATTCAACATCCACAGTCTTCCCCTACACACACGGAGAAGAGGAAGATGTGTTTCATCAGCAGGGCTCCCAAACAAGGATTGGTTATTGTGATTATTTGGAGTTTGATGGATTTTTGGCGTTATCATTTCCGTTGTTGAGGCTATCGTATATATTGTTTTCCTGATTCTCCTTACTATGTATTACTCCATATAAATCTTCCCATGTTTCTGGGAATCCCTTATAATAATAGTTACCATTTATATAGTACTTTAAGGTTTGCAACATGCTTTCCAAATATTATCTTATTATAATTATTTATAGCACAATAATATTCCATTACATTCACATACCACAGTTTGTTCAGCAATTTCCTAATTGGTGGGCACTCACTTTATTCCAGTTTTTGGTCATCACAAAGGAAAGAGGAAGGGACTAAGTATATAGCGACTATGTGTCAGGCTCTATGTTAAACACCTCCCCCCCCTCCACCAAAGTCACTGTATTTTATTATGTATGGGTCTTTTCTTTTTATCTTTGAACTCTTTGGGGATTATACCCAGCAGTGAGATGATTGCATCAAAGAGAAGGGAAAGTGACTTTTCTCAAATAATTCCAAATTGTATTTCAGAAGATTTGGACAAATTTCACAGCTCTACCAACAACTTATTAGTGTAACTGTCTTCTAACACTAACTATTTTCATCTTACATCATATTTATCTCTTTAAAGGGTTAGAAGGGACTTTAGAGACCATCTATTTCAATTTCCTTATTTTACAGATGAAAAAACAGGCATCTACAATGCTTAAATGAGTTGTCCTGAGTCCATAATAGCTAAGCTTGGAAAGTAGGGCCTTTAACACCAAATATAGTACTCTTTCCCCTACGCCACCAAGTGAATTACTTACTGACTGACCCTTGCTATTTAGGAAATCTTCTTGCCTAACTGAAATTCTTCCATTATGGAGCACGAGACTCCATAATAGACTCACAAGAGCTGCTCAAAGACCTGTGTTAGTTTCAGACATCCCACACCATCGGACCAGGTGCACATGGCGCTAGGTTAGAATGATTTTCTTGCACGCTCTAGTAATGGCTCTGGGTTAGAATTATCACCTTGCCTGCAATTACCCAATAAATCTTGTAGTCAGAGTAAGGTGCATGTGGCTATGTCTCTCTAGTCTTTGGATTCTCTGAACCAGACTAGATTACCTTGTAATTTCCCACCTTAAACCAACAGAGACTGGATTATTCTTGAAGACAGTTTTCAAGATAAAGCCTGCCGAATTTACCATGGAATGAACATGGATCTAAAACATAAATTTTGCAGATAGATTTTTTTTAAAGCTTTCCAAAAAAGAAAAAAAATGAAGGAATTAAACAAAGTAACCTATTGGATAATCTTTTCTCATAACCCCCACCCCCATAACCATAGACTGAAACCCAAGTTGGGATCGCCAACAGTCTGTTGTTGAGTCGTTTCAGTCATGTCTGACTCTTCGTGACCCCATTCTTGACAAAGATATTGGACTGGTTTGTCATTTCCTTCTCCAGCTCATTTTATAGATGAGGAACTGAAGCAAAGAGGGTTAAGCGACTTGCCCAGGATCATACAACCAGGAAGCGTCTGAGGCCGGATTGGAATTTGGGAAGATGAGTCTTCCTGACTCCAAGCCTGGTACTCTATCCGCTGCACCACCCAGCTGCCTAGGAGGATCAGAAGAGGAGCATAGGGAATACTTTCTGGGGGTTGTTGGAAGATCTGTTAGCCGTGGCATGCCTCTCAGGCTTTTCCCCCACCCACTACCTCTGTCTGGCCTGTTCCTCTTATGTCTTTTCCTTCCTCTCCCTCTTCTCCAAAGCAACAGGGTGAATTTAGAACTGGAAAGGACCTTAGAGGCCAACACCTTCATTTAAACAGAAGGCTAACTGAAGCCTAGAGGTTAAGAGATTTGCCCAGAGATTTGAGCCTTGCTATTTCTGATTCCAAGATGTTAAGGTGATAGCTAGAGGACCCCCTAGCTTTTACCAAGTGGGACTGCCTTTAGTGCTGCTTTTTTCTGGGGAGGGTAAAACTTGAAGATACATGATGGAGCAAAATGAGGTATACTTCTATTGTTTAAACCAGGGGTGCACCCAAAACATTAGGCATTATGAGGAAATTCAGAAAATATTTTGGGAAAAGGCATTTCATCAGTTTTAAAAATGATCATTGAAACAGCTGATGGCACAGAGGATAGAGTCTGGAGGCCTGCAGTCAGAAAGTTCTGAGTTCAAATCCAGCCTCAGATGCTTACTACCTGGGTAACCCTGGGCAAGTCAATCTCTGTTTGCCTCAGTTTCCTCAACTATAAAATGGGGACAATAATAGCACCTACCTTCCAGGGTTTTTTTTTTTTGGGTGGGAAGGCAGGGCAATTGGGGTTAAGTGACTTGCCCAAGGTCACATAGCTAGTAAGTGTGTCAAGTGTCTAAGGCTGGATTTCAGGGTTGTTTTAAGGATCAAATGAGATAATATTTGTGAAAGCACTTAACACAGTGCCAAGTGTCTGTTTTTTTAAAACTCGCTCCTTTAGAATACAAGTGTACCTCAGAAACACCACCATTTACCCCAGTCCTCTGCACATGATAGGTGCTCAGGAAATGTTGGGGATTTTGGTGGTTGTAGATAATAAGGAAAAATATCCTCTTATGTGCTTGTGAACCTTTTGCTTCAGAGAGTTTTGGCACGGGACTCACCTTTTCAATGCTTGTGGCTATCACCTTTAGAAAGGATGTTTTTGTTCACAGCCACTAGGTGTGGAAGCCAAATGTGGCACATGTGGACAGGTGTAATTGTTATGTTGTGTGGCATTACGAAACTGTTTTTCTAAGGGAGAATCTATGGGGAAGGGGATTTTTTGGGCATCAATAAGATTTATTTAAAATTAAAAATGGGCAGCTAGGTGGTGTAGTGGATGGAGCACTGGCCCTGGAGTCAGGAGGACCTGAATTCAAATCTGGCCTTAGACACTTACTAGCCATGTGACCCTGGGCAAATCACTTATCTCTGTCTGCCTTAGTTCCTCATCTGTAGAATGAACTGGAGAAAGAATGGCAAATCATTCCAATATCTTTGCCATGAAAACCCCAAATGGGGTCACAAAGAATTGAATATGTGAAATGACTCAACAACAACTAAATTTAAAATAGCACATGGAAATGCACGTTTTATTTGGTGTTATGTTCAGAATAAATTTTAAAAAATTAAATAGTGAAAGGCAAAATAAAATAAACACTAGTTTGCTTCATAATTTAAATTCAATTCACTTGATGTTTGTTTAGTACCTACTACATCAAAGGCACTATGCTAGGCAGTAGGGATAGGAAGATAGAGACAACATAGGTCTTCATTTCTCCCCAGGCTGCACTCAGGCCTTCGATACCGGGCTCTTGAACTGGGTACTTTTGTCTTCTTCCTCCCTTCCCTTTTTCAGATTCCTTTTATGTGTTGTCTTTCTCCATTAGAATGGGAAAGTCTCAAGCTCCTTAGGGCAGAGCTATCCTTTTTGCATATATTTGTATTCCCTGCATTCAGAACAACAGTAAATGTTTAATTGTTGCTCGATCACTGACTGTCTAGCTCTCAAGAAACTCACATTTGAATGCCGGAGGACAAGTAGACAAAATAACTTGGATGTAAGGAGATAAAGGCGAAGAGGTCCAGCCAAAGAGCTAAATTAAATTTGAGGCAGAAGAGATCATATTCACCAGGGCATCTGATTAGACCTTGAATGAAGAAAGGAAGGAAGGGTCTTTCAACTGTGAAATGAGAGGCCTCTAAGGACACTTGCAGCTTGACATTTCTGATTCTAAGATGAAAAGAAGAGGTAATCTGTTGATGTGGATAGAGAACCAATGTTGTAGGCAGGAGGGCCTGGGTTCAAGTCTCCCACACGTGCAGACTGTGTGACCCTCATCAAGGCTAAACTTTCGATGCCCCTGGAAGTCCTCTGGCTATAAAATGTTGTTCGTCTTTCATTCTAGAAGAGACTATAAATTGCAGAACCAGTGCTTATCTATCTACACAACTAACAGGGTTTTCTTCAAGCAGTATTCCCTACACTGATTGCATCATGGATCTGGTTTCCCCCTCCCCTCAAAAACAAAAATCCAAAACCAAAAAGATCAACAGATAGAATTGGCAGAGGAATTTATTCTAATCGTGGGAAAAAGTGTGAACAAAACCTGAAAACTGGACAGGGCAGGACATAGATTTGTATTGGGTGAAACTATATATTTTATATATTTGTTTGGGTGTAACAATATTTTTTGTTAGGCCTCTGCAAGATTTTTAGCATTTCATATGTTTATCTAGTTTAAAAATATTGCAGGGTTATTTTTCCTAGCTTACTTTAGAATTCTGATTCTAGGTAACTTGGAAACATAGCATAAGAGCTCAGTGGAGGAGCTTTGCTGATATAAAATATTGCATTTTTGTACTAGGTAATAATTGAGACATTTCTGCTTTACAGGTAATAGATTGTAAAATACTGGCTTTTACGGAATGGAAAGCATTTATTAAGCTCCTCTCCTCTATTTCTGTCTCTATTTATACACATATACATCACTGTGTTAAGTTGTTTCAGTCGTGTCTAATTCTTCATGACCCCATTTGGGGATTTTTTGGCAGAGATATTGGAGTGGTTTGTCATTTTTTAATCCAGCTCATTTTACAGAAGAGGAAATTGAGGCAAACAGAGTAAAGTGACTTTCCCAGGGTCACACAGCTAGTAAATGTCTGAGGCCAGATCTGAACTCAGGCCTTCCTGACTCCAGGTCCAGTGCTCTTTTCATAGCACCACCTATCTGCCCCCGTTTAAGTGCTTGGAACATAGCTAAAAATGAACAACATTCTCCGCTCCGAAAGAGCTGACGTGCTAATTTGAGGAGACAACACATATAAGAGGTTTCAAGCTGCAGGGTGAATAGAAAGATCTGGTGGTCCTGAGGGTGCAGTGGCAGGGCAGATGACAAGCCTTTGACAAGATTTCTTTTGAAAAATAAATTTCATTTGTCTTAATAAAAAATATTGATAGGATTCACGACTTGGGTAGGAGTCAGACTACATGACCTGTGAGCCCTCTCTTTTACAGAACTCTAATGGTAAGATTCTACAGATTTTGCTGGCAGTTCAGGTAGGTACTTGCAGGCCAGTTCAAACGGACTCATAAGAACATGCCCTACCTTGCACCTTGATTGTGGCCGATGTTGATGCAGTCCCGTGGTCATTCGTTGCTACGCATGTGTAAATCCCGCTGTCCTGGGGCATCAGGTTGCAGATCTTCAGAGTGATTTCACCAGAATCACTAGAGAAAAGGTTCAGTTTCACAAATCTAGGAGGAAATTTTCCCATCTTCCCCTTCTGCACCCTTAGAACCATTGGCTTGACTCAGAGGGCTAACTTAATTCAAGGCTGAGTCTGGGAGTCTATACTACCAACCACTGCAAGTTTATAAGTGATCACCACTAACTGGGGAATAATTGAACTCCCTAAAAGAGTCACATTAAAACATGAAACAACAAAAGCTACTAACTACCACCCACCACGACCAGTGAGTAAATTCTTTTTGTTATTTGTTGGGATTTTAAAAAGATGGATTAGGAATAGCTGAATTGAATTAATCCATCGAGTGATGGGGAGCAGTGGGGAAAGAGAAGAAACATACTGTGGATTCACAGACTGATGTGGAACTGCCTGGTCTCGTGGAAAAAGCACTGGATTAAGAGGCCAGGGACATGAGGTCTAGTCCCAGCTCTGTTACCGATTTGTTGTGTGACTTTAGTTAAATTGCTAAACCTCTCTGGGACTCAGCTTTGTCATTTGTTAGATGTAGATAATAGTACTTGTAAGGATCAAATGATGGGATATATTTGAAAGCACAAGGTGTCACCACCATCATTATTCTCACCATCATTAGAAATCTCCCTTCCCCCCCAAGAAAGGACAGATACTCTTTGTTTCATTCTGTTTGATTTCACAAGACCTAACTGGTAATTTCATTGGCGGACAGAGCTCCAGGAGAAGGGTTTTTTCTGCCATGAAATATTGGCACCTTCGTGCCAACTTGTAGTCTTAAGAAATTTCACACAGGCAAAGAGAACATAAGTGACTTGGTTAGGGTCACATAGCCAATATATGTCAGAAGTAGGATTTGAACCCTGGTCTTCCTGACTCAGAGGTCGGCTCTCTATCTATTATACCTCCCTGCCTCTCCCTATTGATATAAGAAAATGAAAAGAGAAGGCTATCAGTATCAAGGAGAAGCCCTTCCACTCAAGTGTTTCCAGCCTTAACACATCTAGGGAACACCTAAATAATTACTTGACATTTTATAGGATATGGGAGGCACATTTCTCAGGTACTTTGTAGACAATCTGGGGGCCTGGGTTAAGTTTCATGAAACAGGCATCCTGAAGTGCACCCTCAAATTAACCCTTTAAGATAAATTCTGTTGGACATGGCAGAACACATTTGAAGTCGCCGCCGCTGAGAAGGCTGAGGCTGGTGGATCGCTTGAGCTTGGGAGTTCTGAGCTGTAGTGGGCTAAGCAGATTGGGTATCTGTCTGTGCCAGTACGGTGAGACCCTGGGAGTGGAAGAGGACGGTGTGAAGTAGATACTACAAGTACAGAATCCTCTTCTGCATCTGCCCGTGTTATCCTTATTTTACAGATGGAGAGACGAAGGCCTAGAGAGGCTAAATGACTTGCTTGTGGTCATCCATCTAGTAGTAGTGGTAGTAGTAATAGTGGCAGTGGTAGCAGTAATAGTGGCAATGGTAGTAGTAGTAACAGTAAAGTAGTAGTAATAGTAGTAGTGGTAGAGGTGGTGGTGGTAGTAGTAATGGTAACAATAATAACTCATATTTAGACAGTGCTTTAAGGTTTATAAAAGGCTTTCCATATTGTATCGTTTTAATAAAGAAGAAAACTGAATCTCACATAGGGTAAGCGACTTGGAAGGGTCACACAGCTAGTAAATGTCTGAATGAGAATTTGAACTCTGGGCTTCCTGACACCAAGTCCAGCTCTCCGCCCATAATACTGACTGCTAAGTTGAGGCTTGAACTGAGGTCTTCCGACTCCAGGCCCAGAGAATTGCCTCCAAGGAAATTTTTCACTGGGACAAATCAGGTGCCCCTCTGGGCCTTGAACCTGTCAACCTGGCCTCAGGAGCACTCTGTTCTATGTGGCTAAGTTACAAGAGGTTCCCTGCTTATAGAGGAGTGGACGCTGATGATCAGGGGAGGGGCATGCAGCTACCAGGAGGAGACTGTATATGTGGCTGTGCTGTTGTCATTGTCCAGGATGTTCTGGTCAGGGCCCTTCCAGATAATGTTGGGCTTCGGTCTCCCACACACTTTGCACTGCAGGGTCACGGTATCACCCAGCAAGCAGGTCACATCCATCAGGGGCACGAGGAATTCAGGGGCAACTGTAATCCAAACAACACACAGCCCGTGCAAGCTTAAAACACACTCCCAGTCGAACAACCCTCTCCTTCCTCAGCTCTCTCCCCTATCCCACCCTTTACACAAGTAGACCCAGGCACCAATGATGTGAATAACCACCAGCTAAGCATACTGTTCTGCAGCACGTATTCCACTCCCCTCCAATCTTTCTAGCACGTCTCCCCCCGATAGAATATAAGCCCCTTGAGGGCAGACTCGATTTCATTTCTGACTTTACATCTTCCTTGCCTAGCTCAGTTCTTGGCACATAGTAGGTGCTTTAATAAGTGGTTCTTGTTGTTGTTGACTGATCAGTCGAAATTACTGCTCCATGGTTTGATGAGCCCATAGACAGCTCTTTAATCTCACCTAATACGGTTGTGGTTTTTGTTTTTGTTTTTGACTTTCAAATGCTTCTCTTTAACTCACCTTCTTGGATAAAATTTGGATTCAAGATCTGAAAAAAAAGTCAAAGAAACAGTGAATCATTTTATTTGTAAGTAATTAAAGAAACAAACAAACTTGGGTTAAATTCAGCCAAAATCTATTGACCGCCACAAGTATCTGGGTTAATTTTCTCCTTAGGCAGGTGAAGTGGTAAGGTTCTCTACATGAAATCAGGAGAGACTTGGGTTCAAATCCTGATGCTCTGTGACCCTGAGTAAATCAGCTTAGCTCTCTAAGCCTGGGTTTCATCTTTTGGAAATGTATAGAATGTAAGCTTCCTGACAGTTTGGGGATGTTCCATTTCTGTCCTTATATACCTCATCCCCAGCATGTGGCCTGGCCATAGCAGATATTAAAAAAATGCTTATTGAAAGGGTTTTTTTTCCTAATGGGAAGGAAGGTGGAGGGGGGGAATAGATTTTTGCCTATTAAAAAAAACTAAGTTAAAAAATTAATGCTTATTGATTGCTTCTGCAAAAATGAAGACAGAAACACTTGTATTACCTACCTCCTGGTAGATAGTTCAGGGCTGCTGGCAGGTGCAGAGGAGAGGGCATTCAGACAGAGTCAGGAACACTTAAGCTGGGCATTTACTAGCTGTGTGAACCTGAGCAAGCCACTTAACCTCTGCCTGCCTGTTTCCTCCAGCCCTCAATAGGCCTCCCTCCAGTCTGTCCCAACAGGCCTTGGCTCAAATGTCAGCTTATGATGCAGCATTCCCTGGAAGCAGAGAGCTGGACCTGGTGTCAGGAAGACCAGAGTTCAAATCCTCATTCAGACTCTTCTTTCTGGCTGACCCTCGGCAGATTACTTAGCCTTTCTGAGCTTCAGTTTTCTCCTTCATGAGAGGGGGAAAAATGGTGTGTCCCTGTGGAACAGGGATAACAATAACCGCTATCTCCCAAAGTAGCGAGGACCAAATGAGAAAACGTTTGTGAAGCGTTCTGCAAAATTTAAAGCTCTATGTAAATGCTGGCTACTCTTATTCTGGGGAATAATGGATAAAGTGCTTAGCAGACTTTACAATTCTTTCAAAATGTGAGCTATGATTAGTATTTCATGGGCTCTTGGAAGGCATCTAATTCAACCGCTTAGTTTTATGGATGGAAAAAAAACGGAGGCCCAGAGGGGTGGTCATTTATCACAGGTATTCGTTGGCAAAGCTGGGATTTGAAGCCACGACCTCTAACTTTCAATCTAGTATCCCTTTCACCAAACTACATAGCCTCTCTCACGTTTATCTAAAATAGGACTGACTAGCTTGTTGTCTACATGTCTCACAAGCTACTGTCCTTTCTCACATGGCCTTCTTTCTCATCCACCCAATGTACGGCACTCTCCCTAATCTACAACAATCTCTTGCCTTCCCTATTATGTTAAATCCAATGGAACTTTGCTGAAAATTAAATTTCTTCTTTTTTTTCAAAACGCTATTAATGGACTACTCTTTGCTTCCTCTTTTCCTCCACATTCCCCCATTCTTTCAGGAGCACCAACTCTCAAAGACACTTGGGTCATTAAGTTCCCACAGTGACAAGAATATTCCAAAAGATTAGCCATTTTGGGGGGTTACCAGTATGATAAGACTTGATGAGGCCTTGAGTTATCCCTGTGTCTTCCTTCTGGCCTTTGCTCATTTAAGGATAAACCAGAAAGGTACCTATGGATAGAAATTCTTTGGTCTATTCTTAAATGATTCCAAGAAGGTGGCAATTTTTCTTGTAATCCTTTCCTTTTGATAGATCATAGCACATTCCAGTTAGAAGGATTGTAGAGGCTACCCATTGTTCGGTCATTTCAGTCATGTCTGATTCTTTGTGACCCCATTTGGGGTTTCCTTGGCCAAGATACTGGAGTAGTTTGCCATTTCCTCCTCCAGGTTATTTTACAGATGAGGTAAACAGGGTGAAGTGACTTGCCCAGGGTCATACAGCTAGTAAGTGTCTCAGGCCACATTTGAACTCAAGTCCACCTGACTCCAGGCCTGGCTTTGTATCTACAGTGCCACCTCGCTGCCCCAGAAGTTACCTAGCAATATCCTAATAATGATAATAATAATAACAACATAATACATGCCGGGCACCATGCTAAATGCTATATAAATATTATTTCATTAAGTTCCCCACAACAACTCTGTGAGGTAGGTGTTATTATTATCCCCAGTTTGTAGTTGAGGAAACTGAAGCAAACAGAGGGTCATACTGTCTGATTCTGGATTTGAACTCGGGTCTTCCCTGACTCCAGGCCAAGTGTTCTATCCACTGAGTCCCTCTCTGATACCCAACCTCTTTGTTTTACATATGAGGATAGCCTACTATGTGCCAGACACTGTTAAGTGCTGGGGATACAAAGACAGGCAATGGTCTCTGTTCTCAAGGAGCTCAGTGTGACAGACACTGAGGCTGAGAGGGGGAAAGAGACTGACCCAAGATAACATGGGGGCAGAGGCGGATATAGAACCTGGAGAAAGAACTCTGCCACTAAGGACATGTCACTTGACCTTCATGACCTTAGTTTATTCACCTATGAAATAAGAGGATTAGACTAGATGACTTCGGCTCCCTACCATAATTTATGGCATGCATAAACATATACAGTTGACAAATATTACATATTTATGTGTATATGTGTGTTTATATGGAAAGAAACACAGACTAGATGTGTAATAATAAGAAAATCCTATATAGGGTTACATATAATCATACGTGTGGTTATATGTAATCATATATACTTATTAAGCCCCTAGACTAGGTATTTATTACATAAGAGAAACATATATATGAATATATACACAAACCATATATGTATGTACACTGTATTTGTATGTATATATACACACAAATACATATATGTATACATACACATAGGTTTGTGCATGTGCACAAATTATATATGTGTATAGACTTAGGTATAGGCATAGATATAGGTATATATGATTTTCTGATGTGTTAAACACCTACTCTGTGTCTCCACACACTAACCTGGGCGAGGAGCCATAAAGGTTAGTCTTTGCCCTCATGGAGCTTCCTCGTGGGGAATCGAACAAATGCACAAATAACTTGGTTTTATTGGTTACCACGGCCTAAGAATTCACCAAATGGTCAATCTGCTGGTGAGGAGCCTTCGTGCACTTAGTGGGGCTGATCTTCCAAATACAAACCTAGTCTGTTGCCTGGACCATTGCCCTGATGTGGTAGAGCCTGGCAGAGCTGTTACTCTGCCGGCAGCACCTTTGGGAGCTAAGGATACCCTCAGTGCCATGATGAGACTTTGCAGGAGGAATTTTTAATGCAGATCATGTAAATAGAGAGGTATTCATGAAGTGGCAAGGGAGGTGTGAGGGAAGAAAGCTCATTACTGTTCGGATGGGGGAAGGATCAAGGGGCAGCTTCCAGGAGGAAGTGATATTTGACCTGAACTTTAAAGGAATAGCCAGACATTCAGCAAATAGAAGGGAAAGGAGAGCATTCTGGGCGTAGGGAAATGCAGGGGCGAAGGCACAAAGACAGAAAAGCGGGGGTGGGGGAAGGTGGTACCAGGGATGGTAAGAGCTTTCATTTAGCTCCAGGTAGAACATATGCCAGGAAGCAGAATGTGTTAAGCTTTGAAAGGCGATTGATTATGGATTGCCTTCATTTTCTGGCTGCACCTCACTGTGGGCTGAGGACCCAGGAAGCTATGTCTCTATCTGAGGAATTCCTTCATGGCTATAGATGGGGTTTTACTCAGCTCCAGGAGATTGTCCATGGTGCACAGAGCACCGGGCCTGCAGTCAGGAAGACCTGAGTTCAAATCCAACCTCAGACACTGACAAGCTCTGTGACCCTGGGCAAGTCACTTGACCCCTGTCTGCCTCAGTTTCTTCAACTGTAAAAAGAGGATAATAATTGTACCTATCTCCCAGGGTTGTTGACAGGATCAAATGAGATAATAATTGTAAATGGCTCAGGACAGTGTCTGGTATACAGTAGGCACTTAATAAATGCTTCTCCCCTTTCCCTTTCTAGCTCAGTGAGCTCAGTGCCTAGAAAGACCTTGATGGACAGGAAAAGAGAGAGACAATGGGTTTATAAGCTGTAAGGATAGATGGCACCAGACCGTTTTTAGGGGAAAATAAAGTAGTTTCTATCCTTGGTTCCTTAAAAATTAAGGGCCTGGCCAGAGTCAAAAAGTTAGTTCTTTGAAAGTAGAGAGGAGTCAATATTTTCCCCCTCATTTCAGTTCCCTCAAGAACATGTGACCCATTGTTCAGCATAGGAAGTCATGGTGGAAATGGGAGTAAAATATCCAGAAATCATTAGTGTCCAGCGATTGGACCTTACAATGGACTGCGTATTTCAACAGGCAGCATGGATTAAAATAATAATAAGTGGCTAGCACTTATATCGCACTTTAAGGTATGCAAAGTGCTTTATAAATATTATCTCATTTTGATCCTCATAACAACCCTGGGAGGTAGGTGCAGTTATCATTCACATTTTACAGGGGAAGAAACTGAGGCAGACAAGGTTGGAGCTGCCCCAGGGTCATAGTTAGCAAGGGTCTGAGGCTGGATTTGAACTCAGGTCTTCCTGACTTTAGACCCAGCATTTTAACCCCTGCACCATGTACTTAAAATAATTGTAATTATCACTGATTAAAAAAAAATAATGCTGTCCTTGGCATCTAAAGTAGCCTGGTCTAATCAACCTGACATGAAAGCACAATGTGAAACTGAACATAGTCTTTTCCATTGTGATGGGAAGGAAGTCCAAGAGAAGAAACATGGTGTTGACATTGAGGCAGGAACCGTGGACTGAGGGGAGACACAGAAAGGTACATGTGCTTTGGGAGGATTCCTATTTTGGATAGGGAAACAAGTAACTTGGTAAAATGTTATGATAATGGTGCTCATTGTGGCAGGGTGTTCAGACTTGTGATTTCGTAAGTGGAGGGAATTCCTGGGGAGTAAACTCATTCTACTGGTGACAACTTCTTTGAATCTTACAGCCTTAGAAAATCACCTGGGGACCCTGAGAGATTAAGGTGCAGCTAGGTGGCGCCAGAGTGCAGAGAGCGCCAGGCCTAGAGTCAGGAAGACTCATCTTCATGAGTTCATATCTGGCTTCAGACACTTACTAGCTGTGTGACCTTGGTCAAGTCACTTAACCCTGTTTGCCTCAGTTTCCCCATTTGTAAAATATACTAGAGAAGGAAATGGCAAACCACTCCAGTATCTCTGCCAAGAAAACCCCAAATGGGGGCATGAAGAGTCAATTGGACACAAGTGACCAATACATTTCTTTTTCATCATTTAAAATTTTAAACTTTAAAAAAATTATGAACTTACTTATCACCAGAAACAATCTATTATACAAAGAACAAAAAAAAAGGTTGTATATGGAACGGTGTCTGTTGCAGTTTTTTTAAAAGCAAATATTTGATTTTAATTTAAATAGTTTTTATGGGCACTAGCAAAATTACTCTGCTTGTGTCCACTTCCGAACTTCTTTTGTTTTCTCCTGCTAATTTAAAGTGTTCCAGTACCTTCCCCTGTCCTTCATCTCTCTTGCCCAAGTAGAAGGCCCTCTTTAAAACCAGGCCAATAGGCCAAACAAATTGACTCATAGTCCATGTCTAAAATGGTACGCTTCACCCTACACCTTTAGTCCACAACCTCTTCCCAACAAGTGGGAAGTATGCTTCATTTTCTCATCTTTTCCCGATGGTTTTTCCCATACTCTCGTCAGACAGCATGTGGTACTGAACCAGCTGGATTTCTTGTATAATCCTTCTTTTGTTTCAACCCTATGACCGTGGGATCAATCCATTCCTTATAGATGACATTCTTCCCCCTCAATAACCTTTGGAGGGGAATAAGCATTGATTAAACACCTACTATGTTCTAGACACAGTTCTAAACACTTAACAAATATTATCTTATTGTATTAACCCTTATGACGTAGGCGCTATTATCATTCCATTTTACAATTGAGAAAATTGGCATAGAAAGAGTTAAGTAACTTGCCTAGGGTAACAAAACTAGTAAATATCTGAGGTTGGATTTGAATTCAGGTCTTCCTGACTCCAGATCCAGCGTTCTATCTACTGTACCACCTAGCTGCCTCAGAGACAACCCATTCTTCCTATTTCCATCCTGGAGAGAATTAAGAGGGAGAGGCCATGTGATGCAGATAATATAGAGTCAGAGGTTGTTGTTCAGTCATGACTCTTCCTGACCCTGTGGACCACAGTGTCCTTGGGCTTTTCTTGGCAAAGATATTGAAATGGTTTGCCATTTCCCTCTGCAGTGGATTGCAGCAAACAGAGGTTAAATGACTTGCCCAAGGTCAAGACAGCTAGTAAGTGTCTGAGGCAGGATTTGAACTCAGGTCCTCCTGATTCTAGGCCTGGCTCTCTATCCACTGCTCCACCTAGCTGCCCCCATAGGTATCAGAACATCCATTTTTATAAATATAGGAATCTGAGGCTTAGAAAGGTTACATGACTTGCCACTGTCAAACAATGTCAGTAGTGGGATTTGAACCCAGGTCTCTTTTGGCTCTGAGTTTTACACAATGGAATAAAACAAGAGTTGGAAGACCTGTGTTTTAATGTCAACTTCATCCTTGTGTCCACCGCTTGACTTTGAAAGCGTGAGCTAATTTCAAATCCCTCTTTAGGAATCAGATTTCCCAGCTGTATGAAGGGGAGAATCAGGCCTTCCTTGAGTGAGTGGATCTTGGGAGACAAGCAAAAGGAAGGCCTAAAATTGTCTAAAGTTTGAGGAACTGCCCATGAAAGGGTTAAAAATGATCTGTAGCTTTTATCATCTATTTGATACACAGCCACACTTGGGAAGCTAAATTAATTTTCTCTCTGACTTTTGTTTGAAACTAGTTCACCCTCTGGCTTCAGGATAGCAGTTTCCACTGGCAATATATTTTTTGACTCAGCAGACTTGTGGATAAATAGTTCACCTGGCTTGCTTTTTCCATATGTAGTTTCAAAAGCTTGGTACGCTTTCTTTTGTCTTTTGCCTTTTAAGGAATGCCCTCCGCAAAATGCATAGAGCTCATCTATCTCACCGCTGCATATCATAGTTTGAACAACAGGCAAATTTCATCCATTTGGTTTTTTTCCTTTGTGGATTGTTAGGCTGAACCCTTTCGAGTGATTATAGATCTCGTTTTGGAGGCACCACAGTGTTCTGAGACTTGTTGCAACCAGCACAGTTTCATTTGGAAACAGGAATGTTGGGAGGACCTCATAATTTATAAGTAAACTCTTTTCCATTTGGTCTCTATGCTGGACATCCTCCACAAAGGCAGCAAAACCACAGCTCCAGAGAAGAAAGTGAGGCTGTTGACTTTGCACAGCCCTCCCTCACTTAAATCCAGTTGACCTGCATGTCATAGTATCACCTTCCTGATGTCATGGTCCTCTTTGAGAATGAAGGACAAACAACAACACCTAAAACAAATCAGGTTTGGCCCGTGCCCTGTTATTCGCCTTGTTTTACATTAATATGGGGAGGGTTGTGTTGTGGATAGAGTGCTAGCCTTGGAGTTAAGAAGACTTGGGCTTGCACCCTGTATTTAAGACTTATTCATCATATGACTTGGGGTGAGTCCCTTCTTTCTCTGTGCCTCAGTGAGCTCTGTAGGTAGTGTCTAGGTTATGATCTGTGTTGGTGGCAGTATTGGTAGCCAAACAGAGTGCCTTGTGGTCCTGTTGATTATTAATAACCAGAGGGTTAAAGTTATGTCTTTGGTTACTTCTTTTAAGGAGTCTTACATGATTTTGACCTGTGCATGGGACATATACTTTGTTGGAGGAAAGGCCCAACCAAGCCCAATCATCCTGAGTTCATTTAAGGATTTAACTGAGAGGACAATGAGCAGTGAAAAATGGAGATCTGTCAAGATTTCTAAAGAAATTCTTTTCTCTGTCAGTAACAGTGGAACGACCACATTTGGACTCCAACATCACAGCCTCTTGTGAGCTACAATGAGATATCAGAAATAGCCCTTTTAAAAAAGATGAAAGCAGCCGGGCTAATAATAACAACATGTAACATATATGGTGCTTTAAAGTTTGGAAAGTGCCTTATACATGGTATCTTATTTGATCCTTACAACAACCCTGGGATGTAAAGGCTATTATAATCCCCATTTACACTTGAGGACCCAGGCAGAGAGAAATTTAATGACTTGCCTAGGAACACACAGCCTGTAAGTATCTGAGTAGGATTAGAATTCAGGTCTTCCTGGTTCCAGGTCTAACATTCTATCTACTGAGCTACCTAGTTGTCAGGAAAGAGAAAGAAAGAAAGAAAGAAAGAAAGAAAGAAGAAAGAAAGAAAGAGGAGAGAAAGGAAAGAAAGGAAGAAAAGGAAGGAAGGAAGAAAGAAAGAAAGAAAGAGAAGGGAAAGAAAGGAAGAAAAAGAAAGGAAGAGAAAAGAAAGGAAGGAAGAAAAGAAGGAAGGAAGGAAATGGAAAGAAAGAAAGGGGAAAAGGAAGAAAGGAGAAAGAAAGAAATAAAAGAAAATATAAACTAAACCAAAGGTACCCATAGGAGGTCCTTGCTGGAGGTGAAACAATCTTGAGGGTGCTGAGAGTTCAATTCTCAAGATTTTTTTTTTTTAAAGAGAGAATATGAGAGAGGAATCTGCTTTAGGAATCTGAATTTATGTGAACAGCAGAGGGCAGGTTTACTTCAGGAAGGAGAGAAAGAGTTGAAAAGAAGGCAGCAAAATTGTAATGTTTTACTCCCCAAAAGAAAACCTCTAACTGAAGGTGACCCATTCCCATGAAGGAATCCAGTATTCTATCACCTTCTTCCAAATGGGAGGGTTGGAGCAGGGGATGATGCTCAGGCCAGAGGAAGAGCCAGTGGAGCACAGGATAGAATATATTGGCTTCGGGCAAAAACGGCCTTCTGTGGACCTAGTAAGCCTATTCTCTATTTCTTGTTAAGTCGTTTCAGTTTCTTTGTGACCGCATTTGGTGTTTTCATGCAGAGATACTGGAGTGGTTTGCTGCTTCCTTCTCCAACTCATTTTGTACACCAGGAAACTAAGGTAAACAGATTAGGTGACTTGCCCAGGGTCACATTGCTAGTAAGTATCTGAGGCCAGAGTTGAACTCAGCAAAATGAGTCTTCCTGGCATTCTATACACTGCACCACCCAGCTCGCCCATACCTCCCAGCCAAGCCAAGAGAAGACCCTACTTTGACTCAGAATTTTAGTAAGCACGTTCAGCCTCTCCAGAAACCCAGAGAAAAACAAAACCTTCTCTTTCATTAAATGTGTCTTAGTTGTGAAAAACAGCCCAGAACTGTTTGCTTCCTAGGACACCAAAAGAATCTGATTGGGGTTAAAGAAAATGAATGAGAAAGTGGCTCTAGTGGGAATTTAATACAATTATTTGTCTTCTTCATGGTCTGTAAGAGGAGGTAATCTGTCCTAAGCAAAGGTCTACACTGAATGAATAGCAAATGAGACTTAGTCCCTTTCCATTTGGGGAAAGTTCATTCCCTGAAAAACCCAGGGATATGATCCTCAGTGGGTTGTGTCCTGGGATGGAAAAGGAAAGTTTTTCAGCATCAGGGGATTGTGGGAAAAGGCACTTCCTAGATACCAGCTTTTTACTCTTTAGGAAAGATGATGTGTTTGAGAGTCATGCACCTGGAACCCAGCTTCCAGACGTGGGAAGTGATTTTAGTTTTCCCTACCTGGTAGGACAGGGGAGGGAGGAAAGGAAGAAATTACAGCACAGTGGAAGAGAGGAAGAGATGAGAAAGAAAAAGACAACTGGAACATGGGTTTTACTGGGAAAAATGGGAAAACTAAACTATTTAACATCCAGAAATGCACGGCTAGAAAGGGGTCTTTTGTGATCATAGAATCCATTCTTCTCCCTTCAGGTAGGCTCATGGTCAATCTATTCAATATTGGGGGACAAATCTATTTATGTTTTAAGAATCTCTAGAAGAAATTCCTCGGCTGCCCCTAACATGTATTCTAGTATTTATCAGTCCTCAAATGAGCGAGTATTTGTAAAATGCTTATTATATTGCCTGGCACATATTAAGTGCTGAAAAAATACTTGTTCCTCCTTCCCCCTCCCCCCATGGCCGAAAAGGTCTTCATGTGTCTTACCTAAACCTTTATATTCTACCTCTTTTTTTCTAGACTTCATCTTCAAAATTCTGTCCTTCCAGCTCTGACCTTCTATGGTTCTAAGATTTTAAGAAGTTTTTAAAATCTCTGCTCATTCATAAAGGAATGCAAGGCACATCACAATTGCAGATTTTCTTAATGTGTCATGAGCCCCAATACTAGAGATATAGACCTCTTGTATCTATTCCATTTTATGATATTTTTTTTAAAGCCTGGAAGAATTTGAACTTCTTTTTTATTGCAACATCTTAATCTTTTAGACAAGTTAGCGAGTGCCAATGACATCAGAAACCTCAAGGGCATAGCTCGGGATACCTAGCAATGTAATGGTGAAATGGGTTCTTTTTCGTTTGGCATCTGCCATCTTTTCTCCTGGTCCTCCCTCTGGCTCATCTCTTCTGGCTACACTTGGGGTTACGGTGTTCCTTTCCCTCCTATTTGGGGTGTGGAATGTAGTTTACTGAATACCTCCTAAATGCAGAGTGCTGTGCAGTCTTGGTCCCAGTCGTGGAGGAGTTTACAATCTCATTTCCCTTCCCACTGGCATAGTAGGAAAACCTCTGAATTTGTCATTTGGCTGTTGGTCTGGATTCAAATCCCAGGTCTCTTACCACAGATACGAACATGGGCAAATTACTTAATATAATAGTTCAACTCACCAAACATATATTAAGCCCTTATTATGTGCATACTACTATGCCTGCCTTTAAGGGTCGAGAGAGAGCGAGAGAGCGAGAATTTATACAAATAAGGAGGGAGATAGCACTAAGCACTAGGGGGGTCAGATAAGGCTTCCAGGAGGAGGTGACACCTGAGATGAACCTAGAAAGAATCAAAGGATTATATAAGGCAGAGAGAGGTGGAAGTGCATTCTAGACATTTGGGATAGTTTGTACAAGCAAGTGCTTGTACAAGATGCAGTGCTGAGTTCAGGGAGCACAGTGCAGCTTAGTTTGGCTGGAAAGTAGACTGTGAAGATAGTGATATGAAATAGTTTGGGAAGGAAGACTGGAGACCGACTATGAGGGGGTTTAATTACCAAGCTAAGGAGACTGTATTTTGTCCCAGAGAAGTCATTGAACATGCCTGAGCAGTACAGCAGTATGATCAGACCTATACTAGATGAGGATTATTTTCATAAGAGTGTGAAGAATTGATTGGAGAAGGAAAGATTGGAAAGCAGGGAGTCCAGATAGAAAGCTATTGCAGTAGTCCCAGTGAGAGCTGATCAGAGCTTGAATCAGGTTGGTGGCAGTCTAGAGGGGATGATATGACTATAAGAGATGATGTGATGGGAGAATCAATGAGATATGGCAACTGATTAGTTGTGGGTGGTGAGGGAGAGGGGAGAGTCCAGAGGGATGAGTCACAGGTTGTGAGCTCTGGGGATTGGAAGAACGATGGTTCTCAGTAGGGGTATCAGGAGGGGCTAGGTTTAAGAGAAGAGAAAACAGTTTTGTTTTGGATTTGTGGAGGGGTTAGATGCTGATGGGATATTCAGGTAGTGATGTCTAGCAGGCAGGCAGTAAGGTGGGACTGGAGTGATTATAAAGAGGTAAGAGAGACAACTCTACTTAGAGAAATGATCACTGAACCCTTGGGAGCTAATGAGGTGTGTCTGTGCGTGTGTGCGTGTGTGTGTGTGTGTGTGAGAGAGAGAGAGAGAGAGAGAGAGGAAAGAGAGAGTAAAAGAGAGGAGAGAAACAGAAGTAGACAGAGAGACACAGAAAGAGACACAGAGAGACAGAGAGGAAAGAGACACAGAGAAAGGAAAGAGACAGAGAGAAAGAGAGGAGAGAAACAGAGAGACAGACAGAGGGAAAGGAAAGAGGGGGGAAGAGACAGACAAAGAGAAAGAGAGCAACACATACACAGAGAGATAGAATGAAACTAAGAGTAAGATTTGGAGAGGATAGGATCAAAGAGAACTTCTCTCGTGGTTGTCCCCCTATTTCTCTGGCCATCGGAAGAGCCAGCTCTTCATTAGGGAATGGAGCAAAGAAGGAGAGCAAGTGGGATAGTATAGAATAAGAGGTTCTTAACCTGGGGTCTTTGGTCCCCCAAGGGTTCTGACGATACGTGTGAGGGGAGTCCGTGAAGTTGGATGGGAATAATTGGTTTTCTTTGCAATTTTATCTATTTTATTTTATTCTTTTAAAAACACGAGTCTGAGAAGGGGTCCATAGACTTCCCTAGACTGACAAAGGAGTCCATGACACAAAAAAGGTTAAGGCCCCCTGGCATAGAGGGATTTTAAGGTGTCAATTAAGAGGAAAGGGGGAATTTGTGATTGACGGAGTGTATTTTCTCAATAAAGGAGAAATTGATATCCTTTGTTGAGAGAAAAGGGAGGAGAATTTTAAAGGTGGAAGGTTGAAATAGCTGCTGTAGGGAGAGTGATAGTTTATTGGGAAATAATAAAAGAACAGTGAAGGTCCTAGTGAGAGTGGATATCACAAACATTGAATGGTCTACTTAACATGGTGCAGTGACTTTTTTTCCCAGATGCATTTATGACAACACTTGGTTTAGAATAGAGAAAATAGATGATGGGAAGTGAGGGATAGGGGTAGAGGGTAGGAAAGGAGCATTACACAGGATAGGGAAGCAAGAGGTTCCAGGGTAGAAGACAGGATGTAATTGAACTGGTTACTATGTGGTCAAGATTACAAAGGGCAGAAACTAAGGCTAGGGCAGGGGTGATGAACTAGGAGGGGGCATGTCCAGAGGCTGCAGTCAAGATGCAGATGGGGTTTAGGAGTGAGGCAGAATAAGAAATGGAAGGATTGGTGGTTCTGGTCACTTAGCCTCTCATCTGTAAAATGACAGGATTAGACTAGGAGGACTTGAAGGTCAGTTGCATCTCTATCTTTGTCTTCTACCTTTCTTTGTATCTCCAGCACTTAGCACAGTGCCCAGCACATAGGGAATGTTTGTTGACTGCACTATGATACGTTAACTTCCCCAGTTCTCTTTCTCCTGATTCTTCTCTGCATTTTTGTTTCTTTAGAAGCAATCAGCAAGCTTTAATGGCAGCGAATACAGCTGCCACCTGTTCTCAGGCAATGCAGCTCCAACTGTCACCCCAATTTGTGGATCCATATGCCACCTCTTACTATTTCACATTCCTGCATGTGTCTCTAGGGCCAGTCTAGAGGAGCTAATTCTAGAGGGGCTCATTACCTTAGAATTCCGTGGAAATAACCTGCTCCCTAACTAGGCTCACCTGTGAGGTTAAGTGGGCGAAGGCTCATTTCATCATTATCCCAGCATCCGTTTCTACCACTGGACATATGGTGAGACAGAGGCACACAGATGTAAGCCTCCCGAACAAGCACCCCTCTCTGCTATGCCTCTTGGGTAAATTGCTCCTTGTTTTGGGTAGATGGCTATTGGGGAAGGTCTAAGGGAAAGAGGAAGGTGAAAGAGCAAAAGGAGGTAGGGGCAGATGAGCAGGACAGAAAGGAATGGAGAAAAAAAGTGAATTGGGAAAAGGTAGAGATGGAGGAAGAAGAAAATGAGAGAAGAGAGAAAGGATAGTGAAAACAGGGGAAATGGAGAAGGGGAAGGGAGGAGAAGGAAATGGACATAGGGAGCCAGAGGGCAAAGGATAGAGAATATCGGTTAGGAACTGTGGCATCATGAAGGGAGGAGTGATGGAGGGAGCATCATGTGTGTTTGTTTGGTATATGGAGTGTACACATCTGGCCTAGCCACCCTTATCCCAGAGGACAGCCCAGACCAAGATTCCTCCCAGAACGAACACCATAGAGTTGTGTGGCTGGGATGTCTGGAGAATGCAATGGCCGATTTGCAACCATATGAGCTTTCTTCAGAGTGGTCCTGACTTCAGGCCTCAAAAGCATGCTTAGGAAAGAATGGATTTCTTTCTCAAACAAAATTGAAACTGACCTGGGAGGAAATGATAGATCTTCATTTATGTAGCTTCATTTATGTCAGCTAAAAGAATAAGATTGAGGGTGCCTTCTTTCCAATCCAGGTGTCAGTTTCATAGGGTGGGGGGTATGTATGTTGGGTTAATTTTTTGAGGACATTTTAAGTACATTAAGTACTTTTCAACCTGGCATCTTCCAGTCCAGCTAGTGACCAGAATCTTCACAACTGAGGGTTTTGGTTTCCCCACTCCCTTTTCCCCTATTATTCTAATGCTCCTTTCTTATACTAAGTCAGACAGTTTCCCCAATAGGCATTAACCCAAAGTAAGGAGCAATTTAGGGCAGCTAGGTGGCACAGTGAATAGAGTGCTGTGTCTGAAGTAAGAAAAAAAACCTGAGTAAATCTGGCTTCAGACGCTTACTAGCTGTGTGACCCTGGGCAAGTCATTTAACCCTGTTTGCCTCAGTTTCCTCATCTATAAAATGAGCTGGAGAAGGAAATGGCAAACCACTCCAGTATCTTTGCCAAGAAAACTCTAAATGGGGTCATAAAGAGTCAGATACGACTGAAATGACCGAATGATAACAAAGAAGTGGTATACCCAAGATGCATAACAGAGAGGGCTGCTTGTTCAGGCGTCTTCTTCTGTCTCCACCCCAAGTAGGAACATAGGGGTAAAGAACATTTTGAGTTAGCTAATAAATGGTCCTTCTTGTTGATTAATGGGCATTAGAATGCGAAGGAAGCCTGCACTGCTTCTTCCTTATGAAGTCAGTCTGGGCCTCAGGAGGAAGGAGGAGAAAAGTTGCCATATATAGCTAATTATTCATCAGCCCAATGAGATGAGCTAGGCTTCCAGACTAGAGCCAGGCCAGGTCAGCTCTAATTGAGGCTGATTGAAGTGGTTACCCTGGCCTGATCAATAATGACCGAGTGACTGATTCAGACGCCCATGGGACCCTCAGCAGAGCCTTTCTTCTCTGACCCCTTTTCAATGACCTCTCTGGGCAAGACTAATAATGTGGGTCACTGAGGAAAGTCGGTTCTTGTCTCTGGAGCCAACCAGACCCCAAAGGCAAAGCAGCCCTGTCACAGATGAATTTGGAAGCGTATTTAGATGGGTGGGGCAGTTCTCCCTTTTTACCGTCATTGATAGCACTCTGGTTAACAGGGGAACATGTAGCACTTTTCCCCCTCAAATTTGGTCTCAGCCTGCAGTGTTCCAGTCTGCCCCAAGGCAAGTATATCCTACTAGTCTGAGAGCCAAGAGTTTGGAATAAAACCGTAATGATGATTCAATCTCTATAGCACTTTTTGTCTCATCACACTTGCCTCACAAAATCCCTGGGAGGAAGGCAATGTAACTATTATTAACCCCATTGCAAAGCAGAGGAAACTGAGGGTTGGGAATCTGAAGTGACTCTTACAGACTTGTAGCTGGGAGGGCTCAGAGCTAGTATCAAGGTCAAGTCTTCTAACTCCAAGCCAGTGTCTTTATGAAGCATTATGTTGCCTCTTGAAGATGAGGACAATGTTTTATTTTTATTTTATTTTATTTTATTTTTGGAGGCAATCAGGGTTAAGTGACTTGCCCAGGGTCACACAGCTAGTAAGTGTCTGAACTCAGGTTCCTCCTAACTCCAGGACCAGTGCTGTATCCACTGTGCCACCTAGACCAACAGTGTTTTCCTTTGTATCTCCTCCTTAGCACACTGCTCAGTACACTTTGGGAGGAACAGAACCTACAATTTCCTTAGCAGAGAGACCTCCTGATGAGGAAACTCTGTGACAAGGCAGAGCTACACTTACTCTTTGCCTTTCTGGAAGGTTCAGTGACTTACAGAGGTCACATGGCCAGGAAGTGTCAGAGTCATAACTTGAACCCTGGTCTTCCTGGGGCAGTTAGGTTGCACAATGGATAGAATGCTGGGCCTAGAGTTGGGAAGACCCAAGTTCAAATCCAGCCTCAAATACTTGCTAAGTAAGTCATTTAACCGCTGTTTGCTTCGGTTTCCTGAACTGTAAAATTGAGGATATTCAAAGCACCTACCTGCCAGGGTTGTTTGAAGATCAAGTGAGATACTAATTGTAAAGCACTTACACAATGCCTGATATATGGCAAGCACTAGTAAATGTTAGTGATGATGACGATGATGATGATGGTGGTGGTGATGATGGTGATGATGAAGATGATGGTGATGATGGTGATGATGATGGTGATGGTGATGGTGATGATGATGGTGGTGATGGTGATGATGGTGGTGATGATGGTGATAGTGATGATGATGGTGATGATGATGATGATGGTGATGATGGTGATGGTGATGATGATGGTGGTGATGATGGTGATGATGATGGTGGTGATGATGGTGATGATGATGATGATGGTGATGATGATGGTGATGATGATGATGATGGTGATGGTGATGATGATGGTGATCCTGGTGGTGATCCTGGTGATGATGATGATGGTGATGGTGATGATGGTGATGATGATGGTGATGGTGATGATGGTGATGAAGATGATGGTGATAGTGATGATGATGGTGATCCTGGTGGTGATCCTGGTGATGATGATGATGATGATGGTGATGGTGATGATGATGGTGATGATGGTGATGATGATG
>CM053622.1:542049291-542110158 GCA_028646595.1 Phalanger gymnotis | reverse complement strand
ATGATGATGGTGGTGATGATGGTGATGATGATGATGGTGATGATGATGGTGGTGATGATGATGATGATGATGGTGATGGTGATGATGATGGTGATCCTGGTGGTGATCCTGGTGATGATGATGATGGTGATGATGGTGATGATGATGAGGCAGTCCTTATTCACTACACCAGTGGTAACAAACTCAAATAGAAGGGGAGGGGTGGGCACTAATTCCTACATAAGGATCACCACAGATGCATATTGACTTAGTTTTAAAATGTAATGGTATCTATGTTTTTATTATATTTTTGTTTACTTTGTTAAGTATTTCCCAATTATATTTTAATCTGGTTCTGGCCCAGGAGAGTACTTCAAGATGTGTGTTTAACAATTCTGCTTCCTTTTGATCTGCATTTTTCCTTCCTTTCCCCCCTCGCTGCTAATGCCTTCCCTTTTTAGATTACCTTTCAACTATTATTCATGTATTTTGTATGTACCTAGCTATTGACATGTTGTCTTCTCCATTAGAAAGTATACCAGGAAATGGTTCTTGCCCTTCTTCGTGCACCCCATTGCTTAGCATAGTACATGGCACGCAGTAGATGTTTAATGCTTATTGATGGACTGATTGCATACAATAGGTACATAGTAAATGTTTATAGATTGAATTGACTTGGATGATCAACTTGTGGCCCAGCTGTGACAAGGGGGTGACCAGTTGTATGACCCATGAGCAAATCACTTAACCCGTTTGCTGCTTGGTTTCCTCATCTACAAAATGGCTATAATCATACCCATCCCATCAACTTCACAGATTTGTTGTAAGGCTCAGAAAAAAGACTGTTTGTGAAGACTGGACTTGTAATATCATTTGTAGATGGACCAAAGGTGGGTGGCTCCCAGTCCTGGGCTTTCTCCTCTTCTCCCTCTATACCAGTTCACTTAGTAATCTCATCAGCTTTCATGGATTCAATGATTATCTCTCTGCCACTGATTCTCATATCGTGCTCGTATCCAGTCCAAACCCCTTTCCTAGCCTACAGACTCACGTCTCCAACTTCCTATTGGATATTTTAAACTGGATGTCCTGCAGACATCTAAAGCTCAGCCTGTCCCAAACTGAACTCATTATCTTTGCCTCCAAACCCTCTCCTCTTCCCAGCTTCCCTATTACTATTGTCAAGGGCACTGGACTCCTTCCAGTCTCCAAGGCTTGAAATTTAGGTGTCATTCTCCACTCTCCACTTTCTCCTACCTCTCCTCCATGCCTCACATCCAAACTCTTGCCAAGTCCTGTCAATGTTACCTTAGTAATAGCTCTGATGTGTTCCCTGCTCTCCTCTGACGATGCTAGTACCCTAGTACAGGCCCTCATCATCTCATTCCTGGACTATTGCAATAGTTTTTTGGTTGGTCTCCCTGGTTCAAATCTCTTTCCACCTCAGTCCATCTTCCCCACTCATCTTCTTCAAGTGCAGATCTGACCACGTCATCTCCCTACTCTGATAAACACTAGTGGTTCCCCATCACCTCCAGGACCAAATAGAAAAATCCTCTGTTAGGCATTTAAAGCCCTTCATAACCTGGTTCTTTCCTACTTTTCCAGTCTTCTTATATCTTACTCTCCCCCACATAGTCTTCAATCACTGGTCTTGCTATTCCTTGAATAAGACACTCAATACCTGTGCCTGGAATGCTTTCGCTCCTCATCTCTACCCCCAGCTTCCTTCAAATACCAACTAAAATTCCATCTTCTACAAAAAGCCTTTCCCAGTCTACCTTAATACTAGTGCCTTCCCTCTATTTGTTCTCTCTCTCTCTCTCAATATATGTATAGTATATCTATTATATATGTATATGTACATACATATATACACACACATACATATATACACATGTATATATGATATATATACATATATGTATACATATATATGATATATACATGTTTCTGCCGTTCAGTTGTGTCTGACTCTTGTGACCCTAGTGCACCAATATTGTCCATGGGGTTTTCTTGGCAAAGATACTGGAGTGGTTTGCCATTTCTTTTCCCAGCATATGTAGATCTCCCCCATTAGTCAGTGAGTCAATAAACATTTATTAAGTACCTGCTATGTGCCATGTACTATGGTTAAGTGCTGGGGATACAAAGAGAGGCAAAAGACATTCCCTGCCCTCAAGGAGCTTACCATCTAATGAGAAGACAATGTACAAAGGAAGTTGAAAAGTGTGTGTGTGTGTGTGTGTGTGTGTGTAGAGAAGGGTTGAAAGGTCCCTGTGCGGGCATGATAGAGAATCCAGAGGAGTGTAGGGCTGGATGCACCTTAAGTGGAGGTTCTGGGAAGGGCTCTCCACCTTCCAATCAGAGAGAGGGAGGTATCACAGGGCAGAGGGTACTGCTGAGGTACGAGTCCCAGAGCTTATGTGATCTTGCAGAATGAAGTGTTTCCTGGGACATGATAGAGGAGACCAAAAGAACACAGCCCCTCTCGGCCATGAGGTCCCTAAGAGCAGGGACTGTCTCTTGCGTTTCCTGTATTCCGAAAGCTTCCCACAGAATCTGGTATATGGTAGGTGCTTCATAAGTGCTTGCTGACTGATTAAGGTGAGCAATTTCTCTACACATCATAATCTTAGAGAGTTCCCTGAGGCATTGAGAGGTTAAGGGACTTACCCAGAGTCACATGGGCAGTATGTGACAGAGGCAGGTGGATCCCAGGCTAGCTCTACCCCTTACTGCCATGGTGCCTCTCATCACTTGCCTACGCTACCTGTGAAAATGTTTGCAAAGTGTTCTAGAAATGAACACCTTCATCTGGTGCTAGAGAACATGGGGTCTATAACTTGCTCTATCCCTTGCTACCTATATTACCATGGGCAAGTTGTTTTTACCTCTGTAATCCTCAGTTTCTTTATCCATAAAATAAAGGAGTATAGCTAGATGGTCTTTGAAGTTCCTTCTAACTCTAAATCTATGATCTGACCACCCCTTGCACATAAAATAGAAGTCTGTTGTATCAGTACTACTCTCAGAAAGAGGAGATTGAATCTCGATCTGGGTGTTGTCTGCACGAAATGCTACTGTGGGGCAGGGGAACAACAAAAAACATTTCTTAGTCTTGGCTCCTCCACCCAGCTCCAAACTATCCTCTGTTGTCTCTAGCTCCCTGCCATGACTGACCAAACCCAAGGTGGGCGGTGCCGTTGTCTTTGGTGGTAGAAGTGATTTCAAAAGCCTCCAGGATGATGAAGAAGGCTATATGTGAGTGGTTGGGAAAGAGGAAATAACGGGTTCCCAGTGGGTGAGAAAGAGTAGATGAACCCATCCCATCGGCTCTTCCCATGGTGGTCCAGCTGCTGAAAAATTAGCTCTCTGGAGAGAGCTAATTGAATCCCAGGCTGCACTTTGCATGAGTAGATATATGTGACTGAGTATTTATTAATGAGTATGAGGAATTCAGAGAAATAGGGGAAGATTTGTATAAACTGGTGCAGAATGAAGTTAGCAGAACCAGGAAAACAGTGATTACACTAATGTAAACACTGGATTTGGAGCTAGAAGACCTGGTGTCAGTTCCCAGGTCTGTACTTGCTACATCTGTGTGAGTATCTTCCATTCTGTGCAACAATGTTTCATCATCTGTAAAATGGGTGGTTAATCTCCAGTGTCCTTTTCCAGCTCTAGGATTCCATTTCTCCAGGAGTGCTCCCTGGCACGCTCCCCTCCTGTTTTCTTTTTTTTTTCTTTTTTTGCCATGGCTGAATACACAGCAGTTGGCACGTGGTGCATGGCCAGCCAAACTCAGCAGATAGGTTACAAAGAAAATACTTTGGAAAAAGAAAATGAGAGGAATGCGTTGCTTCACCTTCCCTCTCCATAAGAGGTCAGTTTACAGTTCTCCTACAATGCCAAAATCCATGGAAAAGGCGAGCCACCTGATCCCTCCTGGTTCAGCGGCTTCTTGATGTTTGGAAAAGCCAGAGGGGTGTTTTGCAAGCCTTCAATCTGGGGTGCAAAGGTCAAAGGAGGCTTTGGGGGAGGGAAGGCTAGGCTGGTTTTCTTGTCCCTTTACTGGGAAGAGATATTGGGGAAGAGGCGGGGGGTACAAAGAACTGGAGCCTTGTAATTTTGAAGCAGGCAGGGAGGCTGGGATGAAGGTCAGCTCTGGAAACGAAAACTTTTTTCCTGGCTGGGAGCTGACACCCTTCCCATCTCTCTCCAGGAAGCCTGCTTGCCCACGCCCTGGTCCACACAAGCCAGTTTTCAGAGCGCAGGGAGAGGAGAAGAGAGACCCATTTCTATTTCTGCTCAGTTTCTGGACTCATTGTTTACACAGCCTGGGTGGCAGAAGGTGTCTTGATAGCAAATGTTTTCTTTCTGTCCTACCCCTCCTTCAAAACATGCCTGGCTCTCCTGGACCTGTTCTCTGCCCTAGCCTGGGGAGGCTGGGATGGGCAGGAAGCATCCTGTCCTTACAGCATGTCACAGATCTGTGATTTTGGCTAGGACTTGATGCCTGTTGATCTTTCCTTCCATATTAGCTGGCATACTTGAAGACACTTTCCAGGAAGGTTATAAGGGTGTTTTTTGTCCCCCCACCTCCAGGGTAGTGTGGTGTAGTGGCTAGGGCACTGGACTTGGAGTCACAAAGGCAGGAAGAGCTGAGTTTAAATGCTGCCTCAGAGCCTGAGTGATCCTGAGTGTCACTTAAACTCTTTATACTTCAGCTTCCTTCTATGTAAAGTGAGGGGGTTGTATTCAATGGTCCCTAAAGTCCCCGCAGGCTCTAAATTTATGGTTCTACTTTGTCCAACTCAATCTGGTCTAAGCCTATACATATAATTAAGTGCTGCCATGGGAACCACTCAGTCCACAGACATTTGTCAGGTGCTTTTAATGTGCTTAGAAAGAAAGGAAACACTTGGTCTCTGCCTTCAAAGACCTCCCTTTCCAACAGGAGAGACAATATGCAAACAACTACTGTTGTTCTGAGTTGTGGCTGACTCTTCATGACCCCATTTGGGGTTTTCTTGGCAAAGATACTGGAGTGGTTTGTCATTTCCTTCTCCAGCTCATTTTATGCATGAGGAAACTGAGGCAAACAAGGCTAAGTGACTTGCCCAGGGCCACATGGCCAGTGTCTGTCTGAGGCTGGATTTGAACTCACGTCCTCCTGGCTCCAGGCCCACAGCACCACCTTGCTGCCCCAACTGCTTATATATAAGACATATACAGAGCAGATAGAAAGTTATCTCAAAGGAAGGCACAGAATGCAGTGGAAAGACCTAAGTCTGAGAACCTGTGTGATTTGGGGCAAGTCATTCGACTTCACTGGGCCTCAGTTCCCATATTTGTAAAACGAGAGAGGCTTGTGAGGTTGCTTCTGGATCTGGATCTCTGAATTTATAAGCCAGGTACAGGGGATACAGTGACAAAAATGCATCATTTCCTGTCCTCAGGGATTTTATTTTCTACTGGACTGGTAGGACATGGTAACAGATACATATATTGAATACATAATTTGAGGAGAAAAAGTAAATGAAGAGAGGAATCAAGAAGGGTTCCCAGGAGTGATACCTGACATGAGCTTTCAAGGAACCTAAGGATTCCTAAGAGACAGCCGATGACAATGAGGAAGAAATGGCATTCCAGGCATTGGGGACAGCCTTAGCAAAGGCCTGGAGATGGGAAAGGTAATACTAAGAAAGCATGATGGAGAGTAATGGAAAATAAATTTGGAAAGCTGCCAAACTGCTGAGATTATATTTTATCATAGAAGCAGTTGGGAGCCATTGAAGGTCCTTGAGCACAGGAATCCTATGGTCAGACTTGTGCAGACAATTAATATGACATCTACATAGAGGATAGATTGGAGAGGGAACAACTGCAACTGAGAATCCAGTTGGAAGGATATTGCAGTGGTCCAGGTGAAGACGGTATCGAGGCCTATAAGAGGGTAGAGACCTTGTCGAAAAGGGACATAGTCAGAGATGTGGGGGAGGGGGCAGGAACTCACAATTCACTTAGGCGGTGAATTTTGTTTTCAAGCAAAATATGAATTAAACTGAAATCCTACATTACGATGTAAAAAAAAAGCCATGGAGGCAGAATTAATAGGATTGACCATCTGATTGGATATGGAGGGTGAGGGAAAGGAGAGTTGAGAATATCAGAGGCCGACTGTCCTCCAACAGCTATACAGAATCTCAGAATTGGAAACCATCATCAGAAGTCACAGAATTTAGGACTGGGAACACTTATTCATTCAGTCAGCAAGCATTTTATTAAGTGCCCGCTATGTGTCAGGCACCGTGCTGACCACTGGGAAGACAAAACCGAAAGACAGTCTCTGGTCTCCAACTCACAGTCCATTTACATGTGAGGAACAGAGACCCAGAGAAGTGGGCCTGCTCAGTGTAGCACAGCTGGATAGGAAGAGAGATGGCGGGTAAAGCAAGGACTCTCTGACTTCTTCCTCCCTCACACTATTGCTTTTTTAGTCCATTCTATACCTCAGTAGAAATCCCTTCACATACAGCCAGTTTGAAGACCTCCCAGTAATGGAGACTCCCTGTCTTCTCCGCCAGCCCATTACACTCTTGGAGAGTTGTCACTTTTAGGAAATTTGTCCTTGTATTGAGCAAAATAACTGCCTTTTTGCAATCAATTCCCCTGCCCCTCCTCCCCATCCCCATGCCACAACTGGTCCGAGTTCTGTGCTCCAGCGCTGAGCAAAGCAAGGCTAATCCTTCTTTCGAACGCTTAAATGGCAGTGACCATATCTCCCCCAGCATCTTTTCTTCTCCAGGATAAACATCTGTGAGTCATTTAACCAATCCTTGACTGGCATGTTTCCAGTCCAGTCCCTTCAGACTCCATCTTCTGTATGCATTCTGGCTTATGAAAGGTATCTATAATTCTTTTGATTTCAGTTCATAATAAGCCGGTAAACTGAAAGTCAATATTTGCTCTGCCTTTTGTGCCTAGGAAAAATACATACACACCTTGGAAACACCTGGATTGGTGTCACAGACAAAGGCCTGGTCACTCTTCTGGGGCACTGAAATGGGACCACGGGCTAATCCATTTCCTTTCCTGATATCAGGAAGTGGCATCTTGATGGAAATATCTTATTATCGCCACACTACCTTTTTTCAGCAGGTTAGTCATATCTGACTCTTTGTGACCCCATTAGGGGTTTTCTTGGCAAAAATACTGGAGTGGTTTGCTATCACCTTCTCCATCTCATTTTACAGATGAGGAAACTGGGGCAAACAGGGTAAAGTGACTTGCCCAGGGTCACACAGCTAGTAAGTGTCTGAGGTCGAATTTGAGCTCAGGTTCTCCTGACTCCTGGGCTGGCGCTCTACCCGCTGTACTACCTAGCCACCCCTATTACCCCATTACATTTTGATTTAATGCTTTATGCTTAGTATGGCGTAGAGCAGTGGTGTCAAACTCAAATAGAAACAGGGGCCACAAAACCATACATATTGAAGTAGTTTCCAAAGGTATTGTTATTTATGATTAATTTTTTCTTAATTTTGTTAACCAATTTCTGGTTACATTTTGATTTGGTTTGGGTAGCAGGTGTGTTGTGGGTTGTGTGTGTGTATTTGACACCTGTTGTAGAAGTGCTAAAATGGGGTAATAGTAGGATAACAATAGTAGTAATGTTAGTAAATGGAGTAAAAAATGGAATAAAAGGAGGGTAAAAGCTTCATTGAAAGGGAACTGGAGGGATCTTAAACACCACCATTGCCAACTCCTTCATTTTACAGATGAGGAAACTGAGGTCCAGAGAGGTTAAGGAGCTTGTCCAGGGGACCTAAGTTCTAATCTTCAGCCACTGACTAGCTGCTTCAGCTGGAAGAAATCTCAAGATTCCACAAGGCTAGGGTGGGAAGGAAGCACTTTTCAGGTGTGAAGGGCAGCCTTAAGGGAAGGGAAGGCAGGCAGGCGGTAGAAGGGTGAGTTCAGAGCCCATGAGGCACTTCCAACCTCCGAGGCTCAGTGTCCTCATCTCTAAAATGGGGTTGGTGGTAGTACTCCCCCAGCCTTCTTCACAGGGCTGATCAGGGCTATCATGCGGAGGACTAGGATGATTTTTGTTCTGATGGTAGAAGGCAGACCTGGGAGCAAGGGATGTGAGTGGCAGAAGGGTAGGTGGAGGCTCAACATAAGGAAACAATTCAAACTCAAAAGGAGATGTCTGAATTTCAGGCCTGCTGCGGGTTAGATTTTGCAGCAAGAGGAGCTTTTCAAAACTGGAATGAATGGACTGCCAGCATTAGGGAATGGTTTGAGTCCTTTCCCATGAGTAGTGTGGGGAATATGCTTTTTTTTTAAGTTAAAGGGAATTATAGTCATCTTATTTTAAGACTTTAAAAGTTCCATCGTTAAGACAATGTTAGTGCTCTAAGGCAGGAGACCAAAAGGAAGCAAGATCCTGGAGAGAAATATACAGCCAGGGTCCAAATTACAGAATCTCAGATTGGGAAGGGACTGTGGCAGCCATCTGGTCCATCCAGCCTTTGGATGAGGACCTCAGATGAAAATGAAAGGACCTTCACTACTTCCTGAGGCAGCTCTCTCCATTTTTTGGATCTCTTAGGAAAATTTTTCCTTTCATTGAACTGCAGTCTGTTTCATTGAAACTTCCTCTCTGTCCTCTGTCCAGCTCTTTGGGGCCCAGCGGAACGGGTCTGATGCCTTTTCTAAATAGTAGCCTTTCAGAGGCTTGAAGACACGATGATGTTCTCCTTAAGTTTTCCCCTCTCCAGGTTGTTAGTTGTTCAACTACATACAACATAGTTGATCATTGTGGTTGCCCACCTGAACTAGTTCTACTCTATGTTGTCATCTTCTCTTGAGTCCCTTTTCCTTATATTATCATTCTTGCTCTGCCAAGCCTCATCCTTAGGTCACTCACACCATCTACCTTTGCTCATGTCTTTTTTTTAAAGGAGGCATTTGGGGTTAAGTGATTTGCCCAGGGTCACACAGCTGGTAAGTGTTTGAGGCCACATTTGAGCTCGGATCCTCCTGATTCTAGGGCTGGCATTCTAGCCATTCCACCACCCACATGCCTATTGCTCATATTCCTGCCACTCCAACTGAGAACCTTGCCTCATATTTTACTGAAAAAAATGAGGACATTCACTGAGCATTCTCTCTTCTCCCCTCCTATTCATCTCACATCAGCCAGGTACCTTCTGCCACTATCTCCATTAGCCCATCTCACGTGAAGAGGTGACCTTTCTTCCCCCCACCCCCACATGCACAGGTTGCATCCCATCTTCTCTAGTAGATTGCTCCTTCTGTCGTCCCTGCTCTTTCACTTATCTGTGATCTCTCCCTGTTTATTGACTACTTTCCTATTGCCTACAAACACACCCATGGCTCCTCCAGCATCAAAAACCTTCACTAGATCCATCTATCCCCATTAGCCATCATTCCACATCTCTTCTCCCTTTGTGGCTAACTCCTTGAGAAGGCCATCTACATTAGGTGTCCTAGTGGACCTACTGAACTGGATGTTTCATAGACATCTTAAACTCAACATGTCCAAAACTGAAGTCATTATCTTTCTCCCTCTCTTTCCTTTCTTCTTAACTTCCCTCTTACTGTTGAGGGCACCACCAACCTAGTTACCTTGGTTAAAAATCTAGGCGTCATCCTCAGTGCCTCATTCTCTCTCATCTCCCATATCCAATCGGTTGCCAAATCTTGTCAATTTTACCTTCATAATATCTGTCATGTATGCATCCTTCTCTTCTCTGATACTGCCACCTCCCTGGTGCAAGCCCTCATATCATCCTTAAGTGTGGATTATTGCAATAGCCTAAGTCTCACTATGCCAAACCATCCTCCACTAAGGTGTCAAAGTGATCTTCTGAAAGGGCAGGTCTGACCATGCCATCTTCCTACTTAATAAACTCCAATGGCTCCCTATCACCTCCAGGATGAAATATAAAATACTCTGTTTGGCATTTGAAGCCTTTCATAACCTGGCTCCCTCCTACCTTTCCATTCTCCTTACCATTTGTTCTGTGATCCAGTGACACTGGTCTCCTTCTTGTTCTTCCAACAAGACACTGTATCTCCCCATTTTTAACTAGCTGTCCCCTATATTTGGAATTTTTTTCCTCTTCACCTCAACCTCCTGGTTTCCCTTGGCTTCTTTCAAGTCCCAGCTAAAATCCTACCTTATACAAGAAGCCTTTCTTAATCTACCTTAATCTAGTACCTCCCCTCTGTTGATTATTTCCAACTTATTTGTATGCTTCTTGTTCGTACATAGTTGTGTACATATCTTCTCCCCATGAGTCTGTGAGTTTCTTGAGAGTAGGGATTGTTTTTTGTCCTTTTCTGTATCCCCAGCTCTTAGCACAGTGACTGATTATCTACGTCTATATTTATATATCTATAGGTGCTTAATAAATGCTTATTGACTGATGGATTCCTCAAGACACTCTCCAGCTTCTCAATGTCTTTCCTAAATTGGAGTACAATGGCCTCTGAGTTGTGTGACCAGTGCCTAGTACAGTGGACCTGTCACCTCTCTGTTCTTGACACTGTGATTCTCAATATAGGCTAAGATGACAATTTTGGGGGACAACCAAATCACACCATTAATAACAGTAATAGCTAGCATTTATATAGCACTTTAAGTTTTGCGATTTGCTTTACACGTTAACTCATTTGATCCTCCAAACAACTTTATGAGGTAGGTGCTATTATTATACCTTGTTTACAAATGAAGAAACCGAGGCACAGAGAGATTGTGACTTGCCTAGGGATCCATAACTAGTAAGGTTCTGAGGCTTTGAACTCAGGTCTTCCTGATTCCAAGTCTCCTGGTCTATCCACCGGGCCACTGAGCACACCTTATTGACCCTTATTGAAATTTCACACTGTTAAACCCACCAGATTTTTTTCAGAGGAATTACTCTTAGGCTGTGCTGTCTCCATCTTGTACTGTGAAGTTGATTTTTTAAAAACTTAAATGGAGGACTCTGCATTAATCCTATTACATTTCTTCTTGTTAGACTTACTTAGCTGCGTTCGAGTCAGCAGAGTCAAACTCTAGATTTGTGTATCTGGCTCTGAAACATGGAGGTCTGAGGGGAGGCAGGAGACAATCAGGGCAGCAGGCAGTGGGGTTTTTAGGCAGGACCAGACAAAGGTCAATGTTGAATACATTAAGTCTCAGGCACTTGGCTGTGCAGAAATACTTTGCAAACCTTAAAGCACTCTATAAGTGCTAGCTCTTTTTATAATTATTATTTGGAAGACAGCCCTGGTCAGTGTCTAGGGAGAGCCTGGAAGGATGGCTGGTGTGTGCATCAGAAAACTGCCAAGGACTCACTGTGTTCTGATGAATATTGGCCAGCAGCAAAGAAAAGGGGAAGGGTGAGGAAATCAGGCAACTCTTGGTAGTCCTGCCTTAATTTATTGTTGTTGTTCGGTTGTTTTAGTCGTATCTGACTCTTTGTGACCCCATTTGGGGTTTTCTTGGCAGAGATACTAGAGTGGTTTGCCACTTCCTTCTCCAGCTCATTTTACAGATGAGGAAACAGAGACAAACAGGGTTAAGTGACTTGTCCAGGGTCACACAGTAAGGGTCTGAGGCTGGATTTAAACTCATGAAGATGAGTCTTCCTGACTCCACACCCTACCCATGGTGCCACCTAGCTCCCTTAATTTCCTTTAGATGATGACAATTCTTAGATGTCTTTGGGTACTTGCCCTCTTCCTCTTCTGCACGGTGCGGGTTAGTGTTGAGCTTTTACCAATCTCCTTCCCCCCAAAAAAATCTCAGTTCATTTTGTAGGCCCTGAATTTCTACACCCAGTGTGTTTACTGGGGGCTATGAGAGACCTAAAGACTAAGATTTTACCAGTCTGCTTTCCCTTGGTTTCCCCTTACTAACCCTATTCATGTTTTCACAATTAAATTTTAAAAGGTGATGACACATAGGGAATATGGAAGACATTGGACATCTGAAATATCCAAAACCATATGCAAAGCTGGGTACAGACTTTAAATGGAATATTCAGAGAGTGAAATCACCTATTTTAAGCTTGGAGGAGGGAAGGGAGAAAAGGGACATGCATTTATTAATACCTACTCTGTGCCAGGTGCTGTGCTAAGTGTTTTCACAAATATTATCTTATTTGATCTTTTAACAACCCAGGGGGTAGGTGCCATTATCTCCATTTTACAGCTGAGGAAACTGAGGCAGAGGTTAAATGATTTGCCAGGGGCAACACAGGTAATGTTTGAGGTCTGAGTTCCTAGATATCTCTGTTTATCTGAAAATTCTTAGTTTCAACCCTTGCAGATGAAAATCTTTCAAAGACACACAAACACATTCTTGACTTCTTGGCTTTAGTAGTTTGAACATAAACCAGCTTTTACTTTGATGACTAAGGATCTGGCAGTGCCTCCAGGCACTTTTGTGTGAACTCCCATTACACAGAAAACATAGACTTGGAAGATGTGGGAGATAGGACCGGATGTGTATTAGCCCCAAAATACTCATTAACATAAGAGGGAGAATATTACCTACACCGCCTAAGTTTTTATTTTTCTGAAGGAAGGCCCAGATATATTAGTTTTATTTCTTGCCATTTATCTCTTCTCAAAGTTCTTTAGCATGTAGTAGGTGCTTAATAAATGTTAATCTGAATTTAACTTCTAAAGTGAAGTGGGGGAGGGGGCACATCCAATAAGTTAAGAATCCTAGTTTACCATTGGATGGCTCTTTCTAGTTAACCACCTTATGGCATGCAGAGATTGCCTATCTTTATCTCCCAGAAGACTCTGGAAATGTGTGTGCTTGCCTTTGAAACCAACCTGCCCAGTAGTGAATGACCGTCTTTCTACCTGCTTCTTCTTCTATCCATGGGTGTGTTAGGGCGAAGCAAGCAAGGGAGGTTCCTAGCACAGCAGCCGCTGTGGTCGTGCTCACTTGACCGCCTGGGCTTAAGAGGAGTTGGTCACAACTTGGCTTCTGGGATAATGGGCTACCTTGCCACCTTCCCCTTCCAACTATCAGAACCTTCTATTTTTAGCTCCCACTCTGGAAAAACAGAAGCAAAGTCTGCTTCTAGCCTACCGTGGAGTCAGGAAGACCCAAATTCAAATTCAACCTAGCTGTGTGACCCTGGGCAAGTCACTTAACCTTTTTCTGCCTCAGTTTCTTCAATTGTAAAATAACAGCATGTACCTTGCAGGGTTGTTGTGAGGATCGAATGAAATTATACCTGTAAAGTGCTTAGCACAGTGTTTGGCACGTGGTAAGTGCTATACGAATGCTTATCCCCCGTCTCCTTCCTCCCTTGCATTGCTGTTACTAGTAATAATGATAAATAATGGTAGGAACAAGGACAAGACCTGTGATTTCATTGCTATATGGAACTCTCAGATGAGGAAAATCTCTCTACCTACAAGCACCTTCTCTATGATAGCCAGTTGTTGGAAACATCAAGAGGTTAAATGATACCTTATATGTGAGAAAAGCAAGACTTGAACCCAGATCTTCCTGGCTTCAAGACCAGCTCTCTATCCACTATATCATGTCACCTCATAATAAATAACACTGTCATTCATTTCTATTGTGCTTTATGGTTACAAATCACAACTCATTTGAGCCTCCCAACTATCTTAGGAGGCAGGCAGTCTAGGTATTATTCTTCCTCTTATATGAATGAGTATACTGAGATAATTAAGCTTTGGTGGCTCCCTGTGGCCTCTTGGACAAAAGACAAATTCCCCAGTTTGGTATAAGCCATTTAGAACCCGACTCTCACCTAGCTTTCAAGGCTGATTTCATAGCACTGCCCCTCACACGTGCGACATGGTACAAACTGGCCTATTTGCTGTAACCCATTCACAACATTCCATCTCCAACCTCTGGGACTTTGCCCAGGCTGTCCCTTATGCCTGGAATGCTCTCTCCTTAACCCTGTCCCTTGGCACCCTTAGCTTCCTTCAGGGCTTAGGCCCAGCACCACCTCCTACAAGAGGCATTTACTCAATTCTCGATTTGTTAGTACTCTCCCTCATCTACCACTTTGCATTTACTTGGCATGTATTTTCTTTTTACTGAGAGTCATAGATTTAGAGGAAGAATGGACCTTTGGAGTCATCTAGTCCAACTTTCTCATTTTATGTTTGAAGAAATTGAGGCATGGGGAGATTTAAGTGATTTACTCAGGATAACTGATCTGTATCCAGGGTGTTTTCCCCTATTAGAACAGAAGCTTCCTGAAGACAAGAATTGCTTTGCTTTAGTCTTTGTATTCCCAGAACCTAATGCCTTGCCTGGTCTGTTGTAGTAGGCACTTAATAATTCTTGTTCAGCTGTAGTTGTCACTTATTCAGGATCATAGAGCTAGCAAGTGGCAGAGCCAGGGACTCAAACCCAGTTCTGTCTTGTCATTCTCAATCCAGTGTCCCACTATATCACAATGCCCTTCAAACATCTTGTTGATCCCATGAAATGGAAGAAAATCTGACTGAGTAAAGAAAGGGCTTTCTAACCATTCCATTTCCACTGGCTTTACAGTTTATTGGTCGTTTAGTCATTTTTCAATCATTTCTGACTCTTCATGACCAATATGGGGTTTTCTAGGCAAAGATACTGGAGTGGTTTGTCATTTCCTTCCTTCTCCAGCTCATTTTATGGATGAGGAAACTGAGGCAAACAGGGTTAAGTGACTTGCCCAGGGTCACAAAGCTAGCAAGTAAGGTTGGATTTGAACTCAGGTCCACCTGACTCCAGGGCTGGCACTCTATCCACTGAGCTACCTAAAGCTGCCCTGCAGTAGGCTTTACCATAGTTGGTGCTTAATTAATGCTCTCATTCATTCCTTTGCCATTGTCTAAGGGGGCTCTGATGGCTAGGTCATAAATAATTTTCTATTTTTTCCCCACGAGAGTATCAGAATGATCAAGCCTCTTTCAATTCGATCTGCATGGCACCATCCGGATTCAGATGCCTGTCCTTGGCCCTGGCAGACTTCCTATATCCACTTTTCTAGCATCCCAGAAGGCCCCAGCCATTTGCTCCCTGACCATTTGCTTGGCTCCTTCCATGAGGCTGATTAATGACTCACCTTTTCTCGTGTCTCCCTGCCTACCTCATTCAGTGGTTTGCTTTATTTACATGATAGTGTTCTTGCGGGAGGTCATCTTCAGGAACATATTGGATTAAAGAGCAAACCCAGGAAAAGTTTAGCCTAAACCTACCAATCATCCTTGTGAGAGGCTTTAAGTACATTTTAAAAAGTTTCAAAATAAAAAGTAGTATTTAAACCTTTTTTTTCCACACAGTAGAAAAGGCAGACGTACAAGTTATACTTCACTGTGTATAGGAAATGAACATTTTAGGTTAGGAAAGAAAGTCTTCATGGTGATTTGAAATCCCCTGCAGGGGTTCTTAACCTGGAGGCTGCGAACTTTTTCTTTTTTTAAAAAAAATATTTTGATAGCTTTATTTCAATAGAATTGGTTTCCTCTTGTTATCCTATGTATTTTTTGTGCACTTAAAAATGATTCTGAGAAGAGTGGTCTAGATGCTTCACTGAAAAGGTTAAGAACCCCTGACCTACTGGTTCACATTCACCACAATTGTCTATCCTAATCCAGCTTGATAAACAGCATTTCTTTGTGGACTTCTGCTGGGCTCTGGGAGGGATGGGGTTAGAAATCCATCAGATGAATCTCTATGACAGAGGTGGTGGTGGGCACTCACTTCTTTGTTGGTCACCATTGGGAGAACGATACATGTTACCTGACCAGGGTCCATTCTCATACCTTAATGGATAGGCACTATTGCCTATTCACTATTGTGACCATCATATGGGAGATGCATCCCCAGCCACTGAATTTCCTTCTGCTTAAGACCAGGCAAGGGGGCAAGAGAAAGGGGAAGAGGTGTTCTTGGTGCCACCATGTTCCTGTTCCTTTCTCTTCCCTTCAATGCACAGCCAAGGGACTTTCCCACAGAAACAATTTACCCCATTGAGATAGCTGAAATATTATTAGGAGGTAGGGGAAGTAAGATCAGTAAGTGGAAGAAAAGATGTGGCATAGTGGAAGAGCACCTGGTGGAAGAAGACCTAGCTTTGGCTTCTAGTCCTAGCTTTGCTGTTTACTGGCCATGTGACCTTAGGAAACTGACCTAACCTCTCAGAGCCTCTATTTCCTCATTATAGGATGGGGATAATAATACCTATCCCATTTCCCTCCCTCCTGGGAATGTTTTTAACATTAAATAACATGTGTGGGAAAAACTTGGGCCATCCTGGATGGGAGAGGGAAGATTTGGCAAGCAATCACGTGCACAAATTTAAACGAGGAAGTATGAATTAATTTCAGTTCCATCGTGGGGTAAGATAGTTTTCATGGATCAGCTAAGAAGTTAATTTCTATTGTACACAGTCACTGAATCTCAGAGGCATAAAGGTAACATACTGGGTGTTACCTCTGTACCTGCTTTCCTTCCTTCCACATAATCATGGAAAAAGGGACACAGAGAAGGTGATGACTCTTGAATGCTGGGGTACCGAAATGGAATCAGGCTGGCATGGAAAACCTTCTCACTAAAAGCTTTTAATCTCCACAGGGGAGCCTGGTGACTCAGAAACTTACTCACCCCCTGCTTTTGCAACATCTGGTCATTCTTGACCTTGCTTTATTCCCATTGGGCAACTCCATACGAGCAAAACATCCTTCATGTCGTATGTATGAATACATAGAACACCATTTCCTTGGGAAGTTATTGAATTTCAAGTGATTCCTACATGGGTTTTTGAAACAGGTCCCATTTGAGGGACCACCTGTATGCTAACCAACTGAAAAACCAACATTAAACAACCATTCTCAATTACTAGGTTCTTTTAAGGTTGCCTGAGGGTAGGGGTTTTACTGGATTTCTACTGGTACTGAATTGTACTAGAGTCTACCATTTTCTTGGGATGTGGAAAGGCTGCCCAGAGATGGGAATTCATTTATATTTCATGGTTAACGGTTGGTTGGTCGGTCACATATTTAGATCTGCTTCTAGAGAACACATATGAAAAAGATCTCATTGTAGAAAATAGGACAGCAATGATTGCTTCTACCTCCATACTAGTATTAGGGTCAAGATCATCACACTCTGACTCCTCGGAACTGTTCGTCTCCTTGTTTGGCAGCATGAGGAGGGGGAAGAAAAAGAACAGAGTTAGAACACAGGCAGTTTACCCCAGGCAGAGCAGGAGAACTTCAGAGAGCACAGGGAATGGAAAAACCGGCGTAGGGAACAAAAAAGATGCTTCAAAAGGATAGCGGGTCGCCAAGGGCAGGAGCATGCTTTTGCCAAAGCAGAAGCAGCTATGTTTTATGCAATGGTTTGTCTGGTCAGATCTAGCAATGGAAGCAACAGAATGGAACATGGGTGCTACAGAACCAGGACTGTTGTCTTCTCTTTGGAGGCTGGAGTTTCTAAACATGAAGGAAAGAATACTTTCAGTTCCCCAAGGATAGAAGACAGGGATTAGGCCCGTTATTTCATTTGTATAAGGAACTCCCAGGTGAGGAAATTCCCTCTAGTAATGCTGGTTGGTACCTTCTCTGCAACTTATGGTCTTAAAGAATTGCTGAGGTTAAGTGACTTGCCCAAGATCACATAACCTATGTTTGTCAGAAGTGAGACCAGCAAAAGGCTTTCTGGTGGGACCTGTTTTGCTCAAGGTAAAAAAACCCTAAAAATGAAAACAAAACACACAGACAACTATCCCTTACAATAAATGTAAACAGAAGCAAGCCTGTAATTTTCTCTTGGTTGATGGCAGACTTCTGCAGAAAGGTCCTCAAGCGCAGCATGCTAAGCTGTGCTGAGAGAGTGCTATGTGGGAACCAGTGTCTGATGAAGCCTATGATCAGTGACTCTAAAATGCCAGGCAGAGCTTTGCACTGGACTATATTGGGCACTCTGCGCCCGCCTCTCTTCCCTCCACACACTCATGGAGAAGTGGCTACAGGCAAAGGGTATATCACAAAGTGGAGGCCTCCTGAACTCTGGAGGAAAGAAATCAAATGTGATTGAACCAACCTGGCATGGAGACCCTCTCACTCAAAACCTCAGTCTCCATAGGGAAGCTTGGTGGACTAGAACCCTCCTCACTGCCCACCCCTGCAGCCTCTGGTCACATTTAACCTTGCTGTATTCTCATTGGCCAGCTCCAGATGAATGAACTCTCTTACTTTTCCTATCAGATAATGCTATAGAAAACTTTTCTAAAAACATCTATATGGAACAAAGAGAAAAGTGTATTTTTTTAAAAGATACTTACTTGTATTGAAGATATCAGGAGAAATTAAAGATTAAAAAAAATTTGATCTCGCATGCAAAATCCTGCTAACAAACTATTGCTCTCCCAGTTGAAGGGGAAAAAAATAAAAAAAAAATACCTCCCCCAAAATTGCTGGTGAGAATGCTGTGGGGTGGAAGAGGCAGGATGAGAGGTTGGGAGGGCACAGCTCCAAAATACCTTACTCACTTTAACTGAGACTTTGTTGCCCAGAATCTCCTTGGATTTACGAGGCCCTGTGGATTCATTTTTACCCGTGTTCTCCATTTCCGCCCGCTTTCTCATGCGTAGGGTATGCCATGAACATGACTTCCTGTTGTACCAAAAAATGCACCAATCAAAATGGCAGGTCAGAGTAGAAGCGAGGAGGTGCGAGGGGTCACCACCCTCTGAGGAGATGAAGAGCTCCGGCCAACTCCCAGGCTTCAGTGCCGTATGACCCGCCATGCCAGCTCTCCCCTCCGTTGGCAAGACTGGCCTCGGTCCCACTTTGAAGTGAATTTTGTTACCTCCCCATCCTAGATTCAGAGACAACTAACTCATAACAATATGGAGGAAGAAAGGGACCCCTGGTCACTGAGCCCTACGAGGGAAGGTTTGTTAACAGAGGTCGCTTCAATTCCTCTGAAGGAGTGGAGTCACTAACCAGCTCACAGTCTGAAGGAGGCATATGTTTGGGTGTGAAGAAAGGTGAGAGGAAAGAAAAGGAAAGAGTAGCTATAGCTATTTGTACTCTGCATATATCTGGTGTGGACCTATCTATATGGGTTCACGCAAGATATGGTGTCTTCTCTATTAGAACATAAGCTCCTTGAGGGCAGGTCCTATATCTTTCTTTCTATCTCCAGCACTTAGTGCCTGGCACACGGTAAGCACTTAATAAATGCATGTTCTATTGATTGATTGTTAAGACTCAAATGATCAATTGGGACTTGGGGAGGAACTTATCCTACTAGAAATTCTACTCATGTTTAAGTTTCTGTTTCATTTCCATCATCTGAATGATATGGATCATGTTGGCAATGATTTGGGTAATTAGAGCAGGAAATCCCTGTGCTCTATTTTTCTGGGCATTCTAGATCAAAGGCTGTTTCTGGTCTCCATTCTCTGTCTGACAAAGCCCAATTTATTCAGATTGTGAGAGGGCCTGGTACTTTCCTGCTGAGAAAAGATGTAATTTCTGCCACCAGGTAATCATAAGTATGGAGTGGCTGAGAAGTGACCATTCCCTCATTCCATCCCCCTTTTGCCTCCCTTTTTCCCAGTGATGGAGATGAGATTTTGGGTTGGCAGAGACCTGTCATTTGACCTAATGAAGTTGATCAGCGTGCTTAAACCTCACTTGCATCATGGTATAATCAGAGGAAGAGAATCCCAAAGCCAAATCACAAATATGGTTCACCATTTTGGGCAGGCTGTTTACCACTTCCAATCCTGCTTGGGGCAAGGTCTCTTTTCTATTTGCATGTGGTGGCAGCATCTTGGCTGAAGTCATAGTCTGGACAAAATGCTGCTTAAACTTGGCAGGCAGGAGGGATTTCTCAAAAACAAACAAAACCCACCTAACCCAATCGTACCCTTCACCAGCAAATTGCAATATACACAAGAAAGGCAATAGAGAAGAGTCAGAGCAGAGGCTCGGTGCTCAGTGGGGGAGAGGGAGGAGGAAGAACAGGATGATCCAGGAAAGGGCATGATTAAGGTCCAGCCAGCCACCACAACACCAGGGTCTTCACTTGCATAGATGTTCTGCCATTTCACCAGCCACAGTGCTGGTAGCTCTGTCCCCTTCTAGTGTTTGCTCTTGGAGCAATAACCAAATCAATATTATCATTGCTGCTAGGGAAGGCGTGATTGTCCAATACCCTCTGTGGCTTCACTCACAACCTCTGTGATTGACTAGATAAACTCCCTTCCATGGCCACCATTCCCTTGTGTGTGTGATATCCCTTTATTGGAATGTGAGCTCCTTGAAGGCAGGCATAGACTGTCTCATTTTTGTATTTATATCCTCTGTGCCCAGCACAGTGCCTGGCAAATAGTAGGCATTTAGTATTTGTTGGTTGATAAGGCAGATTTTTATTAGCTCTCCCTGGGGAATGTCAAGAAGAAAGGATCTAGGGAAGTTGTTTCAGGGATCTCTCTGTGCTTGGTGAACTGCTGAGCTGTAATTATTAAAGGGATTTTTAAAAAAAATGTTTATAAATGTTTTGAAATACCTCATAAGATAGATCAGATCTCATCTGCCTTTGAAAAGGAGAGGAATGCTTCATTTGTACATTCTAGCTGTCTTTTTTAGAATCAGCGGCAACCTAGCAGCAATGGAATGGAAGAGGTCAGCTCTGTGCCTTCTTCCCTCCACATACTTATAGAAAAATGAACTCAGAGAAGGTGTGTGTCACTAGCTAGATCTCACTCTACCACAAATGTGGCTGAGACTTGGCTGCAACCTCTCCACCCCACTGAACTTAGCCCAGTTTACCTTGAAGCCTTGGCTTCTTCTCAGTAGATTTTAGCCTTGGTGGTCCCAGTGGAGAAAGCTGCCTGGGAAACTTCCCTTTGTAAGTGGGTATATGTATATTTCATGTGTTTACTTCTGAAGTGGGAAGGGTGAGGGAAGAGAGAATGTTTCCTATGCATGTTAAGGCCATCTATGTTTTCTGGTTTAGCTTGGTACAGCATTTGACCTGTTAAGAACCAAGCACAGGGAGGCCAGAATTTGAGATTTTTCATCTCAAAGAGTTAGACCGTATGGCTTATGAATGTCCATCTGTTGGATATGAGTAGACAGAACTCCTGGGGTGGTCATTGGTCAGGTGACCAGCATTGTAGATACTAAAACCAACTCTGCATGTTTTGTGTTCAAAGCATACCCTAGGGAAGCCTGGGAAGTGTTCCCTGTCATTATTACAGAAGACTAGATTTTAAGTCATTAGTTTCTATTCCCTTCCTATCTCCAGGGCTGCTGACAAAGACCCAGCCTGACAGATTCGGTTGCTCCTTGTTCTCCCAGCCTGTGCCTCCCTTCCAGGGCAGCAGAGTACAGATGATAGGTGAAATGACCTGAAGGTGAGGAGTGGGAGGTGGAAGAGATGTTGCACATCCCAGATGGGCAGCTCCTAAATCAGAGAGCCAGCTTTGGAAAGGGATCTCTCTAACTGAGCAGGCACTTTGGAGCCTGGAGAAGCTTCGTTCTCAAGCCTTGAGATTTTCTAGAGAGAATGGAGGGAAAATGCAAGCAAAAACAAACTAGGGTCTTTTCAGACAACATCAACTGGATCCTTCAGGTCTGGATAGCCAACGCCGTTCTGACATTAGACTAAGTCAGAACGGACTGTAGTCATTTGGAAGGATCTGGAATGATACTGGGACTCCCCTTCCCTCCCCATCCTAGAGGAAGGGTGAGAGCAGGAAGCCACAATGAAGCCAGAGGCACTTCGTTCTTTTGGCTCTGCTAACCAGCTTAAGCAACAGAAAAGTCCCTCACCCCGCTGCTGTGGGCAACTGCTTGACGGGGCCAGAAGTGGGAAGATGGTCTACTTACGTCATCCACCTCAGGATCGTGTGTTTGCCAGAAATAGGCTGGACAGAGCCCAGAAGGTATCATTCTTCATCTTCTATGGTGGTGGAAACCAACCATAGGTAGGGAAGTACTAGGAAGACTAGGCTGCTCTTCAACTAGGAACGCTCTTTTCTTTTATCCATTGTATTTTTATCTCCAGGACCTAGCATGGTGTGAGGCATGTGGCAGACACTTAACAAATGGCATGTTGGTTGACTGATTTCAAGGGAATAAGGGACAACCAAAGCTTTGGACCAACTTTTAAAATTCAAGAGAAGGGGTGGGGGGAGGGGAGATAGAATCAACTCATTTCATTATAAAAGTAACTGTTATTCAGGTTTCAGGGCTCAGGGTAGGGAGAATGAAGGGTCAACTAGTTCTTTAACCTCATTAAAACATGCTCATGGTGAAAATTTATTTTACATATTTAAAATAGTACATTTAAAATTATTAGGTACATTACAGGTACAATGATGAACATTGCGACTATCCAATATATTGCACACCCTGGCTTCATCCATATGGGTTTCTTTTAAATAGTGCAAAATACTTTATACAGGAATGTACTCTGAAGGATCTCACAATTTAAAAAAAAAAGAAATATCTTACAAATTACCAGGAACATATATTAAAGTAACAGGGAAATGGGGGTGGGGGCAGGAATGGGTTGAAAAAGTTACAAACTGTACAAAGAAATTCCCACCAATAATTCCCCCCTCCAAAAAAAATCCCCTCCATCCCCTGCCCCCTTCTTCCCCTGGGACAGCAGCAGGCCTTTGGCCTACAGCAGGCATGGGGTTTGTGCTAAGGTGGGGTGTTTTTTTATGTGTGTGTCATAATCAAAAAAAAAATATATATATATATCTCAGTAACTTAATACAACATAAATAGAAGTCCAGTCCAGTGAGTCCTGTGACAGGGGGCTCAAACAGAGCAACAGAAAGCATGCCTTTAATCACTCAGGGTTTCATTAAGTTTCTTTTCTTTCTTTTTTTTTAAACAAATGGAGGGGGAGAATGGTTGGAGAAGGAGAAAAAATCAACAGAAAACCATGAACAAAAAGAAAAAAACAAAAAACTATCCAGCATGGACGCCCCCTGTGGTGTGTGGTTCCAGCATTCGGACATTAGTTCCAGTGGCACTGTCGAGCATGAGGAGCGGTAATTCCCTACTGTGTGGTGGATTTTTTTTCCTAATCCATACACTGCTCTCCCAGGAAAGCCAACGTGGCACTTACTTGATGCTTCCGTCGCTATTTTCTGCTGCAGCTGTGGCTTTGGTGAGGGGTGCCAGGATGGTGCCTGGGACCCAGCCCTCGGCTGCAGGGGAATGATCGCTAGCGGGCTGGTAGACCAGGCACATGTTCTGCTGGTTGACGGCAAGGACCTGGACCACTTCGCCCTGGCTCACGCAGATCTCATTCTCCTTCAGTGCGTAGTAATCTTTGATCACTGCCATAGATGAGGTCCCATTGCACCCTCCCATGTCATTCTGCCAGGGGAGGAGGGGAGGAAAGAAGGGAGATGTCAAAGAAAACTTGAGTAGAGCATTGTTTTGTCTCCTACTTCACAGTTAAAAGCCTGTGTAGGTTCTCATTAGCAAAAGTCAGACAGACAGCATTGGACTTGGACTCAGGAAGATCTTAGTTCAAGTCCAGCTTCGGACACTTACCAGCTTTGTCACCTAGGGCAAGTCAGTTAGCCCCACTCAGTTTCCTCATCTGTAAAATGTAATGCTAGCCCCCCCCCCCACCTTACAGTCATCGTGAGGATCAGATTTATACAACACACGAAATCCTCTGCACTAAAGTGCAATATAAATGTTGGTTATTATTATTTTTGGCTGCTCCTCTGGAACAAAAACAATCTGTGTTTTAGCTAGAATCTGTCAGTGACACAATTTATTCATGTATAAGCATTCTACTTGGAGAGGAGTTCTGATCCACAGAATATCCCCTGTTAATCCTCTGACCCAAGCACTTTCTAACTTCCATTTTATAGGCATCATGAAACAGGATGCAGAATTCCACAGCATCAAAAACTAAGATGACCTTCCAAGTAGCATTGTGTCCAGAACAAGGGAGCTTACAATCCTGCTGTCTTCTACCCAAGGCAGACCCTAGCTGGAGCATTGTGTTCCATCCCAGGTGTCATATTTTAGAAAGCATTCCATGCTGTACAAGGATTATTGAAGGAACTGGAAACATTTAATCTGAGGAAGAAAAGACTTAAGGGCCTAGGAGAGTAGTTTTAAAATATTTGAAGGGCTTTTTTTTTATGTGGAAGAAAGTTTAGACTTGATCAGATTGGGTCCCAGAGGGCAGAACAGCAGATTTTGGCTCAGTGTAAGAAAACACTTGCTTAATGAGCGTTCACAAGCTGAATGGGCATCTTCAGGTGATGGTGGTTTGTTTCCCCATGGCTAGAGATCTGCAACCAGAGGTTAAAGAACTCATTGCTGAGAATATTAGAGAAGGGATTCCTACTGGGTATGGCTCATACTGACCTCTGAATACCTTTCTAACTCAGACATTCTATGATAGTGAAAGGGCTTTGAAAATTGTTGGGATGTTGGGTACCCATGACATCATTTGACCCTCAGGAATTATTATACCCACTTTTAGGGATGATGAAGCTTACCAGCATCACCTCCATCAGACAACAGTATCACTAGAGGTGGGTGAGTGGGACCAGCTGCCTGTGAGTACAGCCTTTGCTCTTCGAACCACACCTGCCCAATCTCCTTGCAGGGGAGAAGTGGTTTGTTTTTGGGGGTATGAGATATGTGGGTGCAAACAGATTATATCCTAATGGCATGATTTTGAGGACACAAAGATTCCTAGCTATGCCCTTCATATACAAAGATGGGAGCAAGGAGTTGGTCAGTAGATTGGTTTATCACAGAAGGAGCCAAGATTTAAAGCACCACAGGTGTTCTATCCTCTTGTCATTTTCCTTATGGGTCTACAGGCTGATTGGACAGGATGACTTCCATGCTCTCTTACCAGTAGGAGAAGAAACCAGATCCAACCTAGTCTAATCTCCTCATCTGAAAGAGGAGGAAACGGGGACTCAAGAGAGGGCGATGACTGACTGGCTCAAGGCTTACCCCAAAAGCTCTGAAATTAGTCTCCACACCATTACTTTACTCACTTCTGACATTTAGACAAATAATCTTCCCCTCCAATTTTCTTAGTATTATAACCTTTGGCAATAATACATCATCGTGACATGCCATTTTAAGGTGTTTTCTGCACCACAACCCCGTGAAGCAGATAATGCCTGTATTGTTATCCCTATGTTGTTGTTGTTGAGTCATATCTGACTCTGTTTAGGGTTTTCTGGGCAAAGATACTGGAGTGGTTTGCTATTTCCTTCTCCAGCTCATTTTATAGATGAAGAAATTGAGGCAAACAGGCTTAGGTGACTTTCCTTAGGGTGAACCAGCTAATTAAGTGTCTGAGGCCAGATTCAAACTCAGGAAGATTAATATTCCTGATTCCAGGCCTTGCACTCTATCTACCTTGCTACCTAGCTGCCTCATTCCCATAAGGAAACAGGGAGCGGGGGAGGGAGGAAGAGAGAGGAGAGAGATTGATTTGCTCGTGGTCACAAAGCTAGTAGGTATCAGTCTGGATTTCAACCCAGCTCCCCTGACGCCAAGGCACACATTCTTTCCATCTCACATTTGTAATCTGTTAAGCAGCTGGGTCAATATTACCCACTAACTCACGGTGGGTGCCTCTTTGTTAATTCTTTAGCATATCATGACAAACTGTTCCTGTGAATTAAGCTAACTCACACCAGTCAAAAGGGGGGCGAGGTAAGGATGTTTAGTCATTCCCAAGGAATATGGAAGAATACACTAGTGCCTTTCCTTAGGATAGGCAGAGGGCACTGATCAAAACTTGTCAAGTCACAATTGGGTAAGGCAAAAATTGACCCAAAATAATATTTGAAAACAGATTTATACATGAGGGATGCTAAATCTGTAGGAAAAGAAATCCTTTAGGAGTTTCCATTCAAAAGATCACAGAATAACAGATCTGGAAACAGAACCCAGGTCTTGGGAGTCCCAGCCCAGTGTTCTTACTGGATCACCACAATGACCTTGGCTAATAACATCTAGAGAGTTCAAACAGCTGTGTTTCTGGGCCTGGGCCTAGAGCAGACTCTAAACTATCCACACAAGGGATGCTAGGAGTTTATAGATTAGTTATAGCAAGTGTTAATTCCAGGCTGGCTTTTTACTTTTCCCCCACCCTGCCAAGTACATTCCTTAACCACCTCTCTTTGCCATCAACCAAAATGTGCTCAGGGAATGTGAGCTCATTTTAATAACAGCCTGAGTCAATCATCATTAGGAATGGCAATTTTTTTAAAAGCCACAGTGCATTCCAGGATCATAACTTTTGCATTATCCATTTTCTTGGTTTCCCCACCCCCTTTACTGTATATAAAAATAACAGGATATTCAAGCTCGAAGGGACCATGGTGTTCTCTCTAGCACCTTTGTTTATGTCCCGGACTCCCTCTCTTGACTGTTTTAAATACAGAAAATTATCCTGAAATACAGTTATCACAATATTTCTAAAAACCAAGTTCAGGGACCCCAGGTTAAGAAGATTTAATCTAGTCTAATCTCCCCATCTTACAGATGAGGAAGTTGAGAATTAATTGTTTAGAACTCCTAAACGAGCCTAAAACCTGTGAGAACATCTCCTGGGAGACCTGCAATGGAGCGCTATTACAAACCCACATACCTTGCTGGGCTCATACTTGTCCCCGGGCTGGTGGTAGTCAAACCCTGGACTGCCATTGGAGGTAGATATCTTCAGGGGTGGCAGTGATGGGTTACGGCTGGAGCCCTTTGGGGGCTTTTCAGCTCCCACAGAGACAGCAGAGTAGGGCCTGGGGCTGGCCTGGGGCACTCTGGAAGGCTGGGTCCTCATGACGGCCGTGCTCCGTTCCTTCCGCTGATACTCAATTGGTGACTGAAGCGCTGTAGGAGAAGAGTCAGTTACCAATTCCTAATCTTTATTGAGTCAACTTGTGTCCCCTCCCTTCCGGAATATATGAGTGACTGTTGTGTGTGAGGTACTCTAAGGATCTCTAGAGATGAGGAAGATGGGGAGGGCCTACCTGCCCTCAAGGGGCTTATGATCGATCAGAGGAGAGAAGAGAATTGTAAGGGACAAGGAACAGATGAAGGGTGTTCAGGTGAGAGAACGAGAGTGCTGCAGGTCTTTGTCTATCAGGGATGTCGAGAAGGGATTCCTGCTCAGGTAGGATCAGATGACCTCTTAAATCCTTCCCCACCCTAGGCATATGCAGCACATTTCATTAGGGTCTGCACCCAGGGAAATTTACCTTTTTTAAGGTCAGCATTTATTGAATCCTCTATCACAAAGGCAATCATTTTTATTCAAACTAAAGACACTACAAGTTAAAATGTTAAAAATGTATGTTGTATGTGTTCATGTATATACCCGCACACACACACACACCTGAACATTCAAACTTTGCACAGGTTTCCTTTTAGTGAAATCCTTCCCCTACACTAATGATCAACCTTTTCAATCTTATCTTCTTGGTTAAAAAAGCGCCCCTCCAACTGGACCGTGCTCCTCTGGCCCTTCACTTTGCTCCAAAGGACCAGCAGTGGAGTTTAAGGATTGGTGACTAGAGGTGCAGCCTTTTAGAATGTGAAATAATTTTTTTGTCTTTCTTACGAATATGAACCAAAGTTTCTGGACAGAGACATGGAAAATAAAGTGGCCAGAAGTAAAAAGGAAAAAAAATCTAACTGATTTTCCCCTGACCCAGAAGCAGCCAGTTGCAAATGACTGAGATCCCCAGGCCCAAAACAAGGAGAGAGAGCACCATGGAGAGGGTGTGGAAAAGGTTGTAGAGGGGTGCTGGTCCAAAGACTGAACAAGTTACTAGCCTCCTTTCTCCTTTTGCACCAGAGGACATAGGAGAAGTGAATGGGAAAATAAAAGCAGGAAAAAAGGGCAGGAAGGTGATCCCTAGAGACTGGAGAAACTGCCCCCCACATTCTGCTCTAATGGGCTGCTGGCACACCCATTAACCCAACTCTGCTACTCTGATTTCTGACTTAAGGGGTCAGAGGAGAAGGGGGATAAGCCATCACGGAAGGCCGTGCAACCAAACAGTAGCTACCAGCTCTGAGGTCTGAAATGTGACTGGGAAAAAGCCTTACAAGTCAAATTCCATTATAGCACACCCCAAAAGTCTGTCCAAATGGCTTTGCTGTTGTTGGAATATAATTATCTTGAATGTTACTTGAAGTAAGTGGGTCACCAGCCCTCTGGTGCTTAGAAACCATTTGATATAACAGATGTATATACTTTTTAAAAATCCTTTACAGTAATGATATCTATGGTAGCAGGATTGTGAACCTCGCCATATTCTCTTGTCCCATCCAAGGTCTCTGGAGGACAGGTTGGTTCTGTACTGTCTCCTGATATCCAGATAAAGAACATTACATTGGGCTTTTACCATATATCTCATTGGAGATGTATACCAAGGCTGGGACTGGTCTTTGCCAACAGGGAAAACCAATCAACCAAAAGAAAACAAAAACATCCCAACTCCAACCCTTGATTGTGTGTACTGAACAGAGAAATATGTTTATGTGAATGTTTACTGTAGTTCAAAAAGACCTCATTAATCCAGTATAATTGGTGGTGGTGGTGGTGGGGGAATGCCAGTGAGAATCATTAAAAAGTCTGAATTTTTTATATAAAGAAATTTAGCTTTTTTTTTAAACTTTAAAATCCATAGAGCAAAAAGAACTAATTGTCAGGAAGCTGCCATGTGGCTAGGCCTGCTCTGATGAATCAATGGGGATCATTTGTGTTTGGGGGATTAGCAGTGCATTTGCAAATGGAAGCTGTTCAAGTGTTTGTACGAGTTGAGTATGGTTGTTTTTCTCAGCATAAGGGAGGTGTTCAGTCTGGATGGGGTGGTGGGATACGAAAACGACTGTGTTATAAAGACAAGAGGCATCGATAAAACATTTTTAAAAAGTTGAAACCCTGGTTTTTAAAGCATCCCGTGCAGTCTTTCAAAACTAATGGTCTTCTTGGTATGTTTCATTACAACCTGCATCTGAATTCCCAATTAGTGCAAGCTTTGATGAGGTTCTATTGGCTCTTAAAAAATCACATGATTTTACAGAAAACAATTCCTAAAAGAAGCTTTTAAAGACATAACAATGATGATAATAATATAAAATAATTAGCATTTAGGTAGGACCTATTGTGTGCCAGCCATTGTGCTAAGCACTCTCATTTGATCTTCTTGACAACCCGGAGGTAGGTGCTATCATTAAACCCATTTTGCAATTGAGGAAACTGAAGTAGAGGTAAAGTGACTTACCCAGGGTCATCTAACTAGTAAGTATTTGAGGCTGGACTTGAATTCAGGTCTTCCTGACTCCGGGCCCAGCACTCTATCCACCGCTCTACCTAGCTATGTTAAATGGGATCCATACTCTCATGAACAGTCACTGTTTGCTTAGGGCAGGTCCTGCACTTAACGCTCATGGAACAACAGCATTTATAGAACAATTCCCTCATGTTATAGGGAACAAAGCTTAGGAGCAGAGGGGCGATAGGAGCTGCCCAGAGTCAAGCCGTCTGGAGCATTTTGTGTTGGCTTTGTTTATCTCCTGGGATCTCTTGACCCTTTGTTAATAGGAAGGCTGTTCTATATGATAAGAAGTTCTCAATTCCCTCCTTTTTAAGTCTGCTTGGAGAAAATATTAGCAACTCATGGGCCATACAGTCTTTTCCAGTATATGACAAAGACAAAGAAAAAAACCAAGCCCACAGCGCATGAGTAGGAATCAGAAAATCTGCTTCCTAGTCCCAACATTACTACTGCATAGGTGCAGGACCTTAGCTAAGTTATTCCTCTGCTTGTCAAATGAGGGGACTGCATTAGAGCATCTTCATAGAACCTTCTAAGTATCCAGAAAATGTTCTGTCCGCATCAGAGAGTGAGTAAAATGACTCGGGATTTAAATGAATTTTTTTTCTGGAGAGTTCCATAAAATAATATGAATTAGAGGTAGAAGGGGATCCAGAGATGATCTGGTCCAGCTCCATCATTTGACAGACAAGGAACTGAGCTCAGAAAGCAAAAGAGACTTTGCCAAGGGAACACAACTAAGTGGCGACATGACGAAGAATAACATTCCTAGCGTTTGGTCCAGGGTCTCTACAACAGCATATATTCTTTGTTTTGCTGGGTGGAGAACACTTTGAGGGTGTGGTGGGGGTGGAGAGAAAAGGGGAGCGGGGAGGGAGAGTGAAGGAAAGGGAACACTAGATTTGGAGACTAAAGATGTGAGTTCAAGTCCTGTCCCTGTCATTTATTCACTGTGTGGAATTAGACAAGGTCAGCATGTCTAGTGCCTCGTCTGCAAAATGGGCAGTTGTATTACCTACCTGACAGAGTTGCTTTGAGTATCAAATACAATCATATAAAGGGCAGCTGAGTAACTGTAAAGCATGATTCCTATCACCATTTCCAAGTGGCCTCCTCTAGGCCAGAAGATCCCCAACCTCTTGTCACTGCTTAAATCCTTATCTCCCAAGAGAAGGGAGCAAATGGGCAGGTGGGGGGATCAGTGCACTGATCACCATTCAGACATCAGAGGAATCTTTCTTCAAAAATGACTAGTCCTCTGCTGCTCAACCATCTTGCCATCCCAGCTGTTAAAAGTATAGATAAATCCTAAAGGCCTAAATTCCTTGAGGATACAAAGGCCAGGACCAACATTAAACCTGTAACCCAGAGAATGGATAATGAAACATGTTCCTCCCTCATGGAAGAGGTGTGAGGGACACTGTTGGAATGTGTAGTGTAGACACTACCAGATATAGACTCTATGTCAGACATTTTGCTTAACCGTTTTTGTTTTGTTTGGTTTTTTGGTCACAAGGAAGGTTGTGGTGGTGAATGAGAAATGACTATCATATAAATACTAAAAAAAGCATATTAGAATCCAGAAAGTACCATGTTCTACAGGTAGCCCAGTCAGGAGGAGGCTGGCATCTTTGGGTTCCCTCTGAAAAGGGGCCTGCTAATGAGGAAGGAGCATACATACCATTTAAAAAATCTCGCTGTGTATCCAAGACTTGGTTAATGTCCTGAACCCAAGCTTGTTGGATGTCTGCATTGGCTGCTTGTAGAATGACCCTTTCTGATGTTTCCCGGCTCATAAGGGCAAACTTACAGGGGTCATTGTCCACATTCTCTTCCAAGACAAGGTAGTTCATCTGGAACAGACCAATGACATCTTTTTTACATTGAATAAAGTATTTAAGTTTTCTGGTGAAACTTATTGTATTTATCAGACTAGAAGTCATACCTTTTGGTTCTGTAAGTAGAGTAGGGGTGGGGAGAGTCACAAATATGCTGTGAATCTTTATCGTCCAACACTATAGTTTTTTTACTTAAAATATTCCGAGTCCTGATCTGATCCTGGAATACTACAGGGGCTGATACTCACCCCAAGTCACTCTGTCGCATAAATAATACTAGTGTCTATCTCTCCTGACTTCATCCCCACTCCACGCCCTAAAACTTTGAATTGAAAATTTGATGCAACCATTTGGAATTGTACCCCCAAAGCTATTAAACTGTACATACTCTTTGACCCAGTGATTCTGCTACTAGTTCTATGTCTCAAAGAAATCAATAAAAGAGGAAAAACCCCATAAGTACAAAAATATTTATAGCAGCTCTTTTTATGGTGACAAAGAACTGGAAAACGAGGGGGCGCTCATCAATTAGGAAATGGCTAAACAAGTTGTGGTATAAGAATGTGATGGAAAACTATTGTGCTGCAAGAAATCATGAAGGAGATGAAGGTTTCAGAGAAACCTGGGAAGACTTGTATGAGCTGATGCAAAGTGAAATGAGCAGACCCAGGAGAACAAGTTATATAATGGCCACAATGTTGTAAAGACAAACAGCTTTGAAAGACTTAGGAACTCTGTTTGGTGCAATGACCAACTATAATTCCAGAGGACTCATGATGAACCATGCTACTTCCAGATAGAGAAGTCAAAGGACTCAGAGTGCAGATTCAAGAATAGTTTTTTTTTTTTATATTGTCAGTGTGGGAATTTGTTTTGCTTTGCTGTGTGTGTGTGTGTGTGTGTCTGTGTAATGGGTTATGTTTTTCCTGTTGTTTTTTCTCAATGGGGGAAGGGAAGGTGAGAATAATTGAAAATAAACTTTTAATTTCAGAACTGAAAATAAAATCAAATTGAATTAAAAAATTCAATGTAATTTCTAGCCTACAAAACATAGCATCTGGCACTTGCTCTGCATGAGACATGAACACATTCAAAATCTGGCTATGTTAGTTTGCTTTATATCTGCATACCTTCTAAACAGAATATATGACCGTCATATGGCCAAGTTTATATCAGAGAAGATTGTGGGAGAGAAAAATGCACGCACACACAAACACATACTAGGACAAGTTCCAGAATCTAGAAAAAGTCCAGATTATGGGAGAAAGGGTTTTCAGACATTATTAATCCCTTCTTCTGCAATCACATACAATAATGCCAGTTCTTGTTTGGAAAGAAATGTACATTCACTCCTTCAGGCAATGAATAAACATGGTATCCAGCTCATTACAGTAGATCTCATGGACTGAGAACAGTGGGAAGGGGAAAGCATTGGGGTATAGTGGAAAAGACCATTGGACTTAAGTGGATGGATGTGGGGAAAGGGGAGAGGGAACAGGCATTATTAAGTGCCTACTATGTGGCAGGCACTTTCCAAATATCATCCTATTCCATCCTCACAACAACCCTGAGGGGTAGGTGCTATTATTTTCTCCACTTTACAGTTGAAGAAACTGAGGCAGAGGTTAAGCGACTTGCCTAGGATCTCATGGCTGGTAAGTGTCTGAGGCCTGATCTGAACTCAGGCCATCCTGACTCCAGAGCCGGTGCTCCATTCACTGCGCCATCTAGAATTCAAGTACTAGCCCTGCTGTTTACTAGCAACGTGACTTTGTGCAAGTCACTTGCCCTCTTCAGGCTTCAGTTTGCCCAGTTGTAAAATGAGATGACTGGATGGACTGCATTGCCTGAACACTCCAGGCCAGTGAGCTTGACTTAAATGTCTGGGAAAATCGAAGGACAGATGATTGATAGGAAGACAGAGATGGACTGGATATGACAATTGGACTCAAAATGTCATTGTTAATGACAGTTCAACATCAACCTCAAAGACGTCTTCTGTGATTGGCCTTGAGCTGACACTTTTATCAATGACATGGATAAAAGTGTGGATGGCACATTCATCAGATTTATTACTGACTCTGAACTGGGAGGGCTAGCTAACACACTGGAGGACAGAGTGAGGGGCCCCAAAGGGAAGGGCAGTTTAGAGTAGTGGTGTCAAGCTCAAACAGAAATGGGGTTGGGCGCTAAATCATCCATAAGGATCCCTGTAGGCTGCACATTGACATAGAAAAACCTATGGATCTTTCCCAGTACTTACAATATGGGTCCTGCCCTCATGGAGCTTATAGTCTAGTAGATGGGTCTAACTTGTACAAAAATACCCATTGATAAAGAATGCATCAAAGAGGTGCAAAGTATTCCATGAGGTTGGGGGCAAGGAAGTTACTGACTGGGGCGATAACAAGTATACCTATCTATAGTATTTTTAGATCTGCAATGTGATTCCCTCCCAATTTAACAACATGATTTCCCTCCCAATGGTAACATTAGATACATTCAAGTATATTTTATTTGTTAAATAGTTACCAATTAAATTTTTAATTTTTTTATTTTCCACCCCCAATTACATTTTAATCTGGTTTGGGCTGCACTTGAGAATTGTGGGCTACATGTTTGACATCTCTGAAGCTAGAGACCAGGGCTCAGTCTCTTAAGATGAAATTCAACAGGGATAAAGTATAAAATCTTGCAGTTGGGTATAACAAAAGTCATCTTTAAGTAGAAGATGGTAGAGGCATGGAGAGACAGCAGTTTTCCTGCAGAAGATTGGGGGTTCTAATGGCCTTGCGAGCTCAAGCAGTGAGATATGGGAGACAAAAAAGGTAATAGCATCTTAACCTGCATTAAGAGAAGTGTGTTGTTGGTGAGTTGTTTCAGTCATATTCAATTCTTTGTGACCCATTTGGGGTTTTCTTGGCAAAGATACTGGAGTTGTTTGCCATTTCCTTCTTCAGTGTATTAAGGCAAGCAGAGAGGTTAAGTGACTTGCCCAGGGTCACTCAACTATTAAGTGTCTGAGGTTAGATTTGAACTTGGGTCTTCCTGATTCTAGGTCCAGTACTCTGTCCTCTTCACCACCTAGTTGCCTGTTCTACCTTCCCATAAAAGCTTCCATCTTGGAGGGGTGGGGAGTAACCCAAATGCTTGCCAAACCCATGTAAGAAACATGACTCAATTCTCCCTCTCAGTCCTCTGGGCTTTTGCCCAGTCCCATAGGGTTCCTTCTTACCTTGATGCTTCTTTTGAACATGTAGCCTGGTGTGAGAGAGCCCTTCCGAAGAAGCTCACTGAAGATGACAATCTGTTCAAAGAGGAACACACGCCTCTCCTTGGTTCGGGACTGCATGCCTGCATCCTGCTCAATCACGTAGAAGGTATCCTGTTGAAGCAGCTTTCCCTGGGCTGTCAGGGTGCCCTGTGGGGTGGAGAGAGAGAGGTCAAGGAAGAAGTGAGAGGGCATGGGAAGGAGCCTCGGGCCCCACAACCTCCATGGACTGCAGACACAAAGGAGCTGGCCACAACAGAAATCTGGAGGATCTGGTAAGAACATCGACTACTGCCTATTCTGACATTTTCAACCCAAAATTCCACAAATACTGAGTACCTATTATGAGTACCATGTTAGCAATATCTTGGATCTTTCCCAGTACTTACAATTTGGGTCCTGCCCTCATGGAGCTTATAGTCTAGCAGATGGGTCTGACTTGTACAAAACTACTCAACGATAAAGAATGCATCAGAGAGGTGTGAAGTGTTCCATGAGGTTGGGGGGCAGGGAGGTTACTGACTGGGAAGATAACTACTACACCTATCTACAGCATTTTTAGGTCTGCAATGTGATTCCCTCCTAAACACCTTGTGAGCTCGGTAGGGCAACTATCATCAAACCCATTTTGTAGGTGGGGAAACAGAGGCTCTGAAATTATCTCTAATTATCCTATTTACACGTTGTATTCCCCATGAAACTATGACTGACATGCTCCTTGACAGAAGGGACTATTTGGTACCTTTGTCTCACCGGGGCTTAGTACAGTGCCTGGACACAGTAGATGCTTATAAAATGTTGGTTGATTTAATTTTTGTATTCTTATTTTTAAACTTCCCACTCTCCTCAATCAGCAGGTTTCTGCTTATGAGACCAAGCCTCTTCCAGGTCTATAAGGAACCTTGTAATTCCTGGGGAAGTTCCTTTTTAAAAAGGAGGGAAAAAACCCCTCCAGCCAAAGAAGTTTCCCTAAATAGTGATTTTATGTAGCTGGTGCATGAACCTTTTTGCCCTGTGGGTCAGATGTATGCCAGTGGTACCATGGGACCCCTTCCTTATTACCCAAACTCACTGCCTGAGTCATTCTTCCTTGGGCTTCTGAGAAACCTCTGTACTATGCTCCAACCCAAGCATCGTGCTGCCAAGGTCAGCACTCCAACGGGCTTATCTCCAGGCTAGTAGCAAGTTAATATTAAGTCCGTGGCCAGCTAGACAGAAATGTTTTATAAGTTATATTATTGTTACGTAAGATCTTGACCCAGAGGTTATATCTTGACCCAAAGCCTAACTCTTCCCAGGCCCTGAACCCAGGGACTTTGGAACAAGGGCAGAAACATCTACTGGCCCCTCCAAGAATTAGAAGGGCATCCCGATACTCAGAGTCAAGAAGATTTGGGCTCAAATCCGGCATCACTTCTTGCCAGGCATGTACCTTATGCAAGTCACTTAAAATCTCTGGGACTTGGTTTCCTCAGCTGTAAAAGGAGGGAACTGAACTTCATGAGCTCTAAGTTCCCCTCAAGGTCTAGATCTGTGACCCTATAGACTGACTGAGGCAATGCAATGCAGTTTCTCCAGGGCACAATGAAAACAAGAAGAGGAATTTAGATGTAGACCTAGAACGGACCTTAAAGCTTTAGTTTTCATTGGTTATTATCCAGAATGAACAAAGTGAAACTCTTCTCTCTTGCCTCTCCCCTTCTTCCCTCCCCCACTGTTTCCCCTCCTCACCTCACAGAGTCCAACCCTTTATTTTACCGATAAGGAAACTGAGACCTTGGTGGATTAAGTGACTGGCCAAGGTCATGTGGCTAGGTATTCAGGACCAGAGCCAGGGTTTAAATCTAGGTCCCCTGTCTCCAAATCCAGCACACCTTCCATGGCCCCATGCTGCCTTCTGTGACACCTGATTTTAAAAATAATTTTGAAGAGTCTTAGGTGTAGCCTTGCGTTGTAGAGGTGTGTATATACACACACATAGGTACCTGTGCGCCCACACACAAATTCCTGTGATGCCTAACATGAGTTAAAATGTGCAAACTAAATGGTCACTCATCCTACCCCATCTCTTCCCAGGGGCCCGCTTCCTTCAAAGAACCACAATAATTTGGGCTGCAACAACTGGGACTATGGGCAAAGGGGGGTGGTGGTAATTTCTTCTCAAGATTGTTCAAAATATCTCAAATTTAGAAAAGCTTCTGGGTTGCTGAGGAGAGGAAGTGGTGTGGGAGGCAAAATGGGGAGAGGCAAGAGGAAAGAGTTTCACCTTATTCATTTTGGATAATGACCAATAAAAACTAAACCTGAACCCTATCAATCTAGGGGCATTTCTGTGTAATGGCATTGCTTCTGTCTGGGCTCTAGTTCCACTATGGAGGACGATAGGAACCTAGCTCCAAATAAATAATTTCCTATTTCTATAGTGCTTTGGGGCTTATCAACAGCTTCACACTCCAGGGCCTTTGGCGACAGTAAGTAAAAAAAGGTTCTTTTTTTTTTAAAAAAAGTAAATTTAGTAAAAGGAAATAGCGCTCCATTCACAGTCAAAGGAATTATAAAGCAAGGACTTACTTGGAAAATTAAAAGAAAAGAAACATTGGGAAAAATACTTGAAGCATGTACGTGAGATAAAGAACTGATATTCCAAATCTATAAGGATGAATATAATTTTTGGGGGTGGTGGTGTTGGGCCTGTAATTTCATTGGTATGGGAAATTTCCAGGTACTGAAACTCCCACCTTCTATCGCTAATGAATGAGTGCAGATCTGTAACTTAGTCTTAGAAGGCTGCTTTGGTCACTGAAAGATTAAACAACTTATTCACGGTCACAGGGCTAGCATATGTCAGAGACTTGTGGGACTTGAATTCTGGTCTCTCTGATTCCAAGGCTGGCCATCTCTCTGCTACGTCAGGATACCACTCGGTACTTACCTATAAGACTCGTAACACACACTCCCTGATGGAATGAGAGTCAGAGGACACGCATGGATGATTTATAAAGTAGAAAATGCAGATTGTTGTCTGGTTTGGCGTAGTTATAGAGCACTGAACTTGGAGTCGGGAAGACCAGGATTCGAATCTCACTTCAGATGCTTCTACTACCTGAGTGACCCTGGGCAAATCCTTTATCCTTTGTGAGACTCATTTGGGGGTTGGACTTAATGACCTCTGAGATCCTTTCTAGCTCTAAATCTAGGATCTTATAATCTAGGATCTCATAGGCCATGTCAAAAGATAATTATATGATGACATACGGTGCTTTAAAGGCTTGCAAAGGACTCACAAATGACATCTCACTTTATCTTCCCCACCATCCTGAGAGCTAAGGCACTATTATTAGCTCCACTTTACAGGGGAGGAAACTGAGGCAGACAGAAGTGAAGTGACTTGTCCAGGGTCGCACCACTAGTAACAGTTTGAGCCTGGATTTGAACTCTGGTCTTCCTGACTCCAGGCCTGGAGTTCTATCCACTGTGTCACCTAGCTGCCCCAGTGTAGCACAATGCAGGTGCTTAATAAATGCTTATTTGACCGCTTGACTCATGAAGGTTTAGTTAACTATTAACTGCTAGTTTTTAAGTAGGAAAAACCTATTGACTTGAATTTTTGAAATTTTAAAATTTTAAAAAATTCTCCATAGTTCCTATATCATAAACCTTGGGGGTTTATAAGTAAGTACTCTGCTGTACGTCAACATGAATGTGAACACGCACTGCCTGTAGCACAGAAGTCAAGATTTTGGTGTTCTTAGACTTTATATGTGTGGTTGGACTGCTGGATTAAGATTGGCCTACTCATTATACAGACAAATTTATTGCTTGCACTTTGACCAAATTTCTCCTCTAATGCTTTATTGCGGCATGACAATGAGCCTAGATACTCAAAGGCAGAGCCCAACCTCTGGCAAGACCAGCCTAGCTGAAAAAACTTGGAATATATGTCCATTGTCAGGTTCTGTGTAGGTCACTTGAGGACCAATGTAGCTAAGTTCATAGGTGATCATTACCCTAATGTTTTCCACCAGTGACTGTGACCAAAATAGTTACTCACCTGGTAAAGGCCATTTACTAAATTGCAGATGGGTTGGGATGTCCATCAGTGTTAGATGTTACCCATCCCAATGGACCTTGTGCCCCTAAAAGATCCCTTAAAAGGGCAAAAAAGGCCCATATGTGGTTATTCTTTTAGATGTCACTTCCCACCATCAAATAAAATCTGTTGGGCAAGCCATAACTCTGCGCTCTCTGCATTCCTGCATGTCGGTCTAAGAAAAAGGAGGGAGTAGAGTGGAAGCTGCTTTGATACTATATCTTCTTATGCTTGTTTGTTTTTGAAATAGCTGTTTAAAATCTGGCCTTTCTTGTCTCTGTGAGTCCCTTAGAGACTCAGACCGTAGTTTGGAAAACTGTCCTGGAATTCAGGAAGAGGGAAATGAAAGGCGCTTTTTGTGGATGCTAAGTGAATAAAACTTCAAGCTCCTTGAGACCAAGGAATGGTGGGAAGGATGAGAGATGAACAGAGAAGTACCTCTTGAAGTCTTAGTTGAAGCTACTTCATAGAAAAGGAGGCATAGAGGGAAGTGTTCAGAAGGAAAAAACTTCAGCCTGGGAGGTCTTTGCTGCTTAGCCGCCCCTCTCTCCCCACTCCATCCCTCTCAGAAAAGAAAGAAGATTTAGAAACATTCTCAGCCACTCACCTCAAAGCCCTGCAGACGTCCCAGGTTCATCATGTCATTGCAGCGTTTTGGAACAAGGCACATTAACTCCACTGCTTTCTGGAAGACAGAGGCAGGAGGGCAACGTCAGCCCAGGAGGCTCATGGGAAATGCTGCTTCTGATGGAAGACAAGGGTCTAGTCTTCTGGTATCACCTCCCTCACCTGGTTGGTGAGGCTGGGTATGGGTCTCTTGATAAACTTCAGAGTTTTTTTTCTCCTGGTCTACTATATTATGGAAATGCTTGTTTATTTTTTAGGTTCAGAATAAAATAAATAAAAATTTAAAAAACAAAAAACTTCAAAGAGGTGTGGAATCCTTTGACTTAAGTCAGGGTAGACATCCCACAGTACTTGAGGTAACTGCCGGGGGCCATTTGAAGGGTCCCGTTTCCTCTGACTCTCCCATTCCTTTCCTCTAGGCTCTGTTTCTTCTTCTTTCCCACAGTCATTACTCAGCCTGGCTGGTGACCCTTGGGGCTAAAAAAAGGTTAGAAACCTTTGCTAAACTGGATCTACCTGATATCATTATATTCAAATGTTTGCTAAGCACATCGTCTCATGTCTTCAGCAGGCATATCTTTTCATTTCCAGAAATGGCAAACAGGCCCACAGGAAAGGGAAAAGCTACAGAGGAATAGAGGGTGGAATTGAAGCCACATGTCAGGAGGACCCTTGTCCACCTGGACAATAGATTCAGGATCTCTGAAAAAAAGGGTCGGAAGGGTCCATGAGAGTCATTGAATCTCTACAACTCTCTCAACAAATTTTCTGCATTAAAGGCCTTCGGCAATGGGGAATTCACAACCACTTGAGGCAATCCATTCTACCCTTGGACAGTTTTAACCATTAGCCAGTTTTTCTTTGTTCAGAACTGCAATCTATCCTCTCTACAACGTCTATCCATTGATCCTAACTCTGCCCTCTGGGACAGAGCAGAACAAGCCTAATCTTTCTTCCACATGACAGCTCCACTCATCAATGTTTGGCAGGAAATGGTTTAAAGAAGACAATACAGAGACTGCTCCTAAGACACTTCTACATTCCTAAGATAAGCATCGCTTTAACCTCGGAAAACTCATGCCAACGTGTTCTCATTAAACATGCAGAACCATTGAGAGAAAAACTGGGGAGCTTTATATGGTCATTTTTATCTTCTAAAACTCTCGACATCAGTAGCATTCATCAAAAGGAAATCAAGTGTCTATCAAGGGTCAATAGTTAATAAACCTACGTTGGTGTCCACACTTCTTCACACGAATTAATCCTTGTTGTGGTTCAGTTGCCATTTCAGAGGTCCTCTTACTTCTCTGGGTTGGGAGGTAGAGTTTGGACTGAGGCCATCGGGTTGCATGGGAAAATCTTGCTTTACATTGTCCTTCTTAGTTATCCACCCAACCCATTTGTGCAGGAAACTCACCTCAATATCTGCACACTCCAGACCAGCCTTCTCGCTGTACCTTAGGAAGTCCTAAAGAGAATGTGGGGAAAGCAGAGAACAGTGAAAAACGAAGGAGACCCCTATGACTGGCAGCCAGTCAAATCACCCCAGACATTGTCTGCATTCCAGGCAAAGGTGGCAAGTGCTTCTGGCATGGCCCGGGAGTGAAATCAGCCATGGAAAAGACTAATGTCAAGACAACTGAAGTATGTGTAGTATGATTCTGCATACACATACACACACATTTGTGTTTAATGGTAGCCATGTCTAGGGTAGGGTACAGAGGGAAGGAAAATATATAAAAAGCACACAGCAGAGGATAGGAAAATTTAACAGGAAGCATAGAAAACAGAGTAGGCTTAAAACAATGTGTAGTACTTACATCATTTTTCAAAAAAAAAATAAACAGTGAAATGTAAGGTAAAGTCATGGTTTTCTAATGTATTGTGCTGTGTATTGTGTGTGTGTAGTACTGTACTGTGTATAGTATATTATACTATGTACATGGAAATGTTTTTTTTTTGTGTTTACATATTTAAGTTCAAAATGAATTTTAAAATGATAGACATGAGAAGTAGAATTTTGTAAGAAAAATGAAATAATGTTATATGGAGAAAAAAGACCCAGGAGGAGGGTATGTGTGTGTATAGATATAGAATAGGGAGAGATATATCATTATATATGTAGATGTATATATGCATTTGTATATACATAAATACTAACTAGATATTTGTATAGATACAAGTGACTGGACAAATAGAAAAAGAGTGACTAATAAACTGTCACAGATATGTAGAAAATATATAGAGAGATTAATTTTTAAGTGTTTATAGTTATAGTTTAATATAGCTAATTTTTTTTCTTTTTTAAAGTTAAAAGAAAAATAAATTATTTCTTTAAATCACCATCTTAACCAGTATTGACAACGATCATTCTGTCTGCTCTCAGGCAATGTAAATACAAGCAACGGATGTTCGGTCATGTATAATTGGATGCAATTACTAACAATGTTCATGTGCATATAAGTACATATGTATATATGTGCATATGTGTACATGTGTATATATGTACACGCGTATGTGTGTGCATATGTGTATATGTATATGTGCATATACATATTATATATGTGTGTGTGGAGAGAGAGAGAGAGAGAGAGAAAGAGATGGAGAGGGAGAGGGAGAGGGAGAGATATACAGCATAGTGTATTGGATAGGGACTCCACCTTGAAGCCAAAAAGATCTGGATTCAATTCCCGATTCTGATGCATAACTGGCTGTATGACCTTATGCAAGTAACTTAACCTCTCTGTACTCTATGACGTTTTTGCAGATTGTAAACTGCAGATAAAGTGCCTATCTGCATGGGTGAAGGAGTTTCCTCAACTTTGAGTCCCAGATACCAATGAAATCCCAGGTCCAGTTCATATCCTCTATCTCCTCTCCCTTCTCTCCAACTCTTCCCATCTCCCTGCCCTCCCCCCACTAAAGTCTGGGACATGCGCAGAGCCAGATTGCATAGTCTAGATCACCTAGGTCAGATCTCTGCTAGCCCTCAGTGGATGACCTTGCATGAACACTATCTGCCCCAGATCTGACCTGAGGCTATCCTCATTCCACTCACCTTGAGCAGCAGCTGGTACTTGGTTATTCTCTGAATGGGTTTGATGAGGAAGTCACTAAGTGTCAGCCTCTGGCTGATTTCTTGTTTCACCTCCTGAAAAATAAGATAATTCTATTAGAAAAAGAGTCATCACCCAAAGAGCTGTGTTCTGGGGGACAGAGTGACTGAGGCAGCCGTCCCTCAGAATTGCTCCAAGGCATAAACAATTCATAAACACTTACTAAAGAACACCCTCCTTTCCCCCTGTATCATATACTGGCTACTTATTGGGTGGCTGCTGGGAGCCACCACTACATCATGGTAAAAAGCCCTTAGGTGGTACATTATATATATCATTCCCCTTCATGCACAGTATCACTGTTTGGCCAAACTGCTTTTCTGGCTGTTCCTTATGCACAATGTTCCATATTCAGTCTGACCCCAGGCCCATCACGTCATCTCCTGTGCCACCAGCCACCTCTAATTAGGGATGCTGATGGCCAGTCACCCAAAATCCTACTGTCTTTGTATACATTATCCCCCATGCCTAGGATGCACACCTTGTTCAGTAATACCCCACCTAAAAGAACTCCCCCAGTAGCGAGTGCCACCGCCCTGCCCCATTATTTCATAGTTATTTTATGTATATATGTATATGTATACAGGTTGTCGTGTGTGTGTGTGCGCACATGTGCACACTTTGGTGCTGCAGGAATTCATGAGGAGAAGAGAAGAAAGGGAATCTGAAGACATGCAAGACGAGATCATGTTTGGCAATATTCGTCAGCTTTATGCTTGACATAAAGGGTAAGAGAGCAATACCACACACATACATGCATACACGTGCATATATGAACACAGCAACACACATGTTCATGTAAGTATAGGTACACACATGTGTATGTACCTACACACACGAACACATGAATATATGCATACAGTGCAATATTCATGCATGCAAACATACATGTAGACATACAATAAGACACACGTGCATGTATATGTGAATATGCACAAATATATATGAATGTGCATATAAAACACGAATATATGTATACATGTATGTGTATATACACATCAGTGTGTATACATATATGTATGTGCACACAGACACATGCATTCATATGTCTGCCTATGACTATATGTATGTTTCTAGCCAAGCTGTCTCCGCCAATAGAATATAAACTCCTCGAGGGCAGGGTTTATTTCATTCTTGTATTTGCATTGCCAGTACTTAGCACAGTGACGAGCATACAGCAGGCATTTAATAAATGCATTGATTGGTACCTCCCTTTGAAAAGATACCACCTCTCTCCACCCCCAACACACCTCCTCTTTCTACTATCTCTACATTGCTTTCACTGTGAGTTTTCTTTTCTCACATCTGCACGTTAACTGAGAGTCCGAGAAGGACAGGGGATTATTCTCCCCATTGTTCACAGGCAGCCAGATGAGTGAAGACAGGCCTTTCCCAGAGTCACTCAGTGAGCCAAAAATCCTATGATGCTGTGAAGGATAAAGCTGGAAGCTGGGCTCAGGTCTCCTGAAGCACAGCTGACGGCTCCTTCCACAAGATTACTCTTCTTCTCCCTTATGGTCCCTGAGGCCCTGGGATTGCCACATTTTAACAGAGTAACATGAAGAAGCATGAGAAGGGGACTAGGAGGATGTGAATGCAGCCAAGAGTCTCTAGGGCCAGGAAAGAGGAGAAGGGAACCCCCAAAAGTCAAAGAGACGCTAACAGGTAACAGGACAAAACACCAACTGGCCTGTCATGATGGGCGGTATCCCCAGAGCCCCTAGGAAAGAAAGGTCCTTCTCTTCTTGGAGAGGTAAGGGTGTATGTCAGATGGGCTCACTCTGCTAGCTCGTTGTGCTTAACTGGTTTTCTTTGCTATAAGGGAAAGTGTGTGTGTGTGTGTGTGTGTGTGTGTGCGCGCGCGTGTGTGCGTGTGTGTGTGTGTGCGTGTGTGTGCGCGCGCGTGTGTGTGTGCGTGTGTGCGTGTGTGTGTGTGTGTGTGTGTGTGTGTGTGTGTGTGTGTGTGTTGAAAAGCAGGGGCCCACTTTCTTCATCTATCAAATAAAGGGGCTGGACTAGCTGGTATCTGAGGTCCCCTCCATCTCATACGTACAATAGTAGGGGGCCTGCACACTGATGGATGACAATGAATGGTGATGACCTACAGGCACCCCTTAAATATGTATCAGAAGCTCCCCTTGGCTTCTGACTTCTCCCACTGCATGCGCCTAGTGGCTTACTTCAAAGTAGGCATCGTATTCCGCAACTATGTACTCTGACCGTGGTTTATTCTGACAGTACCACACATAGATGTGCAATTTCCGCTCCTGAAAAACGCAGAAAGAATGATCATTGTGATAGCCGGGGTTCTGTGGGGAGGCATGACTAGACATGAAACTCAATGTGAGACACAGGGAGTAAATCCGTGAGATCTTGGGCAAGTCACTTAACTCCTCTAGGCCTCTGTTTCCTCTTCGAAATAATGAGGAGGTGGGATGAGATTATCTCTAAGGTCTCTTCACATTCTAACTCTAAGGCCCTGATTATAGGTCATTCTCTAAAATGCTATGATGGAAGAGCTTCAGGGAGGAGAGAAGAAAAGAAAGAGTACTCAGAGGGACACTCACATGCTTAATAAAAAGTTGTGCCAGCCGGTCTTGCTCCTGAATACATTTTTCCAGTTCAGCCAGGAAAAAACTAAAACGAAGAAGGGGAGAAGAATTCAGACCATTATTCAGAACTATTTATTTCCCTAATGACAAAGACATCACTCCCAGTAATCCCCCCAAGCCCACATGACTTCATCCAGACTGGGTGTAATGTCCATCCTTGTCTATATAAACCACAAGAATTGGTATGCTTTGGGTGTGTGTGTGTGTGTGTGTAGGTGTAGGGGTGTGTGTGTGTGTAGGGGTGGGGAGGGGAAGAAATCACCCTTTCCCAACCACTTTTATCTTAGCAGCAAGAGGAGGATTCAGGAGTCCTGAGCGCTGGGGGTGGGAAGGGGGTTGGGGGCGGGGGTTGGTCTTGCTGGAGACATCGTAAGTCACTTACTCTTTATGCCAGTCATAAATCTGATGGATATTGCCAAACACGATCTTGTCTTTCCCCCGCATGTCTTCAGGGACTCCCTTTTCTTCTATTCTCTTCATGAATCCCTGCGAGGCCAAAGTCAACAGAGCATTCTCAGAGAGACTTGCAAACCAGCCTTTCTGGACTCTGCTTATGGCAGAGCTCAGACTTGCCCAGGCCACCCCAGCCCCAACCTGATGTGGAGATGGGTCTAAGAAGTTTACTCAGGTGGAACATGAGAGAAATTACTTCAAGAAAGCCCTTTTCTCTACAACCCTGAATCTCTTCCTCCCAGCCCATCTCAAGGTCAGCAGGTCTCCCCCACTCTATCCAATTCCATAAGCATTTATTAAGCATCCATGTTGCAACAAATAAACACAAAAATAAACTAATTCCTGTCTTCAAGAAGCTTGCAATTTTTAAATAGATTTAAATGAAATAATGTTCGAGAAGCTTTAATTTTTAAATTAAATGAGTAAATTTAAATTAAATAACACTTGAGAAGCTTTAATTTTTAAAAATAAATAAATGGCACATTTATTAATGCCAGGCAGTGTCCAAGCACTTTACAATCATTATCTAACTTGATCCTGACAGCAGCCCTGGAAGATAGGTACTAGCTATGATTATTCTCAATTTTATGGTTTAGGAAACTGAGGCAGACAGAGGTTAAGTGACCAGGTTCACATAGCTAGTAAATGTCTGAGGCTGGATTTGAACTCAGGTCTTTCTGACTCCAGGCCCATTCCTCCTATCCACTGCACTACCTTTTTGTCTATGTTTTTCTCTTCCTTTTAGGTCATAGCTTATCTCAGATTACTACTTTTAAATAGGTAAAGTATTTTAAATTTCCATCCTCTCACTTCAGCCTGATAATAGCATTGTGAAATGGGTTGGGCAGGTGGTAATATCCACTTGGTGGATAAGAAGACTGAAGCACAAAGGATCTGAATTATTCTATTTCACCTTCTAGAACTCAGAAGCCAGGAGGCAGAAAGGCCTACTCTGGTGGCACTGACTCCTACACTAAATCTTAATCAAAGCCTGCCTTTTCAAGAAAGAAAAAAACAGTTGGATTGACCCATACTCTGGGTTAATGCATATACCCAAGTTACAGGAAAAGCATATGAAACAGAGTATGGATTTCACATTGGGAGACAGCAAGAAGGGGGAGGAATTTGAAGCCTGAATAACATAGTACAAAAAAAAAAAAGGATTATAGACCGTTACTTTCAAGCTTAATTTATACGGCCACTCCTAACATCCAGGCTATAAATGGTACTCCGTCTCAATTACCCAGTTAGTTACCCTCTAGACTAGAGTATAGTCGTCATGCCTTTGAATCCCAATGCTGTGAAGCCTATGGGCACAGAGGGCTGCTTGATGTAATTTGCTGAGATCAACACAGTTTGGCTGATGACTTTCAACGGGGATGGTGTCGTTGATGGTTCTCAAACCACCCTGTGCTAGGTATAGAGATCACAAACACAAAAATGAAACCGTCTCTGCCTGCAAGGAGCTTATGTTCTCCTGGGGAAAATCAACACATACACAGATAAGTAAATGTGAAGGACAGACAAAAACAGTAATCTTGGCAGCTACAACGACCTCTTGGCAAGTTTAAGACTATCTTCACCTCATCACACTGTCTACAGTTGGTGTTGACAAAATGTTAGTTGGAAAAATGAATAAATGAATGAATCTGGATAGGCTCTGTCGATGGCGGTTTTATGCGCAATACATTGAAAAATCCAGTTGCTTTCCTGCTTCTTGGAAAAGAATGACAGATCTCTCAGGTTCACGATGCAGGGTGTTAGTTGCCAGTGCTGGGCACTCGATCCCTTCTTCCTGACCTTAGGATTTAGGGTAGCTGACCACCAGCATCCCTAATTAGAGGCACTGAGGGGGTACAGTGGATATAGCACGATGGGCCCAGATTCAGAAAGACCCAAGTTTAAATTTGGTCTTAGACACTTATAACCCTCAGCAAATTATTTAACATCTGTCTGCCTCAGTTTCCTCAACTATAAAATGGAGACCTTAATAGCAGCCATCTCCCAGAGTTGGTGTGAGGATCACAAGACATAATATCTATAAAGTGCTTAGCATAGTGCCCGGCATACAGCAGGCGCTTAATAAATGCTTCTGCCTTCTTTCCTAATTCTACCCATTCTGCGTGTCACGGCAGTTGTGAATGCTACACCACTCTCTCTCTGCCTTCTCTCTCTTGCCCAATATCTAAATTATTACTATTCTTCTAATGTCCATAGATTCTATTGTGCCCTCCGCAACCTCACTGGATCCTGACAGCTCTCACTTGGAAGAGAAAATGGCACCCCCCCCCCAACTCCGAAAGGGAAGCTAATAGTTGGACAGTCTCATTAAACATCAGAAGCAAAGAAAGGCCTTTTTCTCCAGCAAAGATGGCCTCTTACATGGTGCTCAGACATCATAAACCAGACCTGTGTCACAATGAGTCAATCAAGGGGAAGGGAAAAGTCCAAAGATTTATGCACGAACTTGCTAATTAATTTACTCTACTTATTTGTTTCTAATGCAAATCTAAACAACAATGCAAATACTCAGGGATCAAATGCACCAAATTGTGCTTCTGCACTCACCTCCACCACAATCCCCAGGTCCTTAACATAGTCTTTCTCTGTCTGGACTAGCTCATTCAGGACAAACCTGAAAGGGAAAACAAGAACATTGAGGTTTTCGATTAGCGTTCAGGAGAAAAGCTTTTTCCTCATTTAACTTCCTCATTAAAATTCACAGAATTATTATTACCTTTGACCTTTGATGATAAAATGGAAAATTCTCTTTCTGTAGTATTCAAAGGATGGGGGAAGGAGGAAGATCTGTCCCATTCCCAGGACATTTTCCATGATGAAGGTGGGAAAAATGGGGCCTAAGTGATGACTTTACAAAGGTGGTTTTCCAAGGTGGGAAGAGAACTCTTGGTTTCTGTTTCCTGACCTTGGATTCTTTTTTTTCTATACCATACGTAGACCTTCTCCAGACCTACAGAATACACACTTTAGAGCTAGAAGGCAACTTGGAGACCACTCAATCCAATGCCTTCTTTGGATGGGGAAATGTGCCCATAGAAATGAAATGACTTGCTCAGACAGCTAGGAAGCTAGCTGAGATCTGAAGCCGGCTCTCCTAATTCATTTAGTCTCCTGCTTTTGCTTTCGCTGCCTCCCATACCTGAATTGATCTTTCTTGCTCCCCCCGCTTGGATCCCTTTTAAAGTCTCAGTTCGGACGACACTTCTGACACTAGACCTTTCCCAATTTCCCCCGTTGCTGGTTTCTACCCCCTCCCCCTCCGTATTATTTGCCATTTTTTGTATTTGCTTATCTGACCACATCTGTTACCTTCCCCACCCTTTTGCTAAACAAGTGCCAGTGGCTTCCTATTACCTCCAGGTTCAAATATAAAGTACTTTGTTTGACATCTAAAGCTCTTTATAACCTAGTCTCTTCCTAACTTTCCACTCTTTTTATACTTTAATCTGCTCCATGTATTCTATGTTCCAGCAGCTTTAGAATTCTTCAAACACAAACACTCCATCTCCTACCTCAGTGACTTTGCTCTGGGGAACCTGTGGCCTCAAGGCCATGTGGGGCCCTCTAGGTCCTCGAGTGCAGCCCTTTGACTGGATCCAAACTTCAGACAACAAATCCCCTTGTTCTGCAAAACTTGGACTCTGTCCAAAGGCAGCACTCGAGGACTTAGAAGGCCACATGTGGCCTCAAGGCTGCAGGTTCCCCACCCCTGCACTCCTCAGCCAGGGCAGCTAGGTGTTGCCATAGTGCACAGAGTGCTGGGTCTGGAGTCAGGAAGACTCATCTCCCTGAGTTCAGATCCAGCCTCAGACACTTTTTAGCTGTGTGTGACCCTGGGCAAGTCACTTAACCCTGTTTGCCTCAGTTTCCTCATCTGTAAAATAAGCTGGAGAATGAAATGGCAAACCACTCCAATATCTTTGCTAAGAAAATCCCAAACGGGTTCACGAAGACTGAAAACAACTGAATAACAACATCCCCCCTCAGCCTCTGCCTCTTAGTTTCTAACTCAGCTCAAATTCCACCTACTCTAGGAGGCCTTTCCCCATCCCCAGGTTTTAATGTTTTCCATCTGTTCTGTGTACAGCTTGTATCTACCCAGCTATTTACACATCGTCTGTCCGTTAGAACATAAGCTCCTTGAGGGCAGGGATTTTGTTTTTGCCTTTCTTTGTATCCTCAGATTCCTGGCACATAGTAAATGTTTAATAATTGAATCGTACCAAGATGTTTCTCTGCAGCAGAAATTTCATACAGATCAGCCTCTTTAGAAAAAGCCAAGTTCTGAAAGCCGCAAGGCCGGACCACCAAGCCCGAGCTTACTGTTTCATCTCTGAGCCTCAATGACTTCATTTATAAAAAGAAAGGGTTAGTCTGGAGGATCTCCAAGGCCCCTTCTAGCTCTGCCATTTTATGACCAGAATGGCTACCTCTCTTTTCAGCTCTATTCTTTGATTATCCAGATAGGTGCTAAGGAAGGACCTGTTTGATAACTATTTTTTAAAGACTATTAGGCTCGATGACACAAAGTAAAGTTTTTTTTTTTAAAAAAAAGGCAGCCAGAGTAAAGAGGTTATCTATGGAGCTGGCCAGGAAGCCCTCAAAGATCCAGGATTGAGATCTATTGCAGAAAGGGGATTTTGTCTCCTCCATGATCTCTCTCACTGGAAATATTGTGTACACCTAGATTTAAATGATGTAATCAGACCACTGAGGAATAGCAGCAGTAACAGGCCCAGAGGACCTTAGTTTTTGATCCTACAAGGATGATGCCTTCTCGGTGGATTATTCAAACTGACTCCTAGGCTGTTCCTAAATCCTTGAGACCTAGGCCACATTCCTTTGCTTTCCACATCTCTTCTTTCCAGAAAACCAGTCAAGAATTAAGGAGTACCGGCTAGAAGGTGGGGTGTAAACCATGGTTTTCTTGACCCTTAAACCCCATCCTTGCTGGCTAAGCTTGGAGTTGGACAACTGCACTGTTGAATCTAAGGAAAAGATGGAGAAAAGTCAAAGCTCTGGCCTGTCGGATATCAGGTTCTACACCAGGGTTGCCAGTCTCCTAAGAAGCAAATTTGCCTGAAATATTTGCTCTGCAAAACATAACAGAGAGCCAGTGGTATAGTATTATAGAATTATGGGAGTGTGATATGGTAGAAGCAGAAATGGCTCTGAGTCATAAGTATTGGATTCAAATCCCACCTCTGACCCTTATTACCTATATGACTTTGAGCAAGTCACAGCTTCCCTGGTCTTTAGTTTCCTCGTTCCTGAGGGCCTTAATTAGATGGTCTCTAAGGTTCCTTCCTGTTCTAGATCTCTAATCCCACTACTAGCCAAGGCCTGAGACCACAGGGCAAAGGGTGACCAAGAAGGAAGAGGAGTTTCTTTATCAGTGTAAGGAATACTTCCATCCTCCTCCTCCTCTCTAGTGAGGAAGACTATGCATCTGGCCACAGAAAGGAAATGACAAAGATAAACACATCTAAATATAATTCAGCGCAAGAAAAGTCCTAGTATGGACTTGGAGTGGTTACTGTTTATTAGAAAGTGGGAAGAAGCCCTCCCACTGAAAAACCAGAGGGACCATTCCAAGCCAGGAGGCCTCCATGGGGCCACTCTCCGGCCTCCAGGCAGTTCTGCTTTGGGCTATTCCTATGTTATTCTTTCAGTTCTCCAGGGAAGGAGACTTCATTCAAATCAAGTCAATAAGCATTTATTGAGGCATCTCCTACAGTAAGTAGTTGTGTTTACAATCCAGCTGGGATGATAAAATGAAAACACTGAAAAGCAAAATTCCCAATTAAATCTTTGGTTATTTAAGATTAAGAAAAAGAAATACCACAATGCAATCCCCTGATTAAGTGGCAAATAAATTCTACAGATGGTAAGTTCTGTCTCCCCAGAGTCTGGTCCTAGAGGTACGGGCCATTTGAGAAGTAGAAGTTACTGTGCTTTGCATTGCCCAAACTGGTCCAGCTGCAGTTTAGGCCTATTCCTCCCAGGCTCTGTCCTTAATGATCAGCTATTCTTCTTCTTTTTTTTTATGAGGAATTCAGGGTTAAGTGACTTGCCCAGGGTCACACAGCTAGTAAAGTGTGTCAAGTGTCTGAGTTCAGATTTGGTCTCAGGTCCTCCTGACTCCAGGGCCAGTGCTCTATCCACCTTGCTGCCCTGAGACCATGATTCTTGAGTGTCTTTGTCTATCATGAAGCCTCCATTCCAGTGATCCAGACCAGTTAAGTTCCCTATTAGTATTCTGTTTTCTACTTGCACGGCATCAGCTCCATCTCCACCTCGATCATCTCCAGCCCTGACTTCTCTCTTGACCTACATTTCCCACTGACAACAAACCAGACTTTGCCTTGATGTCCCATTGGAACCTCTGAGTCAACGCCTCCCAAATCAAGTTCATGGGACCTCAAGTACACACTATTTAGCCCAACCCCTTCATTTTGCAGATGAGAAAATAGAGGCCTAGAGATGCTAAGGGACTTTGTCCAAGGCCGCACAAGTATTAAGTACCAGAGACAAGAGATGTCTCAGATTCCAGAACCAATGCTTTTCCCACTGTAACATGGTCTTCATATTGGCTCTCAGTTGAATATTTATACTACCAAACCTGCTCTTTGTTTGCCATGAATTCATTATTTTCATCAGTGGCACCACCAATTCCAATTTCCTATGTATAAAACCTTGGAGTTCTCTTTGATTCTTCCCTCCAGTATCTCACATTCAAGTGTTTATTAAGTCCTATTGACTCTACTTCAACAAACTTTTGGATCTGTTCTCTCTGCTGCCATCCTGACATACACTATCACACCACCAGCTGGAACTACTGTTAATACCTTTACTAAGAGGTTTCCTATGCTCTCTACCCCACCAAAAAGCCTTCACACCACTGCCAAACTAGCCTGCCTTAGACATGGGTCATAGCACTCCTTGACTAGAAAAATCTTTGATAGCTCTCTGTGGTTAATTAAGTAAAGTTCAAAGTTATTCACCTGGCACCCAAGGTTTTCCTCAATTTGGCACCACCCTGCCTTATCTTGCATTCAGTTTATGCATCGACCAAACTGGACTAGAGGTAGTTAGGAGGTGCAGGAGGTAGTGCTGGGCCTAGAATCTGGCCTCATTTGAGAGATAGGTTCTATTATCATCCTCATTTTACAGATGAGGAAACTGAAGCCGTCAGAGGTTAAGTGACTTGTCCAGGGTCACACAGCTTACAAATGTCCGAGGGCAGATTTAATAATAATAACAAAGATAACAATTCACAGTTATAGAGTGCTTACTATGTGCTGGGCACTGTGCTAAGCCCTTTACAAATATGATCTCGATCATCAATAACCCTAAGAGATAGGTGCTATTATTACCCCATTCTATGGATAGGGAAACTGAGGCAGACAGTAGTTAAGTGACTTGCCCAGGGTCACACAGCCAGTAATTGTCAGAGGCCAGATTTGAACTCAGGTTCTCCCGACTTCAGGTCCAGTGCTCTATCCACTGTACCACCTAGCTGCCCTTTAACCCCCTAATGCCATCTCCATCCCCTGGATCGTGTCCAGTACCTTATTTCCCACATGCCACTATTACCAGGCAGACTGTCTAATCCTATCCTATTATACCATTATATTTCATACGCAGTTATCTGTCATGAGGTTGTTCTATAAAAGACAGTAGTGAACATCTCTTTATCTCCACTGGAGGTGGAGCAAGACCAATTAGCCTTAAATTGCAGCAGGATATATTTAGTTAGGATAAATAAAAGAAAGAACTTCATGTCAGTAAGGTGTGCGGGAAAAAGAAATCAGATGAATTCACTTTAGGGAGGAGGAGGAAGAGAGAGGAAGGCACATGGAATAATCAAGAGATACACATAGGTTTGGAATAAAAAGCTTTGCCAGGATGCCAGACAATTACTTGAATGACCTCTCAAAAGCCTTTCCAGCTCAATAGGCCCATGTTCCTAAGAACTGTGACTGCCTTTGCTAAGTGTACCAAGATACCCTGAGCCTGAAGTGCCCCCAAACATCACAGGCTCAAGATGTACACCTCCTGCTTCACTGAGGCCCAAATATGAAGCTAAGTTTGCCTCTCACTCATCTATATGACCTTGAGAAATACTCGGGAAGACCTAGGAGCTGTATGGGGGAGAAATGAGGAAGATGAGTCAATGAGGGTGTCACTAAATGTACCTAGAGTCATATCTCTAGAGCTAGAGGGGGGGCTCGGAAGCCCTCTGGTCCAACAGCCTCATTTTACAAATGAGGAGATTTAGGCCTAGGGAAATGAAGCAACTTGGCCAAGGTGACCTACACTTTGAGAAAACCCAGTCCATCTAAAGTGACAAAATCTAGGAAATTTGGAAGGGATTATTCACAATACAAAAGGTTTCACTGCCAGGTTATAGAAAGCTCCCCTAGTTCACTTAAACCAAAATTTTATTTATAAAACTCAACTTCTATACGACTTTCTGGGGACACATCTGTCATGCAAAGCACTAAGGGGTATACTTGTGAACAGTGTCATGAATATCCTTCCTTCTTACTAGACGAGTTCCCACTCAGCTGGTGTCAGATATGTGACTAGCAATTTTTCTTTCTTTTGCCCATGGCAAGTCCCACAAACCCTTGTGCAGAGCAAGGTGTGACAGCTATATTCCTATAGTCTTTTATCAGTAACATGAATCATTAGAATGGATCCATGGCTTGTTCCCATGGCAAAAGGATTCCCTGAGCTGGAAATTGAGGGTGAGGAGGAGAGAAGTTGCTTATCAGCCTCGGAGTATGAGGAAGCATTACTATACATCGTTGGGACAATGGCTGCTGCATTTGGGGTCACCACCTAGTTCATTTTTCCACACTGGTCTTTCATTTCAGTCATCAACCACTCCCTGGCATCTTCATGGACTTCATCTCATGCCTGGGGATTTCTTGACTCTATAGTCATAGCTCCTGGGGCTTCTCCTTTTCCCTTCTCCTTTTAAGGATATTTACAATTTTAGGGCTGGGTAGCAGTAACACTGCCAGTAAGGGCTGCTATTTAAACATATGACCCAATCCAGTCTAAAAGGTCCTTAATTTTTAGGCTTCAGGTATCTTTGATGTCATTGTCATCATCATCATCATTGACATCATCATCACCTCTTCCTCCTCTTCCTTCTCCTCCTCTTTCATCTCCTCCGCCTCCTCCATATTCTTCTCCTCTTTCTTTTCCTCCTCTTTCTTCTCCTCCTCCTTCTCTTTCTTTTCATCTTCTCTATTTTCCTTCTCCTCTTTCTTCTTCTCCCTTTCTCCTCTTTTATCTTCTTCTCCTCTTCCCTTTCTTCTTCTCCTCCTCCTTCACCTTCTCCTTCTCTTCCTCCTCCTCCATCTTCTTCTCTTCTTTATTCTCCTTTTTCTTTTCATCTTCTCTTTCTTCTTCTTCCCCTCTTTCATCATCTTCTCCTCCTTTCTTCTTCTCTTCCTCCTCTTTCATCTCCTCCTCCTCTTTCTTCTCCTCCTCCTTCTCCTTTTTCTCCTTTTTTCCTCAATGTTTAAAAGTATGAAAGTCTATGTGACAACTTTATTTGGAATGAAAGATACCTGCAGAACTGGGCTAAGACACTTGGTAGCTCCAGGTAAGGTCTGAAAATTGCGTTTCTTGGCTATATGGCCCAGCAGGGGCTCTGAGCCTTCTCTGTAGCACACACAGCTTGACTTATTACTAAACAAAAGCCTATATGTTGTGGACATTAGAAGTTTCTGGTATTGAAAATGTTCATTTCTGCTAAACAAATTGTGATGCATAAATGTAATGGAACATTCCTGTGCCATAAGAGACAATGAATATGAGGAATTCAGAGAAACACAACTCTTATCAACTGAAACTGAGTGAAGTAAGCAGAACCAGGAAAATAAGCACATGGACCTCAATGACCCAAATGGAAAGGCGCCTTTAAATTGAACACTGTGTAATTATAATGACCAAAACTGGCCCTGGAAAAGGGAGGGAAAAATGTATCTTCCTTGCTTCTTTTCAATAGTGGGGGACAATGTGTATAGAACATTACATATACTGTTTAACTCAGCTAGACTTGTTGGTTAGTTTTGCTGATCTACCTTTTTTCCTTTCTCTTTTAAAATAATTGTTAGGATGGCTTCCTGGGTAGGAGAAGTACAAAAAATTATTTAGAAATGTCAGTTATATAAAAACAAAACAAATCAATAAATTGTTTCAAAAATGTGTAAGAAATAATATTTAAAAGAGTCTCTTGTTGCAGCTCCCCTGTGCTACATTCTCCCTTGTCTCTTATCCTGGTTCTACTCCACGGTGATTTACTTTGGAAAACATCTTTCTTGTCCCTCCTTTTGAATATGTTGAAGGAACATTCTCTCTTTCTCTCTCCCTGCTCTCAGCACTCCCCTGGCCCACCAATAGCTTACATCCTGCCCCTGAGGGCTTTGGCTTTCTGCTCCTCTTCCAGGTTCCGAGGTGGTGTAGGTGGAGTCATCCCTTCATTCAGACAACCAGTGGGGTCTTTCAAGCTCCCTCGGTAAGAACCTCCTTCTAGGCTCTAAAAATAGAAGGAAAGACACTCTTAGAAAAGTGTATACTGGAATAGAGTTGCTTCATTGCCATTCCTACTGCCCCCCACCCCCCACAATGATTTTGTTTGTACAAAACCTTTTCAATTTAATGTAATCAAAATTATCCATTTGTATCCCATAATACTCTCTCTTGTTTGGTCATACATTTTTCCCTTTCTGTAGATCTGATAGATAACTTTTTCCATGCTCCCCTAATTGGCTTATGAGATCACCCTTAATAACTAAATCACGTATCCATTTTGACTTTAATTTGGCATGTGGTATGAGTTGTTGATCTATACCTAGTTTCTGCCCAACTGCTTTCCAGTATCCCCAGCAATTCTTGTCAAATAGTGAGTTCTTGTCCCAAAAGCTTGGATCTTTACATTTATCAAACACTAGGATGGTCATTTACTATGGTGCATTGTCTGGGACAATTAACTATCATTTATGATTTCTTGAAATAGAGCTCTGGAAAACCAGGCTTCCATAAAGTCCATCAGGATTCAAATGGAGCTACTTGACTATTTCTTAAATCCAGATCACTTTGGCTCTCACTGATTGGCTATAATAGGTCCTGGCCCAAGCCTCCCTTGGTCATTGGTTGGGTGTGATAGCTCAGAGTGAGCGTAAATAGCAGTTGCTTCTGTTCTGGCCAGAAACTTTGAAGATCTTTCCCTCCCAGATTGATTTGGTTTTTTTTTGAATGAGCAAACTAGGCCATCTTTTGCCTCATTTCTTCTATAGCCTTAAATCACTGAATGGCTATTGTCTCAGACAAACTAGAACCTGGGAAAGACCTTAGCTTAAAAAGACCAAGTTCTCCCACTGCATCCAGGGTAATCTTCAGCTGTCCTGACCTATGTCTTGCCACTGGACTCCACTGACTTCGGAGAGAGTGGGGTTGATGACTTTGCACACCCTGCTTCATTTAAATCCAATTCACTTGCAAGTGAAGATATCACTCTCCTGATGTCATTAGTCCTCTTCAAAAAAGGACAAACAATACCAATTGTGTACCTAACTATTCTACTGCTCCACCACTCCATTTCTTAGCCAGTACCAGACTGTTTTGATGATTACCACTTTGTAACCTAGTTTGAGATCTGGTATGGCTAGGCTACCTTCCTTCACATATCTTTTCATAATTCCCTTAATACTCTGGACCTTTTGTCTTTCTAGATGAATTTTGTTAGTATTTTTATAGCGCTATAAAATAATTTTTTGGTAGTCTGGTTGGTGTGGCACTAAGTAAATTAATTTAGGCAGAATTGTCATTTTTATTATATGGTATTAGCCTAGCCATGAGCAATTAATATTTCTCCAATTATTTAGATCTGATTTTATTTGTGTGAAAAGTGTTTTATAATTGTGTTTATATAGTTTCTGGGCTTGTCTTGGCAGGTAGACTCCCAAGTACTTAATACTGACTGCAGTCATTTTAAATTGAATTTCTCTATCTCTTGCTGCTGGACTTTGTTGGTAAAATACAGAAATGCTGATGATTTATGTGGATTTATTTTATATCCTGCAACTTTGCTGAAGTTGTTAATTGTTTCAACTAGCATCTCAAAATCAACATATCCCAAAAAAACCTCATTATCTTCCACCCCCCCCAGCTAAACTTGCTCCAATCCTCCAAATATCCTTATATCTGGCAAAGTTGCCACCATCTTTGTAGTCATCCAGGTTGGCAAGTTTAGCTTCATCCTTGACTCACTTCCCCTATATCCAGTCACTTGTTAAGCCTCATTGATTTTACCTGTACAGTGTTGTAGCGGAAGGGGTGATGGATTGGCAGTCAGGACACCAGGGTTTGAATCCCAGTTATACCACTTATTACCAACATGACCTTAGGCCAGTCCTTTTGATTCTGTGTGATGCATTTTCCTAATTTTTAAGCAAGGGGATTGACCTAGATGACCTCCAAGGTTGAGAAGGGGAAGGAGATTAGGTATAGAAAGTGGCACCTGAGTAGGAGAATGAATAAAACCCACTGAAGATGGATTCCAAAACATCACATCAGAAAATAATTTCAAACCCTCCACCCTCGACTTTTTCCTGAAGTAAACCAAGAAGAAGACCCTTTAGGGTATATGCAAAGAAAACCAGAAGACATAAAGGAAGAAAGAGGAGGAAGTAAAGGCTTGGATAATCAATCTGCCCTGATGTGAAAAAAAAAATTAAGGATGGTTAATGCTTTCCAGCTAGCAAAGTGAAGCAAGCAAAATTGTTTCGTTCAAATATATTCAAGAAACACTGATTAAAACTACTAGGTGCTAAGTGCTGGTGCTGTAAAGGTATAAAATAGCACAGTTCTTGCCTTCGGGGATCTTATATTCTGTTGGGGATGGGTTTTGGGGAGAGTCAACCTAAGCATAATGCAAGCTAAGATGTAAGTGGGGAAGAGTTAGTTAGGCAAAGGAGAGATCCAGACAGTGCCTTTCTGGTCTTTTATTAAGGAGCAAAACCTACCTTTGGCCCCCAATCTCAGGAATGCACATAACAAGTTTAGGAAAAGGGTGTCATGTGGTCTAGGACTCCATCAGAGCCCATTTGTTCTTAGCTGTCATTTTATATATATATACATTTCATATATGTATTACATATACATTATATATACACATATACATATTATATATACATATATATATATACAGAGAGAGAGAGTGAGAGGGAGAGCGAGAGCAAGAGAGAGAGAGCGAGAGAGAGAGAGAAGAGGAGAAAAAGAAAAGAAAAAAAAGGGAAAAAAGAAAAAGCCAACCAGAGTCTCTATTTTATTTAAGATCAGAGGACAGAGATGAAGATAGGTTTCAAAGTTATGCCATGAGCAGTCTTTCTTTTCCTTTCCTTCCTCCTCTGAACCTTGAACAAGGTATCAAATAAAAACACATTCATCAATTCCTGAGAACTTCTTTACGTGGGAGAAAAAGAATAGTTTGGTCTGCTGCTAGACCTGAGTATCTCTCTCCTTACAAGAATAAACTTTTCTGGGTGGCTGCCACAGAATCAAGCAATTCATGCCTATGCTAAGGCAGCACTCCTGTATGCAATGAAAATGCTCAAGTTGGAAACTTCTAGGCAAATGACATTTTTATCTTTGTGATTTTACTGCTTCCTGAGAGAGGATGTATGAGAAGGTAGAAAGAATACAGACTTGGGAATTAGGAAACAAGATCTATTTCAAACTATGCTGTGATTGCTACATTTAAATATTTAAAGGATTGTTGTGTAGAAGATGGGGAAGCTAGCTGGTGCTGTGAATAGAACACGGGACCTGGAATTAGGAGGACCTGAGTTCAAATCTGGCCTTAGGCACTCACTAGCTATGTGACCCTGGGCAAGTCATTTAACCTTGTTTGCCTCAATTTCCTTATCTGTAAAATGAACTTGAGGAGAAAATGGCAAACTACTCTAATATCTCTTCCAAAAAAACCCAGATGGGGTCACAAAGAGTCAGACATGACTGAAAAGGACTGAACAACAACAAATCAGATAGCGAATGGACTAGATGACCTCTGAAGTGCCTCCAAACTCTAAGATTCTGGGATGGCCATGTGACCTTGGTCAAATCACTTTGGGTCTTTCTTGGCCTTGTAGCCTTGTTTGCAAGCCACCCGGAGAGAGATACACGAGGCAGCATGTGCCAGGCAAGTCAAACCACCAACATCTTGCCATCATCTCTCCTCAGACTCTAATGGAAACATCCTAGGACTCTTAGACCAAGAGCTGTGGGAATGTCAGTATTCTCAATGCCACCAGTCCTGCTTCTAGCCCAGCCCCCATAGTCATCACCAAGGAGAAACGTCATTGTGAAGAATGAATTCCCCTTCTTCATCATCACCACTAGCAACAACTGCTATCTATCTGCCACCAATCGGCTTGTAAGTATAAGAGGCTTGGGAGTATCAGACCCCTAGTCCTTCTTGCCTCACCAACATTATCCATGGAAGCAAATCTGGTGGAGAAGGAGCCAGCCAGTCTCACCTACTGTCATCCACCAGGCAGGCAAGCCAGTCTAGCTGAGGCAGCAAGGCACCCCCAGGGAGAGATGGGAGGTGGCATGTGCCAGGCAAGCCAAACCACTGCCAGCACCTGGATCAACAAATCTCTTCAAGACCCTGATGAATATAGCCCAGCACCCTGAATCCAACAGCTTGGAGAACAACAATTATTCCAGCCTTCATCCTGGGAAGCAACTCCTCTAGAAATGCGGCCTGACAAAATGCTCCTACAGGTATCCAGAAAAGAAAGCTCCTGCCACCAAAGCCCTGGGCATTATCAAATGATCCAGCATCAGTGACTGATGGGATTTTTTTTCCCCAGTGGAGATGAGATTAAAGAAAAGGCATTGACACCTGCTTTGTTGCTTCACCCTAAGGATCCTGGGACCTTCCCATCTGACTTGTGGCTGAAACCTTCCCCATGTGTCATCTTCCCCTTTAGAATATGAGCTCCCTTTGAGCAGGGGCTCTTATTTTTCTATTTGTATTCCTAGTCTCACACAGTGCTTTGCACAGAGTAAGCACTTAATAAATTCTTCCTCCTTCCCTCTCTTCCTTCCCTCCTCCCTTCTTCCCCTCCTTTCCTCACTCCCTCCTTCTTCCCTCCCTCCCTCCCTTCCTTCCATCTTTCCTTCCTTCCTGTCTTCCCTTCTTCCTTCAGGGAAGGGTTGTGATTTGAGGTGTTTTCCAGACCAAACATTCTCTGGTACTCTTTTCTTGTGTTTTCTCGGGTCTCTGCTACTTCTTTTTTGTTATGTCCATTTTTTAAATTTTCTTTTAATATGTTTAGTTTTCAGCATTGATTTTCACAGGAGTTTGAATTACAAATTTTCTCTCCATTTCCACCCCCCTACTCCAAGATGGCGTACACTCTGGTTGCCCTGTTCCCCAGTCTGCC
>CM053622.1:541963233-542048791 GCA_028646595.1 Phalanger gymnotis | reverse complement strand
AGGTGTTGTTTTCTTCAGTATATTTTTCAGTATTTTTTTGGGTCTCCTTTAGCAAGTCATTGACTTGTTTTTCATGGTTTTCTCACATCCTTCTCATTTCTCTTCCCAATTTTTCCTCTACTTCTCTAACTTGCTTTTCTAAATCCTTTTTGAGCTGTTCCATGGCCTGAGACCAGTTCATGTTTTTCTTGGAGGTTTTTGTTGTAGGCTCTATGACTTTGTTAACTTCTTCTGACTGTATGTTTTGGTCTTCTTTGTCACCAAAGAAGGATTCCAGAGTCTGAGACTGAATCTGGGTGTGTTTTCGCTGCCTGGCCATGTTCCCAGCCAACTTACTTGACCCTTGAGTTTTTCAGTGAGGTATATGACTGCTTGTAGACTAAAGAGTTCTATGTTCCATGCTTCGGCGGATGCGCTGCCACACCAGCACTCCTCCTTCCCCAAGAACCCCCTAACCTGGACTGGGCTTAGATCTTCAGCAGGCTCTTCATTCCTGCTCTGATCCACCACTTAATTCCTCCCACCAGGTGGGCCTGGGGCCAGAAGCAACTGCAGCTGTAGTTCTGTAGGTGCCCCACCTCCGCTGCCCCAGGGGCAGTGACCGAACCACAAACTCCATCCCCGCAGCTTTTCCCACTAACCTTCTCTGTTGTCTTTGCTGTTTGTGAGTAGGTCTGGTAAATGCCACAGCTGACTGATTCGGGGTGCTAGGGCACACTCCTCCTGGCTCCTGGTCTGGTCGGTCTGCGCTGCCCACACTGGGCTCTGCTATGCTCAGCTCCGCTCCTCTCAGCTCCCAGCTCCGTGTGGGATAGACCTTACCCAGAGACCATCCAGGTTGTCCTGGGCTGGAGCCCTGCTTCCCTCTGCCACTTTGTGGGTTCTGCAGTTCTAGAATTGGTTCAGAGCCATTTTTATAGGTTTTTGGAGGGACTTGGTGGGGAGCTCACGCTAGTCCCTGCTTTCCAGCTGCCATCTTGGCTCCGCCCCCTCTGCTACTTCTACCTGCAAGGTCTTGGGTAAGTCATTGAACTTCTTTAGAACTTAATTTCTTCATTTGTAAAGTTGGGGACTTAGGTTAAGTTTCCTTATAGATCAAAATCTCAATACTGATAGAATCCTAAGGCTATTTTGGATGTATTGTTCATGTTCTTTTGTCCTGACTGTAGTCTTTCTCCAAGTCAGATACCCCAGGGTTAGGGTACCACAGAGACATCACTGTGGGTGGATATTGCCTGTATTTTTAAAAATTGTTTGTTAAAAGTGTTTGTTATATTACAAAACTTTAGAATGAGATTCTAACAGACTCCTCTCATTCCTAAGGCTAACTATGAATCATCAGGATAACCTGCACAGAATCAAGAACCTAGGTCAAAAAAAATTATGAAACGTTTATTGGGTTCAGAGAGTGTTTGTTATTTCCAGCTCTGCTAATAAGCAGAGTATGAAAAGACCCCTCAGGACAAAAACTAGAACTTAGTAGGTGGTATTAAAGGACTGTAGGAGGTGCAAATTTTGGAAACAGAATAGAAAGGCCTGAGCACTGGAAGGGAGATTCATGCTAGGAAAGGGTCAAGGGCTATGCGTGCAAACTGAGGCCAGGCCTAGGCAATCGTTACTTAGAATGAAATGTGAAGAAACTCAATTTTCATCCTAAGAGGAGGGCCAGCCTGAAGAGTGGGTTTGTAGAATAATCAAATGTTGACTGGGGCAAGGAAATCAGTCAGCGCCAGAACTTCAAAGGCTGGAGAAAAAGACTTCCAAGAAAGAGGCCATTGCTGTCAGGATAGGGTCGCCCTAGAACACTGTCATCCTGAGCTCTGGACAAGCATCTTTTGGGGACCAGGTACAGAAGTGTTATCTTCAACTGGAGTTCCTTGGAAAAGATCTCGACCAAGTCAAGAAGGCTCAGAATAGAAAGCTGAGGAGTTGTGTTTGTCACTGTTCGGCTAAATTAATTTTTTTTAGCATTAGATTTGTGTCTCATCCCATCCCCTCTCCTTTTTTCCCCCATGATCTAATTTATTTTGTTTATAAAAATATAAAAAGTCAGCTTTCTTTGTCTTTCCAGAGTTCTGAGGAGACATGCCTCCCCCTCTGAGTATAAAGCAGTAGACGATGGATGTATAATGAAGACTAAGCTGTCAGACATGGTCCGTGTGTCAGTTTGCTTTGCTTAATGGCATCTGGTTATTACAAAGGAGGGCTATAGAGAACCATTTTTTAAAAGCACAAAACAGTTTTGAAAGCTTTTATCTTTTATAAAAGACCAAGTAGACATGCTTGATTAAAGTGAAAAAGCTTTTTCATAGATAAAATCAATATAGCTAGAATTAGAATGAAAATATACAAACGGGAAGAGTTTTTGCATTAAATATCTATGATAAAAAGTCTGACATAGAAAAATCTATAGGGAATTGCCATATAGCTCTGATATGAAGACCTCCAACAGACAAAGACCAAGCAATTTTCAAAAGAAGAAATGTAAACTATCAACAACCATCTGAAAACCTTTTCAAAATTACTGTTATATAGAGAAATACAAATTAAAATAACTCTAAGGTGTCACCTCACACCAACCAAAATGGTGAAGAAGGTGAAAGATTGGAAAATTCATCTTTAGTGGGAAGGGAAACATCCTAATTCATAGCTGGTGAAGGTGGGAACTGAATCGATATTTTTGAGAAATCATTTTGGAATTAGGCAAGAAATGTTGCTAAATTTTCCCTCCCACTTAACCCAAAGATTGTGTTTGACCCTTAAGGAGACTTTTGATAAGAAATGACTCTTATGTACAAAAATATTCATAGCAGCATTGTGATACCGAAAAGCTGGGAGAGTGGAAGTGTCCAATCAATGAGAAATGATTAAACTGTATTATATGAATGCAATAATATCATGCAATAAGGTGTGATAAGGATGTAGAATATGGAAAAACACTGAAAGGCTTGTATGAAATGATGCCAGCGAAAGAAGCCAAGTCAAAAATATATATGCATGCATGTATATATGTGTGTATGCATGTATGTATGTGTGTGTTATATATATGTATATGATGACTACAATGGTATAAAGACATTGTTAAATGGCAATAAAACTCATGGTCAAATATAAGAGTCCACGTGGGTACCATACTATCCAAGCGAAAACACCCATCCTTCCTTTCTGCTCATGCTGAATCAAGCACAAAAGTGGAAAGTGACACCTACTCCTAAGAGTCAGTCATGCTATCAGGCAATTTCATTTAATGTTTATAGGGAACACGGTATTTTATGGGTATTGGTTGAAAAATATCTGTCAGAACAAAATAAATTCATTAAAAAACCAAAAGCAAAAACCTCTTTGAGAGGGCAGGCCTTATGATAGAGTAGAAAGGACCCTTGAGTTGGAGAACAAAGACCTGGTGTGGAACCTTGGTTTTGATGTTTACTCTCTGTGTATCCCTGGGAAAGTCAATTAATCTCTACTGAGCCTCAGTTGCTTCATCTATAAAATGGAGGGAGTACTTGTACTATTTCCCTCACAGGGCTGCTGTGAAGATATTTCTTGGTAAACCTTAAAAGTAGCTCATAGACATACGAATTGCCACTACTGGGCAAATTGAGGTGAATTGGGCAAATTAAGGGGAAGAGAGGCAGTATGATCTAGTGAATAGAGGGTCCTATTAGAGTCAGAAAGGCTTGGGTTCAAGTCCCACCCCCCAGTACATACTAGCTGTGTGACCCAGGGCAAGCTACTTACTCTCTCAATGCTTCCAGGCAACCGAGGCTCTAAGTTATAGAGGAGCTGCTGACCTGCCTTGGTGGAAGGAGTTTCCATAATGAGAATGAAATCATAGGTCTGGATCCAAAAGAAGGAGGAAAAAAGGCTGGGGAAAGGGATTTTGTTTATCTTGAGATCAGGAAATTCTAACAGAATCGAAGTATGTAGGAATTGGTAAGAGGAGCAAGGGCGATAATCTAGGCAGGCCTAGGGTATTGGGTTATGATTTACCACCTGGGCAGTTTGGACGAGTCACCTAATGTTTCTCTGCTTCGATAACCTCCTTCATGAAATGAAAAGGAAAATGTGATCCATGGCTCCTCAGAGAGAATAAATGGGGTTTGGCTGCTGGTGCTATACCTGCTTCTTCCCTGGGTTATTTCCTGGTAGGCTCAAATTAGCCCAGCTTCTAAAGATGCACAACTTTGCTGGCTACTTAATGAGCCAACCCATGTAGAAGAGAAGAAAGAATACATGGGTAACTGCTGGGCACTCCTACTTCTGTTTTCCCCCTGTCTGTCAGACTGTCTTTGGGAGGGGAAACCTTTTCAAAGGGAGAGGACCAGGAGGACAAGAGAAGACCTTTGCCAAAACAATTGAATTCAATTCGAATGCATTTACTATGAGCAAGGCTATAAGGGAGATATAAAGATGGATAAGACATAAGGCATGTTCTCTAGGCACTTATAATTTAATGATCTTAAAGGATGGGGAAGGGGCAGCTAGGTGGCACAGTGGATAGATAGAGCACTGGAGGGAGGCAGGAGGACCTGAGTTCAAATACGGTATTAGACACTTACTAGCTTTGTGACCCTGGGTAAGTCACTTAACCCTGATTGCCTCCAAAAGGGTGGGGGTGGGGAAGACTTGTACACAGAAGGAGAATGAGATACATAGTTCCAAGCAAAGTGCTATGAGAAATTTGAGGATGGAGAAATCTTTGGCAGAATGGACCTGGGAGGACCTCATCAAGGAGGTGGCTCTTAGGCTAGGCCTTGAAGTCAGGGCAGGACTTTAAGAGACTATGATGATAGAAGCATTCCAGGGACTGGGGATAGTGTGAACGGAAATGCAGAGATGGGAATGGGCAAGAGGAAAGTGTGAAATGGAGAGAAATTCTGTTTGGCTAGAATGGAGAGTTCCAGAAAAGGAATGGGAAGGATGGACAAGTAAGATCACAGGATTTAGGTCTGGAAGAGACCTTAGTTGGACTTCTGCTCCATCTACCTCATTGTGCGAATGAGGAAACTGAGATCCACAGTGGTCCACTGAGCTGGGTTGGTGGTTTGTCCAAGGCTACACAAGCATTAAAGCGTTGGATTTGAAACTGTAACCCAAATCCTCTGGGTAGACTATCCAGTCCATTTGTATACCCCCAAACTTGGGGGGAAAAAAACACACTAAACCCGAGCACATGCTCCATGTGGGACAGTCCTGAGGCTGGCTTGGGCCTGTAATATTACCATCAGATGATTCAGAGACACTGATGTGTCACTTGCGGAAACAAGAGTCAAATCTAGGATGTGGTTTCCTTGCCACAGTCCAGTTTTCTCTTCAGTGGTTCCATGCCAGAGAAGAGATGGTGGTGAGGAAGGGGAATTCCTGGGGTTGCAGACCAAAAGAAAAAAAAAGAGAGACGTGGGATTTCCATGGGAACTGGGGCTCAGACTGTGTACCACTCTGAACAGTGCAGAAATTCACAGGGGAAAGTGGTGTGAGCCAGGTAAAAACACTGCCTCTTGCTACTCTTACCACCTCTGATAGAACAAAGAGTACATTGTATAGCTCTCCAAGGCATTCTGCTACAAAGCCCCAAGTCGCAGAACACTAGAGGTAGAAAAGAGTGAGAGGCTGTCTTATTCAAACCTTTCATTTTACAGATCTGGAAACTAAGGCCTGGGGCAGACAAGGGCCTTATCCAAAATCACAAAGGGGAGTGACACAGCTGGGATTGGAACTCAGTTCTCCAGCCTCTCAGTTGAAGCTTCTTCCTGTTCTAAGACAACATTTCCTCTCCTGACACTGCCTGTGTGACCTTGGGCAGATCACCTCCCTGCCCTAAGCCTCAGTTTCTTTATCTTTAAAATGAAAGAGGTGGGGTGGACTTGATGGTCTCTGAGATCCTTTCCGGCTCTAAGATCCCATGATCCTCCCTCCCAATCATCCCTGTATATATTTAGCATCGGTGACAACCACTGTTAGAGAGAAAGAGAAACAAAAGGTAATGTCTACATTCTCAAGGAGTTCAAAGTCCACAGGGGGAAACCATAGTGTGTCCTCATCAGCAGCATAGGGGTACAAACAGGGAATTGGATGGGAAATGGAGGAAGGGTGCTGGCTTCTCACACTCCAAGAGGCCTCTGCTGTTGGGAAGGCTCCTTTTATCTTAGCAAACCAAAACACTGAGAAAGGAGCAAGCATGTGGGAGAGATCCCCCCAAAAGGCCCGATCTATGTAAACAGGGACTCCGGGAAACGGGTGAGGTGGATCCTCCAGAGAAGATTTTTAAAGTGAAGGACACTCAGGATAGCTTTCCTAGGCCCCCAAAGAGAGGCCCAACAACCTGCTAGGTGGCGAAGCATATAGGGTACCAGACCCCGAGTCAGGAACACCCGAGTTCAAATGCGGCCTCAAGCTAAGTCACATAGTCGAGTTAACAGCCTTTTATGTGCTTATTATCTGCCAGGTACTATACTATGTGCCAGGGCTATAAATACCAGCAAAACAATTTCGAATGGCTTCCATTCTAATGGGGAAAGTCAACACGTAGAAGGGAGTTGAAAAGTGAAAAAAAGTGGGCGTGGGAAGACCTGCCCAGGGAACACAATGGGGAAAGCTGGAGAATAAAGGATGACTGGGTCTGGACCCTTCTTCAAAGTGGAGGTCATGGCAGGAGCTCACCAACAGGAGAAAGGGGCTGTAGGAGTGGCAAAGTCTACAAGCATGGTGGCATTGCAAATACTTTTTCTGTTTACTTGTTCGTTCATTCCCCCAATATTGGTTCTGACCCTTCTGTTGGCAGCAAGGTATATTGAAAAGAGGATTCTACCTAGAATTAGGTGAGGTTTAAGCTTGAATCCCACATCTGACATCTTCTAGCTGTGTCATCCTGGACTATTCACCTTCTCTTAGCCAAAGGTATTAAATAAGAGGCTTGGACATGATGACCTTTAAGGTCCCTTCCATCTCTAAATCTCTCATCTTATGATGGAAGAATTAGCTGTCGATGTTAACTACCAGGCAATTTTTTAAAGCCCAAAGGCTGGACCAAGCCTCTGTCTCCCCAAGGAGTCCTTTAGATGCAAGGATAGGAGTCCTGGCAAGTTTGATTTCCCACAGAGTTCTTGTGCCATGTCAGGGCATCAGATAAAAAGCTTTTGGACCCAGGGTTTGGTGTTGTTCTTTGAGCCAAGCAAACCATTGAGGAAAGTCAAGAGAGGCAGAGGAAAACCAGGCCAAGCTGAAGAAGTGATGAAAGGCAATATGTGGTAGGAACTCCTGTGAAGGCCTTTAGTTATAGGTGGGTGAGTGGCAGTCTTTGCTTTTCTAGACTCTGCTTCTTCATGGTGGGTGAAATGTGGGTATATTTGGGTGGGAAAAAAGAGGGGAAAGAAAAGGAGGAAGAAAGAAAGCCTTTCCACCTTGTAAACCATACCAGATAGTGACAATCATAGGACAGGGATGGCACCTGTGATTTCATACATATTGGGAACTCTTAAATAAGGAAAATCTCTCTATCAAGATTACTTGGCATTTTCTCTGCAAATGATAGTCTTCAAGAGGTGTCTAGAGCACTGAGAGGTTAAGTGACTTGCCCAGGGTCGCACAGTCAGTAGGTGTGAGGGGCAAGACTTGAACACAGGTCTTCCTAGTGCCAAGACTTACAAAGTGCTTTCCACATATTCTTCTGTTCATTTCTTATAAATACCCTGTGAAGTTGATTCAAGGGTGTGCAAGAGCCCGTTCATATCTGCTTACAGGAGCTGATTGTTAAATTATCAGTGTGAGAATTTAGACCTTGGAAATTGGCACATGATACAAATCAAGGCTTGATTGTTTTGCTGTTTGTCTAGACTTAAGAAAATGATGGGGGAAAGGTTAACAATACAGATGAAACTTAAAAGTGTGTTGTGTGTACAATTTTTTTCCCAGGAAGCTGATTATTAAATTAACCAGCATGCTCATGGGTAGATCTTATATGTACAACGTGTCTCAAAGTAATAAGCTTTAACAGCTTAAAACTTTTAACAGCTTTAGAAGTTATTTATCAACTGCTAAAACTGAAAACTGCTTTGAGACACCTTGTATGACCATCCCCATTTTGGGGAGATGAGGAAACGGAAACGTAAAGGTTAAATGACATGCCCAAGCTCACAAAGGTGAAATTTGAATCCTGGTCTCACCTGACTCCAAGTAGAGTCCTCTTTTCCACTACACTTCGATTCCAGCTGAAGATTCAGAGCAAATATTGGAGGAAGGAATGAAGGAACAATTGAACAAAAAGGCATTTATAAAGTACTCGTTATATGCCAGGTACTGGGAATACAATTTCCCATACACAATGTGATGAATGACTCCCTAAAATCAAAGAAGAAAGCTTTTTGCTGTGCATAAAGAAGCCACTTAATGAAGACTTGGTGATGGCTAGTTTGGAGTCCCTGTCTTGGAGAACTCACTGGAGGCAAGCCAGGGGCTACTCTCCTCATAAACATCGTCTCCAGACTCTCCTCTTTTCTAGAAGTTGGTTGAGTGGATTCCTGAAATAGTCCAATGATATGCTTGAGAAATGTGACTAACAGAAGAAAAGGAGCCCCCCTCCAGAAATGTTCAGGAGGACAAACGTCATTAAGAGATCAAAATAGACAAGCAGATTTTGAAGATGTCATATTTGTTGAATGCCTTGCCACGTGCAGGATATTCTAGGTGCTCTGGGAGAGTTAAAGAAGTTTAACATATAACCCTGCCCTTAGGCAACTTCCGATCTACTTGTGGGAGCCAAGTTCATGTGAAAGCTTAGACAATAAAAGATCAAAGCAACAATTCCATTAGAGCCATTAGAAGAGGTGTTACTAGGCCATTCATGACTCATTGTCATATGAAATATATGAAGGAAAAACACTCTAGGCATTCAGTGAAGAGAACGGAAGGACAAGGGGAAGTCAGAGATGACTCCTTGTGAGAAGAAATGAATTTCATACTCAGAGCAGTCTGTGGCTTCTGCTTAGAAACAGAAGGCTGGCAGGAAAACGGAAAGCCTTTGAGAGGATTTTATGAGTCCGACTAATGGGAAACCTTAACTGCTAAAACTACTTAAAACTTCGGGATGTAAAATTAAAGAAGATAGTACAAAGATTCTTGCGAGAGTTTGTAAGTTGGAATGAGTGGAGGAGTCCCTTTAGTAACATTCAATGATTGGTTTAAAGTAATGAAACAAGTTTCTATGGAGCACTTCTATCCTTTTTTCTTCAATCTGTCCTGGCTCTCCATCTCCTCACATACTACAGGGACTGGTTATATAGGACTGCTAAGTATGGAGACCAGGAGCACTGATGACCATCCCAATGAGGGTCAAAAAGAAAGAATTCGCAAACCCGAGTCTGAAGAGTCCTCACAGTTCATTTTTTCCAACTCTGACCTGAAATGTGACTCCTCTCTATGACTTAGCTACCAGAAGATCAGCCAGGATCTGTCTAAAGACCTCTAGAGACAAGGAGCTCACTACCTCCCAAGAAAACCATTCTATTTTGGGACTGTGCGGTACCCTGACTCCCATGGCCTAGACATAGTGGGGAAGGAAGTGGGGGAAAAGTAGGGAATTGTCTCAAGGATATTCATCTTTTTAACATATATCCACAATATATTGGAAAGTATGATTGAAGGAAAATGAGGAGGGAACACTTTATGGAGCTAGAACTCATTTCTGGTGGATGTTCTAAGCTCTTGGCTAGCACTATCCCAGTGCAGATGGTCCCTTCCCCCCATTTACACTGTCCTTTGCACACAGAAGTGACATTACTGACAAATCATCAATGCCACATGCCTGGAGTTATTTTTCCGGTAGCAGGGATGTGTTTCCACTGAGCCACCCCCACAGACACTTGCCTGTTCCTTCTTGTGACCAACTGCCTGTATTCATGAGGGGGCCCAGCCAGGGCTGGGAGGCAGTCTGCCGTCCGAGAACAAAATCAAGTGACGTCAACTGGCCCTGGCCAGAATCAAGCCTGTAGCCTTGGCCTTATCAGCACAGGGCTCTTAGCCCATCCACAGAGACTTCTCAAAGGCCACAGCTTCAGCAGAACCAGCTTGCAGGCAGTTATGTCCCCTCTGATATTTGTCACCAATAATCTGCTCTATCCCCCAGTACACAGAGAGAAAGAGAAAGAGAAAGAGAAAGAGAAAGAGAGAGAGAGAGAGAGAGAGAGAGAGAGAGAGAGAGAGAGAGAGAGAGAAAGAAACATGGCTCTAGAATCCAAATCCATTATTCTATTGGAGCTGAAGGGCTGGCGGTCTGGGAATGACGCTAAAGAAAAGTAGAGAGGAACAGAGGTGGGCAGGAGAGAATGGAGAGCATCTTAGGTTACATGGGGAGAGAGAAAGGAAGAGGGGAGAGGGTGATAAGGAGATGAGAGATGGAGAAGGGGAGGGGGAGAAGGACAGGGAGATAGGGAGGGGGAAGTTAGGGAGGAGATGGAAGGAGGAGGAGAGGGATGGGGAGGAGGGAAGGAAGAGAGATGGAGAGGGAAGTGGGAGAGGGGGATAAGGAGAGGAGAAACAGAGAAAGATAGGAAGGGGGAGAGATGAGAAGAAAAGGATGGGGAGAAGGGGAAGAAGAGAGGTGAAGAGAGGGAGGGGGAAGAGAGAGAGATAAGGAGTCGTAGAGTTGGAGAGGCGGAAAGATGGAGAGGGAGAGAGGAAAGGATAGGGAAGAGGAAAGTTGGAGGGGAAGGGGGAAAGAATGGGGGTAAAGAGCTGGAGAGAGGCAAGGGAAGGGATAGAGAGGAGGAGAGAAAAAGGGGGGAGGAGAAATGGAAAGGGGGAGAGGGAGATAGAGGAGAAGAAGGGGGAAAGAGAGAGGGAAAGGAAGACACACACACACACATACACTTCAGCTTGGCTTCCAGGACTCTCCCACTTACCAGTTTACTTTTGACCAATTTTTCTATTGCACTGACAAGATCCGCAGCAGTGGGCACGTCAGCAGAGCCCTGCCGGGCTGCTAGCAAAGAGGAGGACTGCAAGACAGTGGGCAGCAAAGGAAAAGCAAATTAGCAAGAAACAAGGAAGAGCAATGAGGCAGGAAGGAGCAGGGAAAGGGACTGGGGAAAAAGCAAGCCACAGACAGACCACACAGCACGGAGATAGGTCACTGCCCAATTCATAGGTCAGGGAAGTCTGACAGTGGCTTCCTCAGTGAACCAGCAACAGCAAAAGCAAGGGTTGGAGCTTCCCGTCAGTTCCCCATACAGGGTTCCAGCAGGAGCCAAGGGAGGTGGGTTCTTGAGTTATCCTGGGAACGAAGGAGGATGTTCACGCTGCCGGTCACTAGGGGCTGAACTCCTTCAGAGAGGAATGAGCCATGTGACTGCAAGGAGGAGAGAGCAGCAGTGAGGTCCCCACCGCCTCAGCAGCCTGGGATTCTGGGGATGTACCCACCCTGATATCACTGTGAAGTCCAAGGGCCTGGGTTCAAATCCCACTTTCGATAATTTACTGTCTATGTGACATCTGATAAGTCCCTTAATAGCCCTTGGTCTCAGTCTCCTGTTCTGTAAAATGAAGGGGTGGGGATAGATGGCCACTGAGGTTTCTTCCAGATCTAGGTCTATGATCTGCCCTGAGCTATGGGCGGACCCTACTAGGCCTTTGGAGATACACATTGGCTGAATCTCTCCGTAGCAGCAAACACATGCTGGATGCCATCTCCTTCCTCCTCTCCATCTTTCTTCCCACTGTCCCTTCTCAGAGGGAGATGGGTAAAATTCCTATGTTCTTATTGGTTTCCAGACAGAAAAGAAATGAAGCACTGGCTTCTTCTATGGAAGGCATAATACCTCACAGACTGGCCCAGACTTACTGCAACTCACTTGAAGGACTTTCCCCTCTTCCAAATAGCTCAAATAAAAGTGGGCTCTTTGGCCCACTGGATAGGGACTAGACCTGTGAATGAATTGGTGTGGGGAACTCCCTCTACTAGTGCAGGGCAGCACCTGCTCTGAAACAAACGGTGCTTCTCAGAGCTCTGAGAGTCTAAATGACTTGCCCTGCGTTGCTATGCCAGTAGGCATATAAGAGGCAGGATGCAAACCCAGGCCCTTCTGGTTCTGAGACTAGCTCTTTATATCCTATGCCAGGTTGCCCCCATCAATAAACCCTGTAGATTTCGATTTAAGGAGGACATGGCTGTGTAGTTCTATTCCTCGATATCTACAACTGGACTTTTTTAGGTAAGAGAGTACAAGATGTGTCCCTGGGAAAGTGAAACATCTGCCTAGCTACATCTGAGGGCTCACACAGGGGCAGAATAGGAAATGAACTTGGAAATGTAGGCTGAAATCAGACCGTGGACAGCCTTGAGTGCCATGTTCAGAAGCTTAAACTTTATCACGGGCAACTGGAGTCAGTAAAATTTCTCTTCAGGGGACTAACACGGGCAAAGCAGCATTTTTTTTCCTTAGCAAAATTAATCTAGTAGTAGGGTTCCAAATGGATGGGAAGGGAAGGCAGAGAAGAGACAGGAGGTGATTATAGTAGTCTAGGTGAGAGGTGCCATGAGGCTGATCTCTAGTGGTAGCAATGAGAGGGAGAAGGAAAGGAGAGATTTGAAGGGGAAAAAGAGCGTAAGAAGGACAAACAAAAAACTCCAGCAACCCAGACTTGGTGACTAATTGGGTCTGTGGGAGGGAAGGTAAGGAGCAGGGGGGGAGCAGAAAAGGGAGGAAACCAGGAGAATTCTGAGGTCATCTTTGCAGCAGTCTCCAGCAACATGAACAGCATCTAAGGCTCGCCTGGAGAGAAGCACCTTGCAAAGTGTTCTGTGCACAAACAGTCCTAAAGTGAGCTGGGATGTTACACAAGCAGAAATCAATTATCATCTGGTAGAACTGGGGTTTGCCCTCCCAGCTCTCAAGTTTCATTTGTCCCCAGCTGACTTATCTGTCAGACTTTGGGGGATCTGCATTCCTTATTTTTATTTTCAGAAGCACAAAACTAGGCCCTTTTACCTCATCCCCAATAAATCTCTGTAGCATTCAGTTCTGAGGGGGTTGGGAAGAGGGCTAAGATGGCACCTAATAATTAAGTCTGAGCTTTGAGAAGAAAGTCTGAATTTTAACAGCAGTGCCTTTTATACCTAGGCCAGACACAGTCCTAAGTCCACAGGGGGAATAAAGGTAGAGACAGCTGTTGGGGGTGTACTGAGGAATGTTTGACTGTGGAACGTGTGCTGGGCTCATGACCATCTCATTCCTCAACTACAGGAAAGGGTAGCATAAGGCCATTGCTATGTTTTAAAAAATGAAACTGAATGCTGGGCAATTATAGCCAAGTTTGGTCCCAGACAAGAGTTAAGAAAATGTACCTTCATCCTCTTATTTGCTGAGGTGGAGAAACAGTGTGGAATATTACAGATACTATCAGATGTAGCTGATATGTTGGCTGGTTTTGCTGAAAATGTGTTTATTTTCCTATTTTATTCTTCACTTTTGAAGGACGGGGGGAGTGAGGGATGCATTTGGAAATGAAGGTAATTTAAAAACAAATAAATCAATAAAATATCTTTAAAAATAAAAAAAATAAACACATGTAAAAGAAATCTGCTGTATCTCGTTGTTATGCCAGTAGTCTGGAGAAACTCACTTTTCCTCAGGGACTCCTGCTCTCACTGAGGGAGAACATATGCTTTTTCTCTTATTTCTATTTATTTTTGAGGAGAAGAGAAAGAATTAACTCTGTGTGTGTATATGTGTGTTTTCAAGTTTATTTAGGAACCATCCTGAGGACCATACCACCTAAAACTACTCGACTTTCCATCATTTAAAAAAATAGAAACCAACAATGTCAGTAGGCCCTAAAACAGGTACCTATAGAGGCCTGGCTCTCATGCCACCTTCTTAGAGAGAAGCCCTACAAATGTTTTACTGGGGTGGAAGGGAAGAACAGAGTTTCAATTCCTGGTCAAATATTATCTAGAAACAAAACATCCTTCCCTCCCAAAAAAGCCATGTTGGAGGGAATTGGAAGGGGATGGTTTAGGTCAGTGAACTTCAGCTCTCTTATGCAAGTTGGTAGCTAATTTCAGCTTGTCTGGGGTAGAAGATAATGGGACATTAATGCTGATACCATCTCTATCACTGTTTACAGAACACTTTTCAAGGACCAGTCTTTGGAAAGGTCAGAGCAAAGCAAGTCAAGTCAGTGTCAGTCCAAGGCCTAGAGCAAAAAGAGATATTTTTGACTGAGGGCAGAGGGAAATCAGGAGTATCACCTAGCCTTCTTGGTCCTATTCCCTTATCACACGCATTTTATCCCTGCAACCTTGGAAAACAATTCCTTAGGAAACTGCTGAATAGAGAAACACTCAAGCTTTTCCTAGAGGATGGGCCCCATTGATTAGAACAAGGGTGAATTAGGGGCTTGTACCTTGAGTGGTAGAAAACAACACAGGTAGGCTTAAATGACAAGCAGAAAGAATCAAAGCAAAGACGGGAGTGCCATGAGAACCCAGGAGGCATGTGTCAATAAACCTAAGGTGGCCTCACTTGAATTAGGTCAAGATCAATGAGGGTCTGATCGTGGGTTTTGATCCTCCCAAGATACGATAACCCCAATTAGGGTAGGTGGCCACCAAGTAGTCAGGAAGGTAGGATGTGTGGGGTGAAAGGAGAACCAAGAACGATGGGAGAGCAAGTAAACAAATTGTGTAAGGTGAAACAATGAAATGACAGTAAAAAACCCAAAAAACAAAACTGAAGTCACAACATCCCATTCCAGGGTCCCCTAGGACCCAAGGCTTCTCTCCCAGAGGTCAGGGCTCTGGAAGCCTGCTTTTGATATTGAAATACAAAAAATCAATGAGGCAACAGCAACATGAAACTACACAGTAGAAGAATGAGCAATGAGAAAAAGAAGCGAAGTTACCCATAGGCTAAGTGTTAATGCCTGGACTTCCAACCACCCCAACTCTCAGCAGTTGTTAATGGCTAATTCACTCAATGTAAGGTGGCCACTTCTAAAAGGAGTCCAAAATCTAATCATTGACTCTTTGATACCTGAATGGGTCCGTTAATTATGCAAAGTGAAGATCCTTGGGGACAGGGGGAGTTCTTTAAAATATTTCAGTTTCCCACCTTGGACCAACATCACTGCCCTAATACACCCTTGGCTGAATACCAGAAGGATCAGGCATGCTAACTGATGGAAAAAGAAAAAGAATAATTTTACTATTCATAATTAACTTTAATTTATTAGGGTTTTTTACTATTTACTATTTACATTTATTATACTATACTATAGTATAGTATAGATTCACTATAATTTTTCCTACCTATGCAAACCTACTTGAAATACAAATAATTACAAGTAGGTATTATCATTTTATTTTGAAATTAAAATTTGGATTCTATAATCTCTATTTTATTTGCCTTGTGGATTTTAAAAAATGCACTCTATCAATTTGTACAGTTTGGTCCTTTGAGGTATTTTTAAATTCTGGTCCTTCTATTAATTACCCCCACCACCTCCTTCCCCACCCAAGCAAGGCTTCAAGAGTCTGATTTGGGTATAGAGTGATGGCGCTTGTCCTGAGTGGGTTTTTTTTGGTATTATAACTTGGGTTTACTTTCATCATTCAAAGATTAGTGAGTTACTCCTTGGTGTGGATATTCTACTTCACCAATATGGACAGTAAGCCCCTAGGCCTTAGTCAGATAATCTTTGGGAACCTCTATGGCTAAAAAAAACATTAAAAAAATCTAAACTATCTGATGACCAGTCTTCTAGGGAGGAGAATTTAAGGTTTGGACTGGGAAATAGACCATCATGGTATGAAATCTACATCGATGCCTCTAGGCCTTGCAGGGCCACGTACATCCCAACCTGGCTTTCCTTGGGCTTAATTCTCTAGAGCAGTGGTGTCAAACACAAATAGAAACAGGGCCACTAAACCATATATAAGAATCCTTGTGGGCTGCATATTGACTTAGAAAACTACTCATGTTTATATATTTCTTTTTTATTAACACATCAACAAACCGAAATTAGATAGGAACTATATTTTAACCTGGCTTAGGCTACACTCAAAAGTGTTGTAAGCCACATTCAGGCCCCATGTTTGATGCCTCTGCTCAAGAGCTTCTTTTAATTTCAGTTGCTGTTGCTGACAAATCCAGAAGCATCACCCTTTGATTACTGCAAGAAGATGATCAAAGCTTATCTGAAGAATCCATGCCGTGGGATGTCAGGTCAGTACTCTCCTATTGGATTAGCCAAGACAGAACCAAGCCTACAATATGATACAGATATAACCCGGAACCTATCATGGGCAGGATCTAAAATGGTTGTGGTTTATATCTGAAGGGGAAAAAAGGTGGGAAAAAGATGCTACAAGCAAACATCACAAAGGAGACCAAAGGCCAGCTGCATCATGCACGGAGGTAGTCAAGAGAACCTACCATTTCATCCTGCGTGGGGTCATTGTCAAAGATTTTCATTGGAGGAGGAAGTGGTGTGTGGGACTCTTCGTCTGGTTCATCTTCACCCCAACCTTTCTTGCTCTTCTATAACCAAGAAAGCGCCATTAATCATAGAATCATAGCATTATGGATCTAGAGCTTAGCACAGAGACTGCTACATTAGAAGTGCTTAATAAATGTTCTATCTTTCTCTCTAGAGGTGGAAGGGGCCATAAAGGTCGCCTAATGCCATCCCTTCCCCCCTTGTTTTTACCAATGAGGAAATTGAGACTTATGGAAGTTGAGTGGCTTTTCCAATATCAAATAGGTAGTTAAGTGTCAGGGGCAGGACTTGAACCCATGCCTTCTGACTCTACAACTCTTAGCTTTTCTATTGTACTGTGATGCCTACAGCCATATGTAAACACAATATCCTTGGTTTGATGGTTTTTTCTTTTTCTTTTTCTTGGAGGGGGAAGGCAGGGCAATTGGGGTTAAGTGACTTGCCCAAGGTCACATAGCTAGTAAGTGTATTAAGTGTCTGAGGCCGGATTTGAGCTTGGGTCCTCCTGACTCCAGGGCCAGTGCTCTACTCAGTGTACCACCTAGTCCCTGATAGCTTTTAAAATAAAAACTACAGTACTAGGTTGAAAATTGTGCCATTGCCTGTATGTAACCCACCTCTCCTCCTCTCCAGAAAGGTGACTATGGGTTCCCTATGCTAAGGTAAATATAACTACTTGTTACAGCCTTACTATAGATGATTGGAGGCTGTTTAGATGAAGTCCAGATGAGAAGTAAGATTAAATGGCAACTTTCTCTTCTAGTTCTAAGACTGTTCAATTTCAGTGCTAGAAAGTGTCTGATCAGTCATTCAGGTATGAGTCAATTCATTATTTATTCCCTATTTCAGTGAATACTGAGCGTAATGATTATGACTGATAGGCTTTGGAGGGGCTGAAAAACTTAGATTTCCTTAACCCAAACGAGAAGGTTATAGAGGAGGTTGTTGGAACTGGCCAAGCACCTTAAAAACCCATCTAGGGTAGGGGGGCCATGAAGGTTCACCAAAGAGGGACCCCAGATCCCACCTCCCCCTACTTCCCCATCAGTGGGCCACCTTCCGCCACCACCTAGGACCCACAGGGTAAATACCTCGTCAGCACTGTCCCCCTGCGGGGTGGTTTCATCGCCAGTCTTGGGGGATCCCAGATCGAAACTTTTCCGACCATCTCGTACTTTCTTCTGTTTTTTGATGTTGCTCTCGGCTTTGCCGCTGTTGAGCCTACGCACGGGACTGGTCAACCATTTCTTGAGGGTGTTGGTGGAACGTTTGGGACCTGGAGAGCTCTGGATGGAGTTTAAGGAAGACTGAGGTTGGAGATTGGCCACAGACTCTGACTTGCCTCCATTTTCACCCGAAGAGGCTGAGTAAGCATCTGCAGGGAGACAGTGGGGGGGGGGGGGAGAAATAAAAGATGCAAATAAGGTCAAGCAGGCCAACAGACCCAGTTACAATCCCTAGAGCAAACCAAGCACATTCTCAGGATGCCTGGCTACCAAGTAGGGTCCATCCGGGAGCTTAGATCACAGCTGCTCTAAGAAGATACAAACAGGACTGGTCTGTTGTGGTATAGTGAAAAGAGCAAAGGATTTGGAGTTTGGATTCCACCAGGGCCCCTTGCAATCATGTGAAAATCAATCATTCAATATGGGAAAATCATTTAGCCTTTTTAAACCTATTTCCTCATTTAAAAAATGAGGCGTTTGTACTACATGGAATCCCAGGATCCTTCTAGCTCTAAACACACGATCCTATGGTTTCCATGTGTGTCTCTTCTCACTCCTTCCGCCCCAGTTCCTGATTTATTGATTTACTGTCTTCAAGGAAGAGCTTTATATTGTTCCAAATACCCCATAGTGCATTGGTCTCCAACCACCTCTAGACCAAGCGACAGCTAAGTCATATATTAGATTTAAGCATATTATTATACTTAACTCTGTACTCGATGTATCGATGGAAGGGAGTGGTTTCACACAGAACTCGTAAATCATTTCTGTTTGCTTAGGCCTGTATCATATGATTTGGCGACTTCCCTTCCTTAGTAAGGATGCCAAGTCTTAGCTGATACTAAAATGAGGCCTTATTGCTTGAGCTCACACCAATGGTGCATGGAAGTGATCCAGAACCATGCTGGGAGGCAAAGCCAAGCCATTTTGAGATTAAATATTGGTTATGGATAATCCACAGGGAGACAGCTCAGAATAGATTGTAAAGTAAATGAGTTAGTTCCAGCAGAACTTGGGAACACACATTCTGTTCTCCAAAGACCCTTGAGATAGCTGAATGCCTCATACATAACCCTATGGAAATTCTATTAACCCTGTGTACCACCATTAGGATATCGTTAAATTATCACCATATTGGGTTTTTATCCTTATCCCCAAAAAGCATACCCCTACAAGATTCCAGGCGAGTTACTTAACCTCTAAGGGCTCTAAGCAACTCTGGGAAACTAAGTTGCAAACAAATTGCTGACCTGCATTGGTGGAGGTCATTTCCTCACCTGGGAGTTTCCTGTACCAATTAAATCACAAGTCCAGTCCTTAATGGCTGTTCTTATACTATCTTTTGTTGTTATCAATAAGTCGATTTTCATTTGTGTTTGACTCTCCGCGACCCTGTTTGGGGTTTTCTTGGCAAAGATACTGGAATAGTTTGCCATTTCCTTCTCCAGTCCATTTTACAGATAAGGAAACTGAGGCAAACAGGGTTAAGTGACTTGCCCAGGATCACACAGCTAGTTTAACGCTTGAGGCTAGATCTGAACTCAGGTCTTCCTGATTCCAGGCCTGGCACTCTATCCACTGCTCCACCTAGCTTAGAGAATTGTTGTGAGGAAAGCACCTCGTAAATCTGAAAGTATGAAATAGATGTGAGCCACATCTTTTATGTATTTATACAGGATCGTAAATTTAGAGCTAGAGGGGACCCTAGCAGCAGAGAGTTCAGCTCCTTCATGTTACAAATTAGGGAATGGAAGCACAATGAAGTTAAAGGTCTTACTCTCAGCACTTGTTTTTATTGCCTCTGCTTGAGTGTAGACATCACCACCTGTAAACACCCTAGCTGACCCTGCTTTAGCCTCTCTGACATTACTGCAACTTTTGTCAGAACTGTCTATTAATATTTAAAGCGATAATACAAATGCTTTAAAGTGAATTCATCACCTCCTCTCTTCCCTACTTTTTTTCTGCTCCCCCCACCTCAAGGCAAAGAGGCCTTGCTCACTCTAGGGTATCATGGTATAGTTGTAAACGTCACTGGATTAAGCTTAAATCTTAACTCTATGACTTACCATCTCTCTGGAAGTGAATTTCTTCATCTATGAAATAAAGGAGTTAGACTAGACGGTCTCTAAGTGACTAGCTTATGGTCAGCCAGTAAGAGCCTTAGGCAGGATTTGAACTCAGGTCTTCCTGGCTCTGAGTTCAACATTTTCTAGCCACTGTGCCATCTAAATCCTGGCCCAGATAACCTCCAGGTCAACATGAAAGTGCCATGTGATCATTGGTTTAGAACTAACAAGACCCTTAGAGGTTACATGGTCTAACCCCCTCATTTTCAAAATGGGGAAACTGAGGCCCAGAAAAGTGAAATGATTTTTCCAAGGTGACACAGCATGTTGCAAAGGTCCTTTAACTCCAAATCTGGCACTCTTTTTGCTGTTCTACATTGCTTTATCACATCTTGAAATGATGACAGATACTTGGTTCATCCACAAACCAAATGGGCACCAAGCATTTCGTTATTTCAAGTACTTTGTTAGCCAGTGATCAGGTGTTATCCACATTTTTGAGGAGGATCAACCTTTGAACACTGGCGTTAAGAGTCCTACAGGTGAGCCCTCAAACTTCCTTTTTCTCAGGTATCTAGGATAAGCAATAGGGCACTCTGCAGAGGAAAACCATCATGGAGGAATGAGTTGCCTTCACTGGTGGGTATCCTTTTAAGGGAAGAGCTAAGGTCCTATTTTGGAAAACTCCTTCCTAGCTTTGGGGTATGTGTGTGTGTGTGTGTGTGTGTGTGTGTGTGTGTGTGAGAGAGAGAGAGAGAGAGAGAGAGAGAGAGAGAGAGAGAGAGAGAGAGACTCTGTGTGTGTGTGTGTATGTGTTGACATTATTTTCTAGGTGTTTGGTGTTGGGAGAACTCTTGCTTTACACAGGGCCAAGAGATAAACATCTCCACAGGTCCTATTGTAGGAACCAGAGATTCTCTACTATCTCCCTAATGATAATCTGCAGACACTTTCCATTCACCGACCTCCTGGACTGCCACGTGTCTCCCTAAAACCCCAGCCTTAAAAACTCAGCTTTATCAGTGCACACAGTTTCAGCAAAACCCAAGGTCTCAGCGTTGTTAACTTTGCCCTGTGTTGATAAGCACCAGTGAAGATGTGCCGTCCGAGTTATCTGTTCCATGGTACATCACAGCCTGGCTGGAAGATTCAAATCTTTCATACATGCCTTGATTGTAATCCCACCCCCACCCCCAACCTGCCCCCAGCCTTTTTCTTTCTCCTTTGCCCTATTTATTTCCACTGAGACAATTTCTATGCCAAATCAATAGTGTGGACTCCAATGGGGTGAACTTCTATCTTTTCAAATTTAGACACCCCAAATTTTAAGTTCTACTTTATGCACCACAGAGAGCCTGCCTCTGTCACTTTCTATTTGTGTGACCTTGCACATGTCACTTCACCTCTTAGACCTTTCCTTATCTGTAAAATGAGGGGCTGAGCCAGATGGACTCTCAGAATTGGTGGTTCTAGAATGCAATTCAAGCTCGTTTGCATATCAGAGAGCCTAAGATTTGGAAGTTATCCAGTAAGGTTTAGTTTAGGAGAGTGTCCAAACTATTCCAGACATAGAGTATTCTCAAAACCCTCCAGTGGCTCACTGCTTTTAGGATAAACATCACATAGGATGAAACACAAACTAATTCATTGGCTCCAGATATAAACCTTTTGGCCTGACAGTCAAGGCCAAGGTCTTCTATAATCTGGCTCTAATCTATATATTTTTATTCTTAATAAATGTGAGTCATGGTACTCACCTTTTTCACATGCTATGGTTCAACCAAGCTAGACTAGCTATTCTCAAATCGCATCCAGCTATTTATTGCTCTTGGGCATTACCACATACTATCCCTGTGCTTGGGGTGCATTCCCTCCCACATCTCCACCTGGTAAAAAGGCCATCTTAGGAGCTGCAGTTTCCCATGGAGCCTGGCCTGATTTTCCATCTCACCACCCCCCACATTTCCTTCTTTCCTCCCTCTCCTTTCCTTCCTTCCATCCTTCTTTCCTTTCTTCCTTCTTTTTTTCCTCCCTCCCTTCTCTTCCCCTCCTCCTTCCCTCTCCTTTCCTTCCTCCCTCTTTCTCCTTTCTTTTCTTCTTCCCTCCCTTCCTTCTTTCCTCCCTCCTTTCCTCCATTCCTTCTCTCCTTCCCTTTCTTCACTTCCCTTCTCTTCCCTCCTTCCCTTCTTCTCCCTCCCTTCCCCTCTCTTCCCTTCCTCCCTCCTTTCCTCTTTCCATATCCAATTCCTTTCCCTTCCTTCTTCTCTTTATCTTACCCAGGCTGGAAGTTCAGCATCCACACAAGGTTTCAAGCCCCAGTACTAATTGGTACAGAAACTTTAGCCTGCTCTATTTTTCCAACCTGGGCCAATTTGTCCCTTCTCAAACACCCCTCCCAATGGCTGAGCTCACCGTCTTAGTGCTGGATATAATGCAGTTACCCACTTGCCTCAGCCCTACTACCTACTACCTATCAAGCGATTGGTCAGCCTCAGCTGCCCCCGTAACAGGGACTACACAGATGTGCACCCGCACTAGGAGCTATGACATTTCTTGTAACATCTTGGTTGGCCTCCTCCTCTGTACATCCAGCCCTTAGCTTTATTGATTACGTGCCTTATCCAGCATGACACAGCCCTTGCTCCCACGGGGCTCAGAGCATTGTTTCCCCTCTTTATACCTTTCACACTGCAGGTGTAGAGGAATCGATCGTGAAATGGAACTGCAGAGCAGGCACTGAACGTTCTTGTTGGCGAATGTTCTTTGGGATGGAATTGGAAGGACTTTGTACGTGGGGCGAACAGTTCTTTGTTTGTACTTTTTTTCTGCACTTGGGGTTCACTTCCTATCCCTGAATTTTAAAGGGACTTTAGAGATCAACTGGCCTAACCTCCTTCCTATTTAGAGGTTGTTATTGTTCAGTCATCTCAGTCATGTCTTCACTCTTCCTGACCCCGTTTAGAGTTTCTTGGGAAAGAGACTGTGGTGGTTTGCTATTTCCTTCTCCAGCTCATTTTACAGATGAGGAAACTGAGGCCGAGTTAAGTGACTTGTCCAGGGTCACACACATAGTTTTTAAGTGTCTCAGGCTGGCTTTGAACTTGGGACTTCCAGATTCTCAGCTCCTCTCTCTATCTACTCTTCCATTCTCACCCTCCCCTCCCCAGTTAGGAAGAGAGACACCCAAATCATGTGATATCAGTCAGTCAACAAGCATTTTAGTGCTTACTATGTGCCAGGCCCTTGATAAATGCTAGTGATACAAATAAAGGCAAAAAACATCCCTTAAGACCTTAAATTCTAATGGAGGAGACAGTAGGTTAATAACTAGGTACACACATAACACATACAGAGGAAATGGAAGGGAGTCAAAAAAGGGGAGGCATTAGTAGCTGGGAGAAAAGGGAAAGTCCTCCTATAGAAGGTGAGCTTTGAGCTGGACCTCGAAGGAAGCCAGACACCAAGAGCTGGAGGGAAGGGAGCAGAGCAATGGCTGAATCTATGGCTCCCCTCTATAAAAAGTCATCTACTCAAGCCTTTACTTCCTGACACTGTGAAGGGAGGAGGGGAGAGGAGGAGGAAAGCACTCAGAAGTTTAAAAAAAAAGCAAATTAATGAGGAGTTACAACTCACCAGAGACCTCTGCTAGATTACAATGTTTCACAAACTGCTAGGTCATTAAATACACAAGATTTAATTAATGTACCTCCCAAACCTAATTACCAAACTATAATTCCTAACCAGCCCATGAGATACATACATAACCATAGATGTTAGAGACAAATGGACATTTATAGAATAAAATATCTTAAATAATTCGCTCTACATAAAATTTTGGAATATTACCTAAGAATAAGACTAGCTAACATTTAGAGAGTGCTTTAAAGTTAACAAAGCACATTCTCTCTATAAAACCTCATTTTCTAAGGAGAATCCAAGGCTGAGTGAGGAGCAAAAACTGAAAGTGAAGACCCAGAAATTTAAAATTCCAAGAAAGTGCCTTAATCTTCACTATTAAAGAGCTTTGATATTGGACTCATCACCATCCAATGTATTGTGGCATTACGTATTCATTACGTGTTTAATTCTTTCATGTACCCTTATTAATATAAACTAACAATGCAAGGAAACTGATCTGTGGACTACAAAAGTCGCAACAAAAATAAGTAACTAGATGAGTTGAGGTCCTTTCCAGCCCTAAATTTAGGTTGCTATGAGTCTAAGTAAGGAGATAGTAAGGGGAAAAAAAAGCATATGTTGCTGGTTCCTGTGAGTCCAAGTGAGGAGTATTGGGTTAACTATGTTTATGGGCCTAACACATATTAAGTGTTTAATGAATTTCCTGTCTCTAAGAACTGAATAATATAATCGGTGATCTTTGAAAGATGATGGAGAATTGGAGAAATGCTATTGGGCATGAGAGAGGGAGGGAGGACAAGGGAAAGGGGAAAGGGGAGAGGGGAGAGGAGAGGGGAGAAGGGAGGGAGGAGAGGGGAGAAGGGAGGGAGGAGAGGGGAGAAGGGAAGGAGGAGAGAGGGGAGGGAGGAGGGGGGAGAGGAGAGAAAAGTTGCCAGTGAGCTTGGCTTCATTTCCTGGAAAAATTCTAGGCCATATTATGAAATGGATGTTTTATGAACCTCTAGAAAGGGATGTGGCAATCACTAAGAGACAGCATGGTTTCATCAAGAACAATTCACGCCAGAATAACTTCATTTCCTTTATGGATAGAGTTATGAAATGAGTAGATCAGGGGAATTCTATAGCTAGAATTTACCTAGATTTCAGCAAAGCAATGGACAAAGTCTCATTGTTCTTCATGTGAATAAGAAAGAGAGGTGTAAGCTAAAAAAGGGTGCCATTAGGTGGATTTAGAACTAGTTCAGTAACTGGTCCTGAAGAGTATTCACAATGGTTCAATGGAGGGAAGTCTTTTACATAGAGGGTAGAGCCTTAAGGATCAGTCCTAGTTCCTGTTCCATTCAACATTTTTATCACTGACTTGGATGGAGGAATATGTCACATATTTATTGAGTTTTCTGATGACAGAGAGCAGGGAGGGACAGCTGACCTATTATAAGACAGACTCCAAAAATAAATCCCCAAAGATTGTAATATGTTAGAATGATGGTGTGAAATAAGTAAAAAATGACCTCTTATAGGACTGTCCCTCAAAAAATCAACTGCATGACTACAAGATTTTTAGGTAGAAAAGCTCCTAGGCTTTGGGTGGATGAACAAGTTCAATGAGGCAAAAATATGTGATATGGAAACCAAAAAAGCAAGAGTGACCTTGGGCTATACTAAGAATATAATATCTCAGCACAGGACATGTTCATCTTGGTCTACCCTGTCTTTGCCTGACCACTCCTAGAGTCTTAGGTCTAGTTCCAAGGGCCACATATTAGGAAGGGTATTGCCAAGCTAGAGACTGTCCAGAGAGGGTGATCAAGATGGTGAGGGTGGTAGGATCATTGACTTAGCTCTCAAAGGGACCTCAGAGGCCACTGAACAACTCAGCTTCTTCATTTGAGATGTGAGGAAACAGAGATTAGCAGGATAAGTAACTTACCCAAGGTCACATAAATCATCAGGGACTAGACAGAATTCGAATCTAAGTTCCCTGACTCCAAATTCAATGGGCTTTTCTCCTATCCTGTGTTGTCACTGGGCAGGGGTCTCAAGATGGTGCCATAAAAGAATCAGCAGAAGGAAAGACAGGTGGAGAAGAGAAGATGTGTGTGTGTGTGTGTGTGTGGGGGGGAGGAATGATAGAGGAGGAGGGAAGGAGAAAGAGAGGGGGAGAGGGACAGGAAGAGAGGGTGAGAGTGAGGGGAGAGGGGGAGAAGGAGAGAGTGAGAGAAAGGGGGGAAGAGAGAGGGAAAGAGGAAGGGGGAGAGGGGGAGAAGGGGAGAGGGAGAGGGAGAAAGAGGGAGAGAGAGAAAGAGAGAGAGAGAGAGAGAGAGAGAGAGAGAGAGAGAGAGAGAGAGAGAGAGAGACTGGCCTCATAAAGAACAACTAATAGAAATGGATAAAAAGCTGTGGAGAAAGAGTTTGCCCTGAGATTTTTTTTTTAACAAAAACAACCACAACCAATTGGAGCTGTCTGGAAGTAGAGTGGGTTGTCTTCAATGTCCAAAACTGAACCCATTCTCTTCCTCACCAATCAATTCCTCCCTTCTTCCTAACTTTCCTATTACTGTTCAGGGCATCGCCATCCTGTCGGTCATCTAGGCTTAGAATCTGGGCATCATCCTTGATGTTTTACTCTCTCGTACTCCTCATAACAAATTTGTCATCAAGGTCCTGTCAATTCACCTTCACAGCTTCTCTCATTCAAACCACCTCTCCTCTGACCTTGCCAACATCATGGTGCAGGCCTTCAACCCCTTGCACCAAGGCTATAGTCTGATGCTTGGACTCCTTGCCTCAAGTCATGCCCCGTTCCATTCTATCCTCCACTCACTTATCCAGCTGATCCTCCTTAACTGGGTATCTGACCTGTTACTCCCCTATTCAAGAGAAATCTTGTGGTTCCTTATTGCTTCCAGGATCAAATTTAAAATCTTTCATAACCTTGTCCCTTCCTACCTTTCTCGTCTTCTTATGCCTTATTCTCCTCTCAGGACTAGCTGTTGCTCCAATAAGCTACTCCACATCATAACTCTGTACCTTTTTCCTGGGTGGCATCCGTGCAGGAATTCTCTCTCTCTTCATTCTGCCTCTTAGCTTTTCTGGCTTCCTTCAGTTCAAATCTCACCTTCTACCAGAAGCCGTTCCTAAGCCCCACTAATGCCAGTGCCTCCTCTCTGCTGAGTAACTCCAACTTATCCTGTATATATCTTACTTGTACCTATTTACATGGCATCTCCCCTATTAGAATGTGAGAATGTGAGCTCATGATGAAACATGCCATTTACCTCCAGAGAGGTGACAGACTCAGAGTGTAGACTGAGACATATCTATACACATAATACATGTATATATGCATTCATACATCTATAGTTACATGTATACATATATAAACACACACATATAGCTAGTGTTGGAATTTTTATGCTTGACTATATACGTTTGTAATGGGTTTTGTTTTTCTTGCTTTCTCAAAGAGGGAAGAAGTTGATAGGAGGAAGTGAATGAGGTCTTAAAATAACATGAAATTGAATTAAAATTTTTTTGAAATATGAGTTCATTGAGAGCAGGGACTATTTTTTGCCTTGGTAACCCTAGCACTTAGTGCAGTCCCTACTTAATAAATGGCTTGTGACCTGATGACTTGGTTGGCGGGTCTCCCTTCACTAACTGAGTGAAGGCTGTTGGGTACTCGCTAGGTATGCTACAGAGGGAGTTCTTTTCATATCTAGATTAAACTAGATGAGTTCCGAGGTCTCTTCCAATTCAGATTCTGTGACACAATGGCATCAAATGCTCCATCTTAGGTTTTGTAAAAAGTCTCACTGGCATTTCTCCATTATTTCAATTAATAAGATTTTAATAAAGGTTTGAATGTTAATACTCTCATTAGCACTAAACTTGGAGTTAGGAAGATCTGAATTCAAATATTGCCTCTGACACTTACTAGCTGTATGACCCTGGGAAAGGCATTTAACCCTTCTCAGTTGCCTCATCTATAAAATGGGGATAATAATGACATCTAATTCCCAAGGCTGTTATGAAGATAAAATGAGATACCATATGTACAGTGCTTAGCTAACCTTAAAATACAGTCAGACATAAAATCGTAGTAAACATTATCAGGAGTGGGGAACCTGTGGCCTGGAAGCCACATGTTTTACAGAACAAATCCCTTTATTAACTTCATCCTCTGAATACTAATAGGATATTCAAGGAAAAGTAACATTGGAAAACATAACTTTTCTAGTGCTTAGGCTGAAAGAACAGTGATCATCCTGGATATGTCTCATGCTTTCCTTATGCTACTCTTTCTCTGTTCCGTGTTCTTCTCTGGTAATCTCTCATGCAGATAAATCTCTGCAATCCACCTACTTTGTACATTCAAGAACACTGATAATTCCAGTGCTGAGCGTGTCCACAAGTCACCTGGAGGGATTTCCAGGTTCCACACCTTGGAGCGCATGCCCAAGAGTAAAACCCAGGAAAACACTTTTCTTTCACAAGTATAAGTGTACTAGCCTAGAACCCAAGGGCCAAGATTCTCCCCTTTGACGCCGGCTATTGACTGTGCCCCATTGAGTATCAGCTTTCCTTCCCATCAGAAGATGAAGAATCTGACAAGGAGTGAAGTAGGTATAAGCAGGAAAACGACATATGCAATGACAATAACATAAACAGAAAGACTAAAACCCTCAAAACTATGTGAGTTAAGAGAATGTACCTTCCTTCCTTTTCACCATAGAGGTAGGGGGACTGCGGCGAGGGAATATTGCATATGCTGTCAGACATAATCTGGATGTGGCACATTGTTTTTTTCCCTTCTTTTAAAATCTTTCTTATAAGGAATGGATTGCTAGGTAGAGGAGGGAAGAGGGACAGATGTGGAAATGAATGTGACATGAAAACAAGAAGGTAGAAATAAAAATAATGCTGAAATGAAAGAAAAACAAATTTGACTTGCATAATTTATTCTCCTTAATTTAGTAGTAATAGTAATAATAGCTAGCTTTTAAATAATGCTTTATGGTTTAAAAATCACTTCACTTATATTAACCCTTTGGGTGGTAAGCAGATGGCAAGTCTTCTGAGACCTTCTTTGGGCATCATTATTTGGGTATGCCTACTCGCTAGAAGGAGAGGCCAATGGGAAGAGAAAAGGTCTTTAAACCATGACTCCCCCACGGCCTACTAAGTTGCTCTGCACATAGTAGGTACTCAGTATGTTTATGGAGTTTAAACTGAAAACATCAAGAAGCAATATCATTTGTCATGGTGGGTGGAGAGCCATTCGTAGAGACATAAAGGCCTAAGTTCAGATTCTACCTTTGACCCACATGGGCCATGTGATCCTGGTCACACCACTTAAAATCTCAGTGCCCCAGGTAACTTTCTAAGAGAAGAAGTTTCAGAGAAGGTACCAACCTAAATGGGTAGAAGTATGCCAATGAAATCACAGAGCCAGTCAAAAAAAAAAAAAGAAACAACAGAAGATTCAAAGCATCAGTGAAATCTAGAAAAATTCTCATTTGCTTCTTCCTTTATCAACAGAACCTGCTGTGCTAATCAAAGAAAGAAACTAACTGGGTCAGCCATGAAAGGCTCTTCTCAAGAGCCCAATAGAGAATCTGTGCTGTGGGATCATCAGATCTATAAATATTCACTAACTGGCCAAATGACCAAGCCCCAGGCCTTGGACTGGAGGGAGGTAGCTCCCTCGGAGTCCTTTGAGAGTCTTCGAAATTATGTTGACTTTTGTCACAACTGGGATCTTTCCTGTCATTTTATTTCCCTCATTCTCAGCTTTAATCGAGTTTCACTTTTCTTCCATGAAGTTAGTAGGTAGAAGCTGCAAAGAGACAAGATTATAGAGCCAACTTCCTAACAATTAGAGCTACCCAAATGCAGAAATGGCCTGCCTCTTGAGGAAGTAATGTCTCATTGGAAGTCTTCAGGGGGCTGGATAACCACTTTCGGGTTGTGTTATAGTGGGAATTCTGGATTCTTTTCATATGTGGGTTGGGATATCTGGCCTCTGAGGTTTTTGCTAACTCAGATTCTATGATACAGTGGCATCAGAGAGAGATACTCTAAGTTGGGTGTTTTTTTTTTCTTAACAAGGTCACACAGGTCTTCCCATATTACTTTAAGTAGTGAAATTTTAGTAGAGTGTTAAGATAGGGTACATACTCAGATTAGACTTCAATTTTTCCCCACCTCCTAAAATAGCAGCTTCAGATTAAAGAACTCTAGAATGTTCTAACAGAAATACCCTCTAGTGGCAATATGTTCATTTTACAGATGAGGAAACAAGGGTCAAGACAATAAAAATGACTGAGCCACAGATAGAGTGAGCAAGTGGCAGGCCTAGGGTCAGCACCCAGGCCTCCTGGGTCCCATTCATCCATTCGCTGACTCAGAACCTACTACATGGAAGACAGGGTAGTAGGCAATGGGGGATATACAGTCAGGATAAAGAAGAACACAGTCCCTAACTCAAGGAAATTGAAAGTAAAGTAGGGGAGATATATATAGAAAAGTAGAGATGCAAATAGAAACTACAAATTAGAATGTGGTAAGGGCAGGAGGAAAATACGAGCAATATGCACTGAGTTCAGAGGCGGGATTAATCACTAGTGCCTGGGGGTGGAAGATAAATCAAGGAAGCCTTCAAAAGGGACATCTGGTCTCAGCCTTGAAGGCTAGGGAGAATTTATAGGAACAGATAGGCAAATGTAGAGAAGGGGACAATTTTAGGCACAGGGGACAGCGTGAGCATAGGCACAGGGGGAAAATCCAGGATATGTTTGGGAATGGTGGGTGAGTAGCCCATTTTGTTCAGAGTTTATTTGGCACAAGAGAGGCCACGTGTTATGAAAAAGTAGGTTGGAGCCAAACTGTAGAGGGTCTTCAATGGCAGGGTGGAGAGTTTAGACTTTATTTTACAGGCACTAGAGAGTGACTGAAGGGTTTTGAATAGGGTGGTGACAGATTCAGATCTGACTATTAGGGGATGAGAGATTGAACCTGTGATTTTACTGTCACAGGGAACTCCCAGGTGAGGAAACTCCCTCTCCCAATTTGTCTGCAATTTGTGATCTTAATTGCCTAGAGCAGTATTGTCAAATTCGAAGGGCCACCAAAACATAAAGATCCCTGCTGGCGCATATCCACTTGGAAAACCATATATTAACATTATCTGTATTCTAATATGTTTTTATTTATTTTATTAAATAGTTCCTAATTTACGTTTTAATCTAGGTCAGGCAGCACTTGACACCTCTGGCCTAGAGCACTGAGAAGAAATTACTTGCCCAGGGTCACGTGGCCAGGATGTGTCCCAGATGGGACTTGAACCCAGGTCTTCCTGGTTTTGAGGCCAACTCTCTATTTACTGTGCAATTCTGCCTCTCAATGGATTTTATGGAATAGATGCTAGAAACAGTGAGGATATTCCACAGTCTTCACAATCTACGATGTATCTATTAAAGGATGCTTGGAAACTGCCCGCTAGCAGTGTTCCTGCCATCACTATTAGTTGGTTTCACATACCAGTTGGAATAATTTTATTCCCTGGGGGCCCTGTCTGTGATTATTCTAAGATGTATTACATAAACCATTCAGCTATCTTTGTATATTCTGAATGTTTTTCAGAAAACATAGCCGCTTTGCCACTCACCCATCGCTACACACAGAAAATAAAAAATTTCCAGAGAAAAACCCATTTGAATCCATTTCCTTCCCCATTAAATACATTCTCAAGGAAACAGATTCAGTCAGGAAGCAAATTTTCCAACAATGAGAACACCAAGAAAATACTGAAGGGTTCTCACAACTCTTCCTTAAGAGTTGTAGGAACTTAACCCCAATCTTACGCAACCCTTTAGTTATTACTACAATGTCATCACAATATCATAAAAACAAATTCTGAGGAAGTCAGGAACGCATTTCTGGAGTTAGAAGACATGGGTTCTGGTATTGTCTCTCTCGCTCGTTAGCTGTGTGCCTTGGCCTAGGAACCTCACGTCTTCGGGCCTCAGTTTCCTCATTTATGGAGAGGAGAGTGCTGGATTAGGTGGTCTCTAAGGTCCCTTCCAGATGTGACATTCCAAGATTTTAATGAGGGTACGATACACTTGCCTGAGGGATGGCATTCATTGATCATGGGAACAGGGAGATACTAGCGAGATGCCAGTCATTTCGACTCTACTCTTTCTCTATCATTGGCGCCACCATTCGTGCCATCTGCCATATTAAAAACCTTGGGGTTACCTGATTCTTCCCTCTCCCTCCCTTCTTTTATCTAATCTGTTATCAAGTTGTATTGACTCTACCTCTTTCACTTGCCATCTTGTGTTAAATACCTTGATGACAGTGTTCCAGTCACTTCCTTCTCTCTCTCTCTTTCAATGTTGGGCCTGATCTAACACAGGGAAGAGAAGATCAAAGCTACCAAAACCCAGCTTCATCTCAATGGAGCAAGAACCCCCTTCATCTTCAAAGTCTACCGTAACACTCTGCCCTTGGCATTAGGCTGTTTCTTGGGTGGATAGAACAATCTTCCTACGTGTCAAAGGACTAGGGAGTTTTGCTGGCAGCCCTTAGTAAACTTCTCCAACTTCCCAGTTAGTTCTTGCTCAGTTCAGGACCCTCCCTAACTCTCTGTTGACTCTTCTAGAACAAAGAGATTGCTCTTTCTCCCCTCCCAGGTCAGGATTCCCTTTGAGGCAGAAGGTAAAATCATGTTTCCATACGACTGACATCAGTCAGTCTCACTGTGAGTACATCTCGGTGGAGCCAGAAACATAGGGAGGATGTCTTTTAGGGGCCTGGGCTCCTCCAGATAAGCACTCTCTAAACACAGGCTCATTATCATGACACCTAATTCTTTCGCTTTCTGGTCTCTCAGGAGTTCAGCCCTGGAAAGTTCAGGTCTAGGACAGAAGGCCCTGTTCTTTTCCCCAAAGCAATAAGCTGTCCCTGAGTACTGGTTACAAATGATCATCATTTACTCAAAACTTTCAACCTTTCAGGCTAGCCAGTCACTGAACATAACACACAAGTGACCCAGGCATCCTTTCCTACCAGAATCAAAAGCTGTCATAAGAGCTTTCTGAAATGTTGAAGATAGAGAAGGCAAAGGTCAATTAAGTCAAATTTCAACAAACTAGACTGACTAGAAAGTCCAGGTCATATTAATATAAAGTCCACATTTTTCTTCTATGAGTTTGTATGTAAATAGGCAATGAACTACTAGAAAACAGCATTTTCTTGAGTAAATTAAGCAAGTTCCCTACTCTCTGCTTTTTTTTTTTAAGATTTAGTGATTTCTACAAAAACAGCAAGGCAGCTAGTGACACTAAAAGCAATAAGCCTTTGCCATATTTTAATAAAAGCTAATATTTTTAATTATTTAATTTAATTAATTTATTTTATTAACTAATTAATTATTTAATAAAAGCTGATATTTATATAGCTAGACCTGGAGTGAAGAAGACCTGATTTTAAATTTAACTTCAGGCAACTCTGGGCAAGTCACTTAACCTCTCTCAGTCTCAGTTCCACCAACTTTCTCTAACAGGTGTGTCTGATTGGTTTTCTATCTCAGATGTCAAAGGCAGAGAGGCCTTTCCCCAACCTGCCCTCCTCCAAAAATGGCAAATTCTATAATCATAGACTTTATACCATATACCATTCAAACTCGAGCTAGTGGGTTCAAAGTTTATAAGCTTTTTTTCTTCAGTTGGTTGTGGGAGCACAGGTAGGGATAGAAAAATAACGAAGGGTGGGCAAATACAGTTCACCTACCATTTTGTTTACACTATTAATTTACTCTATACTCTACCTATTGAGCTATTCAGATGAATTCTTTAGCAAGCTCTTCGTGGGATAAGCAAACTCAGCTGTTGTCATAAGAACGATACATTTCTTTTTTTGGGGGGGGCAATTGGGGTTAAGTGACTTGCCCAGGGTCACACAGCTGATAAGTGTCTGAGGCCAGATTTGAAGTCAGGTCTTTCTGACCTAACTCCAGGGCTGGTGCTCTAACCACGGTACAACCTAGCTGCCCCCATTAATAATATATTTCAAATTAATGATATCTAAATGTGGTATACTGGTTAGAGAGAATGCCTTGTAGCTAGGAACACCTGGGTTCAAGTCCTTCCTCTGACCCATATTAGCTAGGTAACCTTTGGCCAGGAGTGGAGAACCTGCAGCCTTTGAGGCCACAAGCGGTCCTCTAGGTCCTCAAGTGCGGCCCAGCCCATTGAGTGGATCCAACTTAACAGAACAAATCCCTTTAATCCCTTAACAAATCCACCCGAAAGGATTCGTTCTGTGAAGTTTGGATTCAGTCAAAGGGCTACACTTGAGGACCTAGAGGACCACATGTGGCCTCAAGGCCACAGGTTCCCCTCCCCTGCCACTGGCAAGCCACTTTCTCTCTTACTCCAAGACCATCAGTTGCATGGAAGTTGCTGACCTGCATTATTGGAATTTCCTTCTCTGGGATTTCTCTACTGCTGGACTAACAGATCAAGCCCACAACCCTATCAAAAGTTCCAAATGTCTCCCTGAGATATGGAGCTAAACCCAGGGTTCCTGAAGACTGTACCAGCAAAGCATACTCTGAAGCATTTTCTCTCCATATTGAAATCTAATCCCATCTTCTTAGGCCCATTTCAAATCTCATCTCTAGAAGCCTTCTCTGCCCATCACAGGGCTCTTCCTCTGACACCTGGCAGTACTTATTGCTTATACTATTTAGAAATTAGGCCATCATATTGTGAGTTATCTTTTTAAATGTCTTGATTCCTTAACTGAATTGTAATTATCAGATAAATATTTACTGATTGAAATTAAAGTGGAATAATATGGGGGAAAGGCACAGGGTATGGAAGAAAGGTGATTATTGAGAAGGACAGAGTCACTGTTGAAGGACCTCTTGAAAACAGTGAATAGAGGCCATGGTCTACACTTCTATCTCTTCATTTTTAGCGACTCAGTTTTATCAATTGAGGATATTCTTCCAACACAAGTGAGAATCAGACATTTGAGGTCAGGCCTCCTGAGAGCAAGAACTGCCGGCCAGGCTCAGACTGCTAGGTTATAATACAAGAGTTATTTCTGGCGTGTGCAGTTATGTAACCTCCAACTAGGTACTCTCTCCAAGAACACTCATTTGGACCTTCCTTGTGGCTCTTGTGCGATTTTTTTAATATTATGGCTCTATTGGGACACATAGGTCCCACGGTAGAGTGCAAGCCTTTTGAGGACAGGCACTGTCTCATTCATCTTTGTACTGGCCTCAGAACCTCTCACCTGTCTGGTATTCGACAAAGGTTCAATGAATAGTCTACCCTGAAGCCAACAAGGCAATGACTTCTCGTTCTCAGGAATCACCTTCTCAGATGGGAACAAAGATGATGGTTCTGCAATCTGATGGTGGATATGAATTGCTGAGATGCTAGGAATTCTTCAAGGCTGTCATCAAGAGTTGCTCAGGTGGAAACATCACAAAGAAATATTGATAAGAAAACTGGAAAGAGGGGAGCTTGAGTTCCTCAAGCTCAGACTTGCTACAAAATCAATTCCTAGTCTCAGGACGCCCATCCTCAAAGGACTGAGCTCTTTTTTTACATACTCAGCTGTAATGGAGCAAGAGTCAACGTTGGCAGAGTCAGATCCCTAGGATTAAGAGAAATAGATTGTGCCAAAATTCACTCCTTCATTGAATTCTCTCGAGTGCGATTAATACATTAAATAATTACGTTTCTTAATGTTCTAAATCAGTGGTATCAAACTAAAATAGAAACAGGGGCCACTAAATTGTACATAAGGATCCCTGTGGGCTGAATATTGACTTAGTTTTAAAACGTAGTATTATCTATGTTTTCTTATATTTTTATTTATTTTGTTAAATATTTTCTAATTACATTTTAACTTGATTTGATTTGGGCATCACTCAGGAAGTGTTTGTTGTAGGTCACCTGTGGTGGGCTGCATGTTTGACATCTCTGTTCTAAATGATCACTTTTCCTCTCATTTATTATTCCTTTTTTTTTATCAGTTAATATTTGTTGTGTGCATAATGTGTGTGTGTGTGTGTGTGAGAGAGAGGGAGAGGGAGAGGGAGAGAGAGAGAGAGACAGAGAGAGAGAGAGAGAGAGAGAGAGAGAGAGAGAAGGGGGTAGGGAATGTATAATTCTTGCCAACCTTGTTTGGGAGATATGACTTATGTAAATAAAAAGATAATAAAATGAACCTGTATATGGCATCATTCCTTCCCGCTTCCCGTCTGGGCTCAGAATCCACCGGCTTATTCCCAAGGAATCCCTTTCCCTGTGATGGGACTTTGTGGGCAGACAGTGCCAATACGACATTTGTCTTTGTAAGGGCTTGGTCATGACAGTTTTCAGCACATTGATATGCTGCCACAGGAATTGGTATAGGTTCCACAGCTTCCACCTTTCTCGCCAACTAGACAGGTAGGGGTTGCCCACTTCTGCCTGGCAGTAGAACCTACTCTCCATGGAAGTGGTTCTGAGGATACATACCAGGACACCCTGCCTTTCTTAGACTCACTCCCTTGTATTCAACACCAGCTCTACAAGTACTCAATTACTCCCTCCCCCTCTCCATTTCTCTCTTCCCTTCGTTTTCCACAACCCCTGTCTCATTCTCTGTCCTACTTCACTCACTCAGTAATGCTCAGTAACTTCACCATGCTCTATCGCACATACAACATATACAATAGCAACACTGCTAAAAAAATGTTGAAAACTGTAAGAATTACGATTAATACAGTGATCATTCATGATTCCGGAGGACCAATGATCAAGCATGCTATCCATGATGGGGAGGTGATAGCCTTGGAGTGCAGAATGAGACGTATACACCTCTCCCTCTCTCCTTGGGCCTGGAGTCAGACCCAAGTTCAAACCCAGCCTTGGACATTTACCAGCTGTGTGACCCTGGGCAGATCACTTAACCTCTGTTTATCTTAATTAACTGGAGAAGAAGATGGCAAACCTACCAGTGTCTTTGCCAAGAAAACCCCGTGGACAGTATTGGTGGGCTAGGGTCACTAAGAGTCAGACACAACTGAATGTCTGAACAACATCTATCTATATGCCCACATGTACCACCATCAGGAGAATTTGTTTTGCTTGACTATATGTATTTGTTACAACAAATTTGCTTTTTTTCTTCTCTTTTTTTTTAATTCTCATAGGAGGTGGGATGAGAAAGAAAATAGATTTCTGTTAATTTTTTTTTAAATAGTGAGGTGGGTGTGGTGGTGCTCCAGTGGTGGAATGCTGCATGTACTTTCAGATGGGCTTATTATGTTATTATTAGTTTTATTTTGTTACAAGAGACCTCTCCTGAAGAGAGAGAGTAATCTGCAAATGTTCCTAATGTAAAGACAAAATCCATCAATAAAACTGAAAGTGAAAAATAAAAACAAAAACCACCACAGGGGCCAGACTGTGCTGCCACACCAATCACGCTCAATCAAGTGCAACATAAGAACATAAAGATACTCTTTGGTTGGAGACAGACCCAACATCTGTGGGTAGGGTAGCTGCCTGCCCTCATTGCTTTGTCTCCCACAGCTGTCTGCTTTTCCAGCTCGTTCACTGGAATCTAGGGCCAATGCACAATAGTAAGTGGCTATTGAGGTATTTTGTCTTGTTTTGTTCTGGTTTTCAAGGCTGAGCCTCCCAATTTCACCTGGGCTAGAAATGCTGCGACCATGCTCAGGCTTGACCCCACCATTGATTGGCACAAAGCTTTGATATACTCCATTTTCCTGCCTGGGCTGGTTTGTCCTCATTAAGCAGCCTAGTGGACTCCTGCTTCCAGGGTTTCACCATATCTATTCTGGACTTAGTGTGGAAACCCAATTAGCTTTAGCCCTTTTATAGATCAGAATTCTTTAGCTCAAGAAATCCCTCAGTTTCAGCCTTCCTTTGTAGCAGAGATTACAGGCATGCCCCACAGTGCTGGGTGATCACATTCGTTATCTGCGCTAGAATTCAGAGAAGGAGCTCTGATAGATAACACATGGGCTGTGGTGATCAAAGAATACACAAGCGAGAATGTAGGTGGGCCAAGAAACCTGGGATTGGATTTTAGTAAGAGGAAGACAGAGCCTGATAGATTTGACATTTCACTCTGAAAAGAAGAGAAATCTGAGCATTGGGCCAGAAGGTCAGGCCTTATTAAGCTAGAAAGGCTTTGAATAATAGTCTGCCAATAGTCTGTCCACTGTCCAAAGACCAATGGATCTTTTCATTCTTTGTATTTGTATCTGAAGTGGGTATCACGGTGCCTGGCACAGAGTAGGTGCTTCATAAAGACTTACTGAGTCACTGACCATTTTAAGTTTAGGAAAAACACAACTCGTCACTAGAATGTTGGCTATGGCAATCATGAAAGCCTCCTAGCGAGATATGAAGTAAGGGATGGAAGCATCTATCACTCACATGATAATATGGATCATATTAAAGTATTAAGTGAGAGGCCAATCATGATACATGAATGTCAGACCACATGTGGCACATAGTAGGTCCTTCAATAGTTGTCGAACTGGATCTTTTCTAAGCTTTTATTAAATTTCTATTGCTCCATGTACTGTCAAGGAAACTGACCCCAAGAAGCTTTCAGTCTACTGGAGGAATTGAAGGCACAGAACAACAAAAATTTAGCAGGGAAATTAAATAAAGCCCTTAGGAAAGTTAAGCTGACATGTTTACTATTATGCATAGATATTAAAGGGAAGTAGGAGGATCCAAAGAAAAACTTCCCCAAACTGATAGCTCAGCTGAACTATTCTGGTCCCACGGGACAAGCTCTCCTGGTTCAGTGGTGCCTACCTGGGTGGGGCTACGCCCAGAGATGGATTTGCCCACACCCTGGGTAATTGTGTGGCAGAGCAGAGAGCTCAGGCCAAGGTTGCCCAGTGAGTCATAACCCCAAATCCAGAACAAAGGAACAGGGTGGAAGCAAGGGCAGGGGAAGTAGGAGAGGTACCAGAAGAGTTAGGATTCCTGAAGCCAACCCAAAGGGTTACCAGGCAAAACAGGAAGTGACTTTTAGGTGCCTCTGAGACTCTCCCCACCCCACACCCCTCATTTACTAGGCTTCCCTGCTTCTCTGGCAGGTGGTGCCCATAGCTCAGCTATTCAGGAACATCATCTTCCTAGCTGGTACGAGATTAGATGTGGGGTGAGGGGAGGAGAGAAATAGCAATCTATTTAAGTCTCTTAAGGCATTGGTTTCTCCATCTATAAAAGAAACGAGCTGGACGAGATGGTCTTTTTAAGTTTTCTTTTAGCTCTCATATTCTGTGATTAAGATACTGGAGTCCTGGGCTATACGTAGAATTGGCTTAAGTTAATCTAGCACCCACTTATCTACTGTGGAAGTTACACCTACAGACTACTAGAGATCCAGGACAGCCTAGGCCAGGGGTGGGGAACCTGTGGCCTGTAGGCCACATGACACTCTAGGTCCTCAAGTGTGGCCTTTTGACTGAATCCAAGCTTCACAGAACAAATCCTTTTATTAAGGGCCACATGTAGCCTTGAGGCCACAGGTTCTCCATCCCTGGCCTTGGGCATCCCTTATGAAAGGGGTGAGGTGAAGTGAAGGAAAGAGAGCAGCAGCTAACTGATTCCACCAGGAAAGGGCTTGGGGAGGGTAGGGCACGCTTTTCTGTGCTAAGTCCAGGAGTAGGTGTGTTTGGCAAATGTGAAAAAGAATAAAAGGCTATTTTACACCTTGTGTAGCCACACACAATTTAGTCTATGGCAAAGGGTAACTAAACTACAACCCAAGGCCTCCAAATGGAGGAAGTGATTGTTAAAAACCCTAAAGTTTCCAAAGAATCCTCTGGTGGGTGAACTGAACAGAATCAGGCAGAGTATTTATACAATAACAACATTTTAATGAAACGACTTTAAAAGACTTAAGAACTCTGATAGAGGCAAAGGCCAACCAGGATCCCAGGGTTCCCGAGGATGAAGAATTCTACCCCTTTATTGCCTGACAGAGAGATGATGGCCTCAAGGTGCAGAATGTACCACACGTTTCTGGACACAGCAGATGAGGGAATTTGTTTTACTTGACTTGGCTTATTTCCCCTTCAGTGGTGGTGATGGTGGTGGTGGGGTAGGGATACGGGAGGAAGAGAACTAAATGCTTGTTAACTCTAAAAATTCTTTAAAAGAATCTTCAAATGGGAGCTTAAATAAGTCTCAACTAAGACTGCTTCAAAATCCTTTCATATTCTTGTGAGTTAGAGGGATTCTCTCCTATTCTGAAGAGTTTGTCTCAAAAAACCTATTGTCCTCATCTCAGAATTCATTCATAGAAAGCTCATTTACCTTGAGAAACTTACATTATTAACAACAGTTAATCAACAGGCATGTACATTTCAGGAACTGTGCTAGGGACTGGAGGTAAAAATACGAAGAGACCATTCCTATTTTCTTGTATCCTAGATTAGGGAGACAGGTGCATATAAAATATATGCAGTGTATAATCTATATCAGATTGCCTGCTGTCTTGTGGAGGGGGGAGAGGAGAGTGGGAGGGGAGGAGAAAAATTTAGAACTCAAAATTTTACAAAAAATGAATGTTGAAAACTATCTTCACAGGTAATTGGAAAAACACTATTAAGACAAAATAATAAATAAATAATAAATTTAAAAATAATATGTGACATAAATATAAAGAGAACAAAATCCAAATAACTACAAAGCAGTTAAATACAAGGCACTTTTGGAGGGAGGGCACTAGCCCAGGTAGGGAATTATCGTGCAAAAGACGGTGCTTAAGCTGTGTCTTAAAGGAAGAGAGAGGCACTTTCTGAAGTAGAGGTGAGGAGGGTGTGCATTGCAAGCATAGGGGCTATCCAGTTCAAAGACATGGAGATGGGAAAATGGGCTGTTTTATGTGAAGAACACACGGAGAAGGGCCATTTGGCTGGAGGGGGAGTAATGTCTAAAGAAACTGAAAAGATTGGTTGGGACCAGGTTGCATAAGGCTAAAAAAAGCTAAACAGAAGAGTTTATATTTTAAGCCACAAGGAAGAGGAAGCCATTGGGATTGGTTGAGTAGGGAAGTCATGTGGTCAACTCTGTGCTGAAAGAAAATTAATTGGGCAGCAAGACGTAGGATGAACTGGAGTGGTGAGATGTAATAACTAATGTTTCTATAGTACTTCAAGGTTGCCAAGCACCTCACAAATATCTCTTTGGATCCTTACCACCCTGTACAGCAGGTGCTATTGTTTTCATTTTACAGATGAGGAAACTGAGTCTGAGAGAGGTTAAGTCACAAAACTAGTAAGCTTCTGAGCTGGGATTCGAACCAGGGTCTTTCCAACTCCAGGTCCAGTGCTCTGGCCTCTGGCACCACCTAGCTACTGGAGGCTTTTGTGGTAATAATCTAGGTGAGAAGTAATGGAGCCTTGAACTAAGGGGGTAGCTGCTATGAGTGGAAGAGGGGTTTATAAAGCATTTTCCTCACAATAACATTGTGAGGGGAAAAAAAAAGCAAGTATGATTAATCCTGTTTTTCATATGAGAAAACTAAAGTTCTGAGAATTGTGATTTCCCCAGGAAGATCCAGCTAGTGTCTGCGGCGGGATTTGAAACCAATTGTCCAAACCCAAAGTTCTGCCCACCACTCCACGATGCCTTTATCTTAAAAATTAACCTTTGTGGGGCAGCTATGTGGTGCAGTGAGTAGAGGACAGGCCCTGGAGTCAGGAGGACCTGAGTTCAAATCTGTCCTCAGACACTTGACATACTTACTAGCTGTGTGACCTTGGGTAAGTCACTTAACCCCAACTGCCTTGCCTTCCCCCCTCCAAAAATAACAAAAACATTAACCTTTGTTTCCCTCTAGAACTCTGAAAGGCGTTGCACTGTCTACATGAAGTTACAAGTTTTGACTTTCAGGAGTTTCCTCGAAAACTCTGACATGCATTTAATTTCTATGTCTATTAGGCCTGGTTCTGCCAGTAACCAGCTTTGTGTCTTTTGGGAAAGTCATTTTTATCTCCTGGGTCCTGCACTTCCTTCTCTATAAAATAAAGCTACTGTGGGAAAACTTGGGAAGACTTGTATGAACTGATGCAGAGTGATGGAAGCAGGACCAGAAGAATGATATAGGCAGTGACTACAATAATAGAAGCAATACTAAAAGGCAAAGGAACCATTATTGACCCTGGAGAATAGATGATAAAATAAAGGCACCTTGTTCAACTGTAAAATGAAGGGGTTGGACTGTTGTTTTTGAGTCTTACCCAATTTCTTGTGACCCCGTTTGGGGTTTTCTTTGCAAAGATATGGAGTGATTTGCCGTTTCCTTCTCCAGCTCATTTTACAGATGAGGAAAATGAGGCAAACAAGGTTAAGTGACTTGCCCAGGGACACACAGCTAGGAAGCGTCTGAGGCTGGGTTTGTACTTAAGAAGAGGGGTCTTCCTGACTCCAAACCCAGTGATCTATCCGCTGCATCATCTAGCTGCCCCCGGGAGTTGGACTCGAGGGTGTCTAAATTCCCTTCTAGTTGTAATACTGGGGTCCTCTCAGTAGAGAGGAGGGAGACTACAGATGTGGAATGCCGTATATGTCATCAGGCATAGTTCCTTCATTGGTTGGTTCTCTTTAACTATTTTTTCTTGTTGCAAGAGAAGGTTCAATATGTGTATGGGGGTGCAGAGAGTAAATCAGAAAAGGACTGTATTGAAAAAAAGCAGAAAGTCATCAATGAGACTTTAAAAAATGAGGATACTGAACTAGATTATTTCTAAGGTCTCATCCAGCTTTGACTTTCTGTGAGCCAGAAAGTGCCAATTTATTTTACTTTTGCTCTTGGGAGAACTAGCTGAATGTTTGTGTTTGGTTAAGTGCTTAAATCTAGGGTAAAACAACAAGAAAGACCAAGGTTGTAGAATATTCCTGTATCTCTGTATGGTTCTCTTTTGGAACCATAAAGAGCAAGGATAGAATACTTCTGAATCTCTGTATGGTTCTCTTTTGGAACTGTAAGTTTTAATAGTTGAATCTTTGTACCTCCCTTAATAAAGTCTTATACTTTAAGCAAAAGCCGCTTATAGCAGGGCAATAAGGAGAAGCAGTGTCAGTACTATTAATCTGCAATCTTTAGTAAGCTAGGGCAGGGACCTCATCTGAAAGGGACTGGAAGAAGATTTAGCCTGGTTTAGGGGTGGGGAACCTGTGGCCTTGAGGATTCAGTCAAAGGGCCACACCTGAGGACATAGAGGGCCATAGGTGGCCTCGAGGCTGCAAGTTCCCCACCCCTGAAATCGAAAGACATTCTCCTTGGACTCCTGGTCTTATCATCCTGATTTGTTTCCTCTCCAAATACTATGTCTTCCTGCATTTGTACAACATGGCTTCTATATTTTCACTATCTTTTCTGTGAAAATAATCATTTCCATAGTGATAAGAGTTTCTACTACCTAACAGCATAGGGCTTTGGAAAAGCTTTATTTGGCCATGTTCTCTATAGATTGAAAGGCTATTATTACTTTCCTTAGGTCAATTATCTCCCAATCCCACCTCTGATGCTTAGTACCCGTGTGACCTCGGGGTAATCGTGTAAACTCCCAGGGCCTCAGTTTCCTCATCTGTAAAAAGAGGTGGTTTGGACTAGATGGCCATTGAGGTCTCAGGTCCCAGGTCTAAATCCCATTCTAACAAAGGTCTACACACCAGCTCCACCAAGCAGATTGATCATACCTCTATGGCCTTTGGAGGAAGTCTCATTAAAGTGACCAGAGATTCTCTGGTTTACCCGTGTTCCCCTTAGTAGTACTTATGACCAAGAGCACACATTTGCATGGTTGGGCTACTGCCTGTGGCCATGGTCCACCTGGAGCCTGAACTGGTTACCTGTAACTATGGAAAGAATGCTTGCTCTGGAGTCATGAATTCAAATCCTGACTCTGCCATTTACTACCTGTGTGACCTTGGCCAAGTAACTGCTTCTATAAGCCTCCATTTTCTCATCTGTAAAGTTAGGGGGTTGAACTAGATGACCGCTAAGATACCTTCCAGTTCTAAATCTCTGGTCTTATTATTATGGTTAGAGTTCAGATCTCAACACTGGTCAATTCCTGTACCTCCTAATGCTTTAAGATCTTGCAAAGTCTTAACCAATTCAGACTAGCGCCATGACTGAGGTCAATTGTAAATGAGGCAGAACAACATGACTTCTGGGCATGCTATGTAGGAACTCAGGATTAGGATCCCCAAAGTCATTTGTGAAATAATTTCCTGGCCACTAGAGAATGTTTTTGAGGAGATGGAAAATTGGGTCTCATACTATATGATGGAAGCTGGTGATTATTGTGGAAAGTCTGGAACAGAATTTTGTCAAACACTTAATGAATTCCACTCTCATATCTTGGTTAAAGTTGGCTTGTAGGCACAGAAAACAACAAAAAAGTTTAAATTAGCACAAAGATCACAAACACACAAATTTGTCCACAACTCACTTCCTGGCTCCTGAGAACAGACCGTGTATTGGGGAAGCCTAGGACATGCCAGAGGGGGCAACAATATGCTTGGCTGTGTTGAGGTCATGGTCAAGTGGAAAGGGCTCTGGACTACGAGTCACATGACCTTGGTCTGAACCCTGGCTCTGCCATGTCTACTCATAATCTTTGGTGAGTGATTTCACCTTATAGGCATAAGGTTACCTCTTTTGTAAAATGAGGGAGTTAGGAATCATGTCTTCCAAGATCCCTTTCAACATTTAAGTCCTCCAATCACATAGAATGTTATTAACAAGTATGGGAAAAAAACACCATTATCTTCAAAAGGCCTCAATTAAAGTGACTAATTGTATGTGACCCACTTTATAAGGTATGCTCCTTAAAAGCAGGGATTGATTTGCTTTTATCCTGATATCCCCAGTGCTTGGTTTAGGGCCTGGCACACAGGGAGCACTTAATAAATTTGTATTGATTGATTGGTTGGGTGTTCTACAGAGGTTATGGCTGAAAGAGACATCATATAGATGGCAGAATGGACACATGCTAACAAAGGCAGAACTAGATAGTAAGACATTACCATCACATAAAAATCACATGTTTGAAAAAACAAAATGTTCATAGGTAAGGACAAAGTGAATATAGAGAGGCAGTGTGGTATAAAGATGACTGCTAGATTTGGAGTAAGAGGACCCTACGTGACCTTGGGGGGCAGCTAGGTGGTGTGTATGTCTGTGTCACCAGGTGGATAATGGATAGAGCACCAGGCCTGGAGTTGGAAAGACTCATCTTCCTGAGTTCAAATCTAACCTTAGACATTTACTAGCTATGTGACCCTGGACAAGTCATTTAACCCTGTTTATCTCAATTTCCTCACCTGTAAAATGAGCTGGAGAAGGAAATGGCAAACCACTCCTGTATTTCTGCCAAGAAAACCCCAAATGGGGTCACAAAGAGTCAGACACCACTGAAACAACTGAACAACAATGTGACCTTGGACAGATCACTTAACCTCTGGGGACAAAATTTCCTCATCTGTAAAAGTAAAGGGCTGGACCAGATGACTCCTGAGGTCTTTTGCAGCTGTAAAGCTGTGATCTAAGGATTGGACAAAGATAGCATAGAATGTTAGAGCTGGAAGGGATTATAGGGATTACCCTGGCTTCCTTCAAGGCCCAGCTAAGATCCTACCTTCTACAGGAAGACTTTCTTCCCTGCCCCGCCCCCGCCCCTGCCCCAGACTCCTTAATTCTGGTGCTTTCCTTCTGTTCATTATTTCTGCTTAATCTTGCACATAGCTTGTTTGTTCATAGATGTTTCGAGATTGTCTCTCTGGTTAGACTGTGAGTTCCCCGAGAGCAGGAACTCTCTTGTAGCTTTCTTTGTATTCCCAGCACTTAGCACAGTGACTGGCACATGGTAGGCTTATAAATAAATGTTTACTAACTGACTTACTGACCTTGGCCAATCCCCTCAGTTTGTAGAGGAGGGAATGAAAAGTTTAAGTGCCGTAAGAGGCTCATTATTACCAGGAAGAACAATCTTAGGTGTTCAAGGCCTAGATACTGAACAAGAAGGCTCTAAGCCTCTGACTACCATGTCACTGTGGCTTTTATAACAGACCCTGTGCTGGGGTGGAACGGCAGTGTTTGGGGAATGAGAAATAGAAGGACTCTTGAAAGTCTACTTTTTTGATGGACTACAGAAAAACCTGGAAAGACTTGTATGAACTGATGCTGAGGGGAGCAGAACCAGGAGAACATTGTACACAGTAACAGCCACATTTTGCGATGACTAACTTTGATAGACTCTTCTCAGCAATGTAAGGTTCTAAGACAACTCAAAAGGCTCATGATAGAAAATGCTACCCACATTCAGAGAAAGAATTATGGAGTCTGAATGCAGATTGAAGCATACTATTTGCTCTCTTTTTTTGTTTTGTTTTGTTTTGTTTCTTCTTTCGTGTGGTTCATTCCATTGGTTATAATTCTTCTTTACAACGTGACTAATGTGAAAATATGTTTAATATGAGTATATATGTAGAGCCTATATCAGAGTTGGATTCCAGAATGTTGTAAACTGAAAATAAATAAATAAATATTTTTTAAAAGTCTGCTTTTTCCAGGATCTTGGGTAAGCTATGCAAATGATCAAGTTTTGGGGCCCTAGCAACTTTGCCTTTAACGAACAGCCCCAGTATTTGTTGCAGGGCAGATGGGACGGCCTATGAGGGAACCCGGCCATGAGAGGGACCAGGAATATCTGAGCTCTCAGCCTAAGCTGGAAGCTCCCAGGTATCTGTGGTATTGCAATGAATGGGCCTTAGATGTTCTATATGGGCTCATCTATATGGGCTCTCAAGTACTCCACTACAAAACTGTTAAGTTTTCTTCAATTGGTGTTCTTTTCTCAAGCCGCAATTCTTCATCTAACGCTTCTCTTTCAGCATATGGCCTCGGCTCCCACCATATTGAGAAAGTAGAGGCCATTCGGTACAAAGTTTCTTTTTTTCTTCCACTGCATTCCACAAACTCTCTCTACTTTCATTCTCTCTCACCTCAGTTTTTCCATCACTGAGAAAGAAGTGGTTCTGTCTTTCCAAAACCTGTCCCCTGGAGCCCATCCCCTCTCTGGTAGCTTTTCCCAGTGATCATTCCCTCCTTCTCCCTTATCTCCCATCTCTCCCTTAGATATCTACACACTTGCTCAGGTCTCCTCCAGCTTTAAAAAATCGAAAATGGAAAAACCCTCATCTGACTTTGCCATCCCCTCAAGCCATCATCCTTTATCTCTCCATTTTGTCATTCCTTAACTCCTTGAAGTGTTTGTTCTTCACACACTCCTCCATAACAACAGCTAACATTGTCATCATTCTCAATCCCTTGCTGTCCAGCTGCCAGCTCTGTCTGATTCACTAAAATCACTCTAAGATTTCCTGAGCTCTGAACTGCTAAATCTAGCAGGCTTGTCTCAGGTTTCATCTTCCTTGACAGAAACAGCGCAGCAAAATGGATCGAGAGTCTCATAATCTGGAAGACCTGAGCCTGAATCCTGCCTCAGTCACTTACTAGTTGTGTGACCCTGAGCAAATCACTTAACCTCTCTCTGCCTCAGTTTCCCAATCTGTAAAATGAAAATAATAATATCACCTACCCCACAGGGTCCTATGAAGATAAACTGGGTTAACACATGTAAAACACTTTATAAACCTTAAAGTATTACTTAAGTATATACTTTAAGTATTTACTTTAAGTTTATACTTATATATGTATATACTTATATATTTACTTTAAGTATATACTTTAAGTTCATACTTATATGTATTTACTTATATATTTACTTTAAGTATATACTTTAAGTATTTACTTTAAGTTTATACTTACATTTACTTACATATTTACTTTAAGTATATACTTAAGATAAATTGAGTGAACATATATAAAACACTTATAAACCTTAAAGTATTACTTAAGTATATACTTTAAGTATTTACTTTAAGTATATACATATATGTGTGTATATATATATATATATATATATATATATATATATATATATATATACTTTAAGTATACACTTAGGATAAATTGAGTTAACACATGTAAAACACTTTATCAACCTTAAAGTACCATAGTAATGCTAGTTATTATCATTATTATTAACCTAAATACCTTTTTGGCCACTATGTACCACATCATTCTCCTGGGCCTGGGCATTTCTCCCTTGACCTCTATTGTTCCTTCTTGGTTCTCTCACTCTCTGCAAACTCTTCTGTTGGACTATCATTCATCTCCCCCTCTTTTCTTGCAGGTGTTCACTAGGTCTTTGCATTGAGCCTTCTCTTTCCTTTCTATCTGTTGGAGATCTCATCAGGTCCCACAGGCTTAAGCTTCATCTCTACACAGGTATTTTGTACAACCTCCTCTCGCTCCTGAAATCTAGTCATGAATCATTAACTACTTGCTAGACACTCCCTCCCCCTCCTAGATGTGCCATAGGCATGTCAAACTCAAGAACCCCCAAACAGTCTTTATTGTCCCTCCTAAGCCCACCCCTGCTTCCTTCTTCTCCGTGGTAGATGCCACCATCCTTGGAGTCACCCAGATGTTGAACATCAGAGTCATTCTGGACTCCTCCTTCTCCTTGATCTTCTACCAATTGCCTGGGACCCTGAAATGTTGTGACTCACCCAAAGTCACAGAGTATGTGTCAGAGGCGAGAGGTAAAGCCAGGTCTTTCTAAGGTCTCTCTTTACCCACTACACAACACTGCCTCAGTCTTGTCGATTCTACACTCAACATCTCTTGGACTCCTCCCCTTCTCACATGGCTACTCCCTTATATCAGGCCCTCATCCCCTCTCCCTGCATTATCACAACAGCCTCACCATTGATTCCCCTGCTTCAAGTCACTTCCAACTCTAGGTCATCCTTCGTGTTGCTGCCAAAGTAATTGCTACATAGATCTGTCTGTGACTTCCCTACTCGATAAAACCCAGTGGCTTCCTATTGCCCCTGGGATAAGCTATAAATTCCTTTGTTAACTTTTTAACCTGGGTTCATTCTATATTTCCCAGTTTATTGGATGTTACTCTTCCGCCCACACTGAGAGTTCAGCCAAACCGGCCTTACCTCCGTTCCTTACACACCATATTCCATCTCCCATTTATGGGCCTTTGCACTGGCTATTCCCTTAGGTCTGGGAAGGAACTCCCTCCCTCCCTCAGACTCACAGAGACCTTCTCTTTCTTTAGAATGCAGCTAGAGTACCTTCTGCATGAGGCTTTTCCTGATTCTCCCCATTCCGAATACCTTCCCCTCCCTAACTACCTTACATGTGACTACTCTGTAGATATTTGTATTTATTCCCTCTGTATTTAGACTATATTTTTATCTTTGTACGTATCTCCTCATGTGGAATGTGACACTCCTTTGTGAGTGGAGATTTTGTCCTTCTTTGTATTTATCTCCACAGTATCAAGCACAGTGCCTGGCACATAGTAGGCATTTAATCGGCCTATTAACTGTTGTTCCCTGGACCAAAGGTTCCAGAGCTGCCTCTGGACGCTGTGTGTGTCTCACATCCTTGGTTCCTGCTCCTGAAGTCAGGGAGGCATCCAGCAGAGAGAAGAGTGATTGACGGTTGGTATCCAGGCCACCCCAGAGAAGAGCTGGGACATCCCTCCCACGGCTCAGCAGAAGGACTGGCCCCAAGAGGGAGGCAGAAAGCCTTGCAGCTCAGATGCTTACAAGAACATAAAAAGCTTTTGCTCAGGGGAAACAGACTCAGCTTAATTACTGTTACTCTCTTTGGGGAGATAAGATGGGCCAAGATAGCAAGTAGAGGTCTCAGGGAAAGACCTAAAATCGCCCCATCCTCTCAGAAACTTTTTGAAACTGCAAGTGGTATTCCATAGAAAGAAGCTTGAAAATGCATGTGGGTCATTTTTTTCTCTCCCAAACAAACTTTCTAGTGAAAAAAAATTCTCTTCCCTCAGCCCAGGTCAGCTGGTACCTGGCTTCTTTACTGGAGAGACAGTTCCTAGGGAAGCAGCTCCCCACTCCAGCCTCAAGCCTGCGTTTTTAATTATCTGCAGGAGAATCACTGAATGGAGGGGCAGTGTTGCACTGTGGGTAGAAAGACTCTGGAAATCCTCCATTCACATCTTGCTTCTGACACACATGGTGTGACCCTGGACAAGTCACGACATCTCAGGGTCCCCGGCGACTCTAAGACTGAGTTGCAGAGGAGGGGCTGATTTGGTTGGGTAGAGGGAGTTTCTTCACGAGGCCTTCCCTATATCAAAGAAATGGTAATTTTTGTCTTTTACAAAAAGAAAAGGGGGCAGCTAGGTGGTGCAATCATAGAGCACTGGGCCTGGAGTCAGGAGGACCTGAGTTCAAATGTGACCTCAGACACTTGATGGACTAGCTGTGTGACTTTGGGCAAGTCACTTAACCCCAACTGCCCTGCCTTCACCCCTTGCAGCATGGAAGCACATATCATCGACCTCTAGGGCCACCCTCCCCGTGCTGATGGACATTCTGTGACCCCTTGAGAATCATATTAGGTCTAGATGGTCCCTTGGAGGTCATTAGGACTCATTCCTCTTTCAGATGAAGAAACTGCAGCCCAGAGAGATTCAGGTGATTTGCCTAGTCAAACAGCCAGCTACTAAGAGGCAGAACAGGTGGGAGAATCCGGGCCTCCTGGCTCTCAGGCTCATCACACCATGTTGCTGCCTTTCCCTCCACATCCCTTCACTGTTTGTGTGAAAACAATAACCGCAACAGTAAAATAACTGGCATTTATGTAGCATTTTAAAGCTTGCAAAGCATTCCATTGTGTAGAAGCCTATGAACCCCTTGCAAGGCAGAGTAGTACAGCCTTCTCATCACCATTTTACAGATGAGCAAAATGAGGGACAGGGTAGGCAGATGACTTCCTGGAGTCCAGCTCCAATCTGGCTGCTTCTATTCAACACAACAGGCTGCCGCGGTGCTTCTCTTGTATAGCACCATTCAGCAGCCCTCTGTAAGCATACCTGAGTACTTTCAATCTGGAAAGCACTATGTGGGGAGTCACATGGTGGAGACAGGGCTGATCTCGGAGTCAGCAAAACCAGGATTAAAATCTCACCTTTACCACGCACGACCAGAGATTTAGAGCTTGAAGGAACCAGAGCGGCGATCTAGGCTAACACCTTCTTTTTTAACAGATGGGAAAATTGAGGCCTAAAACACTGAAGTGATGAGGCACTGAAACCTCCAGTGTCCTAGGCAGCTCTCTAATACTTTAAGTCAAAGGAGAGTTGCTCATCTATGTTGGTGGTGCAAGTTTCCACACTGGAGGCCCTTATAGTGATAAAGTCACAGGTCTAGACCTTGGCTTAGTCCTGCCCCTCCCCCCACTCCAAAAGTCCTACACACACACACACACACACACACACACACACACACACACACACACACACGAAGTTAAGTTGTTTTAATTTGGCATCAGATCTGCTCAAATGGAGTGGAAACCACCTAAGGGTAGGGCTCAGATCTCCTTGTGTGTATTCCCTCTAGTTCGGCTTATGCATATCTTAGACTTTCAATCAGTGTGTGGACTTCCACTGTAGTTTACCAACAGGGCAGATCTTCAGCTGCCAAGTCTGACTGAGCTATTTTCTACCTCACCTCCCAAAAAGCAAAAGTTACCCTCCCTCCCACACCCCACTTTAACTCATCCCTCTAGGATGGACAGAAACTAAGGGGAACATTTAAATGTAAAAAAAAAAAGTTCAACAGTTAACACTGGAGTCAGGAGGACCTGAGTTCAAATCTTGCCTCACACATTTACTTAGCTAAGTGACCATGGGCAAATTGTCCAACTCTCTTAGACTCAGTTTCCTCATCTGTAAAGTGGGGATGATAACAGCACACCCCTTGCAGGGCTGTGGTGAGGGTCAGAGGAGAGCAGATACATAAGGCGCTTTGCAAACCTCAAAGGGCTATATAAATGTTAGCTATTATAGCTGATGGTTGCACCTGCTGGTCAGAACAGAAGTGATTCCATTAAGTAATGACAATCCTGGCATTTTTTTTCATTGGCATTCCTTAGAGGTGGACTGCAATAGCACCTTTCGCCAGCCAATGCCACACTGTACATATGTGATGGAAGGGGGCAAATGTAGGAGGCATAAGAATATTAGAAAAGTGTGTGTGTGTGTGTGTGTGTGTGTATGTATGGTATTTACGTGGCGAGCTGTCATTCTCGATCCGCCTCAGGATTACATATTTAGAGCAGCAAGGGCCATTACAGGCCATCCTCCACTCCTCTCCCTACCACCTCACCCTCCATCTCTCCACTGCCCCCTTCCCAATTATACTGTTGAGAAAAAGGAGCACAGAAAGGCAGAGCCACCTGCCCAGGATCCTATGGTGCCTATTAAGTGGCCAAGGCAGGATTTGAATCTAGTTCTCTATCCATTATGCCTCAGTGTCTCTGTGAAAACAGGGCCCAAGTTCTCAATTCCAAGAAGCCAAGATTTGAACTCACTTAAAAGAAAACTCATTTGCCTTCTCTGGTGGATGTTGTGCCCAAGTGTTCAATATTCTCAGTCTGGCGTCTGTTTGGCCTTTATCAGGAGGAGTCACCAGGCACATGTTGGGATCCAACTAAGGGTAGAGGCCGGGCTTATATCCCTCACCCTGACTACATTCCTTACTCAACATGGCACCACAAAGAGATGAATGTTACACATGACTTGCATACCTGTTGAATTTCTCGTTTGTCCTTGGGATGGCTCTAAGGGAATCAGCCTGAGCCTCAGGGCTGTAAACAGCCCTTCCCAAAGAGGCCTGTCAGCAACCCTACCCTGTCTGGCCATACTGAGAAGCATTATTGCAGAAGGAAGTACTCCCAGCAGGGGCTGGGGTGGGGAAAGCCACCACTCCTTCCCTCTTTTTTCCATCCAGTTCAAGGCCAAATTCTATGGCAGGCTAGTATAAACAAAAGACCCCAACGTACAAACCTCCACGGCAAAAGGAAAACAAATCTATGGTCATATAACTTGGGGTATCACCTCACTCCTGGGCAAAAATAGGAATGGAAGAAATAAAATTTCCTTATTACACAGACTGGGTGGGGCGTACTACTCCCCAAATCAGGCTGGGCATATCCTCAAGATGCCAGGCACAGATGCGTGAGGAATTAGGTTTCTTTACTTATTAGCTGTGTGATCCTAGGCAAGTCATTTAAACTTCTGTTTGCCTCAGTTTCCCCAACTGTAAAATTAGAATGATAACGGGGTTATTGTGAGCATCAGATGAGAAATATTTATAAAGCGCTTAGTATAGTACCTGGCACGTAGTAAGTGCTTTATTATTATTGTTAACCCCTGGGCAAATATAAATGGCATGTGTTACCCCGGGGGAGAGTGAAGGTAGAGGGATAACCTTGTTTCAAGCCCCAGCTCCGATGCTTATTATCCATATAGCCACGGGTGTGCCTTTATTTTCTCATCTGTGAAATGGGGACACGAACAATAGCACTGCATACATCATGGGACAGTTGCAAGGTGAGCGCATTGTAGACCGCCATATAAATGGGGACTGTTTTTTCTTATTTACCCCTGACACCCTCATCCTATTTTAACATGTTGCCATTGTGCGAAGATGCTGCGGGTCCTCACAAGCTGTGTCAGAGAAGCAGGACCTCCTTACTCTGGAAAAAAAAAAAACTTCAGTCTGGCTGACTGTTGTTGGGTCCGCTGGCTAAGGATCAGCCCATCTAATTTCTCAGAAGGACTTGTCACTAGAAGGTTGGCCAACAGGTGTTTTGCCTCCCCAGCAACAACTCCAGAAGATTGGAGGGCTCATATTTGTTTCTGGGAATGAATTACCTACACTGATAAAGTCATGCGTTCTCTGAAGTAATGCTTGAGATAGGCCAGATAACAAGCTGTCTATTGGCTTCCCGAGTGGGACAGATTATACCTCAATGACCGTAAAGGTCACATGCAGGCTCAGGGAGTAATGTCCAATATTCCCCATGGAGCGAGTATTGACATTGGGACCAGCCTCCTAAGGAAAGAGGCTGAAATAAGAATACAGATCTAAGGAAACTGCATGGGGGCAGCAAGTACCAAGCAACAAAAGCCAGAGAGAGTCAGATTTGAGGAGGTGGGGGATGATTGATGCCTCCCTCCCTTCCTGACTCCCCCATCCTCTGATTATTGCAGAAGAGAAATGAATCTAACTGGCTACAGATAATCATAGCCAGATGTTAGCGGACAACGTGCACATATATTTCTAGGACACTTATTTAGGGTGTCAGAGTGTGTGCTAAGAAGTTGGCCTGGATAACTTTAGGTAAGTCAAAGAAATACACCTTGGAAAAGACCAAGTTGGGAAAAGCCAACCCACCCAGCAGCCTCAAGGGTGATAAGGGACCAGACTGCAGATGGAGCTTGGGAAAAGCTAGGCCAGAGAGGGACAGAAAATCAAATTGCACTACTGCAGTGTCAGAATAGAGTCAGGCTATTATGTGGCGAGCTGGATATTGCATCCTACATATTGCAGGATATGTAACAAATGCCCAGCCTTGGAAGGGTATACTGGTGTTAGGGTAGACTTTTCTCCAACTAGCTGTAGTCAGGTTCCTCTACATATGAAAAATAAATAACAGAAAACATGCCACTGAGAGCAGAACTAACCCTTGATCAGGCAGTTTTGAAGTCTCTTTCTTAAAGGCAGAAGCCTGAGGGGAGGCAGCTGAGGTCAAGAATTCATTAGGATGGGACAAAGAAAGGTCCAAGAGGCAGAGGGAAACAGAATCTGAGAGACCAGGACAGAATTAGTCCAATTCTCCATCATGTCTTACCTTATGGGAACAGAATAATGGAATTATCAGAAACGAAAATATTATTAGCAATAAAGTCTTTGGCTAATGAGATGCTGTGAGCATTAGACAATATATTAGATAATGGGCTATAAATGTGGGCTAATATAAACAAGATGAAATTTAAGGGGAATAAATGTAAAGGTCTACATTTAGATTAAACCCCCACACCCATCATACAGTTACAGCATGAGGGAGACATGGCTAAAAATCAGCTCAAGGGAAAAGACCTTGAGGCCTACAAACTCAATATGAATCAAAAGACAGTCAAAAAAAAAAACCAAAAAATAAAAGTGGTAAACCTGGGCTATTATATCCATAGAAAGGATTTTTCTATACCCACAAATACATACGTATATATTTCTACACATACACATATATATTTCTAAACACATAAATATATACACTTCTATACACACATATGTGTATACACACACACACACACACACACACACACACATCTATCTATCTGTCATGCCCTGACCCCACTACCATCACCTTTCTACCTTTCCCTTATGTTAGATAGTGATGGGAAGGGAAGACTTCGTCCTTTGAAATTCACGTCCCCCACATAAGTTCATCGATTATTTTTATAGCTGGTCATTTCTATGCAGGGTATTTTTTTAAACTTTCTTATGGGAATAAAGTCAGAGCTGGGGCTCTTCAGTCTAAAACAAAAACAAAACCTAAAAGGCTGAAGTTCAACACGACATCAATATTTATTCAATTTACATAATTATGTGGGGAGTGGCTAGCACAAACATAGACTGATTCTTCAGTCCTGAAATAATAAAAATCAGGGGGATATCCATCAAAATATGAAAGAAATTGCCTTCAGACCAGTAAGAAAAGATTGTTTTACACAGTAGGCAGGCAAACTTATGGAGTTCATTATCACTCCACCAAGAGGTGGTACAGGCTGAACAAATAAATAGGTTCAAGAAAAGTTTAGATAAATTTACAGATGATATAGCTCTTTGATATATTTTACAGGGAAGAGCCAGACTCTGACAAAATGCTGGACGGCTTGGCCATGGGTCGGGACAAAGCCAGACATTTCTCATGTTAGGAGTGGGGAGGAAAACCCCCACACAGGAAAGAACATTATCAACTTCCTTTGACAAATGGTCCCTCCTCTGATGGGGCAAGGCTGCTGTTCCTGGCCGCCTTTGTCTAGGGGGAGAAGTCTGGGGAGTATCATCTCTGGTCCTAGGGCAGGCCCAGACACAGAACTTGATTCTCTTCCTAACACGTGCTTTCCCAGTAACAGCAGACAACTCAAGAGAGGCTTGATTCTTCTTTGGGGCCCAGGGGATTGCTTCCTTCACCAGCTTCCCAATTAGGTAAATGTATATGTACTCTTTCCACACTGATCAACATGACGTCTTCAAGATGGGCCACTAGAGTTAGGATCTGGGACCCTTGTTCCAAGTGATCTGGCACAAATGGTTTTGCCAAGTAAGTAAACCAATCCCTATGTTCCTAAGCCTTAGTCAGAAGGGGTAGTGAGCAGAAGAGCTAGAGACAGAATTAACAATCTAATCTATATAAGAACAGGCCTTAGAGATTACCTAGTGTACCTCTTTATTTCACAGATGAGGAAAGTAAGACCCAGAGAAAGGAAATGATTTATCCAGGTTATGTGGAACAGCTAGACTGGGCCTGGAGCTGAGAAAACCCGAGTTCAAATACAGTCTCAGACACTTAGCGGCTATGTGAACCTGGGCAAGTCATTTAATCTCTGTCTGCCTCAGTTTCCTTAACTACAGACTGGGGATAATAATAGTACCTATATCCCACGGTTGTTGTGAGGATCAGATGAGAAAATATTTATGAAATGCCGTTTCCTTCCTTTTTTCCTTCTTTCCTTCCTCCCTAGCAGCAGAGCCAAACTAGAACCCTGAATTTGTGACTTCCCAATCAATGCTTTTTCTATGATAGACGGCCTCACTTGGTAGGCCTATTAAGGCAATTATGACATCTCCTTCATGGTCCTAGGCATGTGTCCCTTCGTCCCCCTAGTAGTCTTGCTCTAGAACCAAGTTAGCCTTTGTCTAGAAAGAGTAGGGTGGGAATGCCTTTCATGTAATCTAGACCTTTTGATTTCTTAAAGGCATAAGAAATGGCATCTAGGGTGATCTCTTTCAACACAGAGATGCTCCCATGGCTCACTGTACGATAGATGCCTTCATGACCTCATTCTGAAAAGATGAAGGGCATGGATTTGGAATCGGAGCAGTTGGAATCAAATCTTGTCTTGGCCGCTTATCTCCTATGTGACTTTGGGCAAGTTGCTCATTTTCCTTGAGCCTGGGTTGAACTAGATCATTTCTAAGGTCCTTTCCAGTTCTAAATCTATGATATGATTACGAACTTCTCTTTAATTTTTAAAGAGGTAATACTTTAATGGATTTATGATCTCATCAACGTGGGTACTCCTTTCAGCAGCACAGATTGCCATCCATCCCTCTACCTTTTTTAGCTTGTATTGACTCTTGCCCCTGTCTTCCCATAAATTCTAAGGGGGTAAGATGGGATCTATCCAACAGGCTAGCAGAACTGCCCTGGGTCTTTAACATCACATGGGTGGGTACCAATGCAGCATGTGGACTATCCATCTATTACACATTGTGCTTACTAACTGGCCAACCTCCTTTTCACTCATATATCTTTTTAAGGATATAGTTTATAATAATTCTCATGTGCCATTAATTATTGGTAATATGCTACCACCTATTTATAGCTACCATTGTCTGGACAACAGGTATCCTTCATCCGTTTGGTTTTTACTATTCTGGATTATAAGGTAAATTCTTAATATTTTTTTCCAATTATATGTAAAAACAGTTTTAAACATTTGTTTTTTTTAAATTTTGAGTTCCAAATTCTCTCCCTCTGTCCCTCTCCACCCCCCGCTCTTTTCTGAGACAGCAAGCAATTGTACAGGACAGGTAGCTGGGCAATAGCCTGAAGTCAGGAGGGATCATCTTCCTGAGTTCAAATCTGGCCTCAGACACTTCCTAACTGTGTGACCCTGGGCAAGTCATTTAACCTGGTTTGCCTTAGTTTCCTCATCTATAAAATGAGCCAGAGGAAGAAATGGCAAACCACTCTAGTATCTCTGCCAAGAAAACCCTAAATGGGGTCACAAAGAGTTAAACATGACTGAAAAATGAGCAAACAAAACAAATACATGGGCAGTTGTGCAAAATATACGTTAGGTAAATTCTTAAGTAATTCTTAAATATCTTATTTAGGAGGCTCCACATTATTCTAGGGCAGAGTTGGGGAACTCAGGTTAGCCCGAGGCACCAGGTTCCCCATCCCTGTTCTAGGGCTTGATATGATCAACATATTCTCTTCCACAAATAAGAGCATCCAGAAAAATCCATCAATAGGGACTCTCTCTCTTCCATTTGAACTCTCTGTGACAGTGATCCATGCCTTTAGGGAGCACGCATTTTCCTGGTGTGTGTTTTGTTTGATGTGAACAATCAGAAGATTGAATAAAATTCTTTATTGTTGCAGCAAGGAAGTTTACATTTACTTAAACTAGGCATCAAGGGCACTGGATGGGAAGGCAGCCTGTAGGGTTGCATTTTGCCCTAGTGAATCAAACGCTTTTTAAAAGTTCAACAATAAGCACAGTGATCTTGTATCCTCTGTACCGTTCAATTAATTGGATAACTATGAAGATGTGCAATTGAGATGTCCATTTGGCATTTCCCCCTCTGTTATCTCAAGAACTGATCTTTTGTGGAAATTTATGGTGCTATATTCCATTGATTTATCTAAATTCATTATGAGCCAATTTGCAACAAGTACATACACTTCTCTCCTCTCCTATTTAAAAGGCTTCCTTCTGGTACACAATGAACTTGGAACTGAGATTTAAGAGGTGCCTCCTGGAGGATGATTTTGATTAAGGTGACCCGGCTCTATTACTTTCTACCTGTGTGATTTTGGCCAAGTCTCTTAACCTCTCTGGGCTTCGGCTTCCCATTCTCTACAAATGAGGGGGTTGGCCTAGATGACTTATAAGGTCTCTTCTAGCTATTAATCTATAATCCTAAATCCACAATCATCCTATTTATGCACCTGGCAGCTAGGTGGCTGAGTAGCCTATAGTCATTAAGGCCTGAGTTCAAATATGGCCTCAGATACTTCCTAGCCATGTGACCCTGGGCAAGTCACTTAACCATGTTGGCCTCAGTTTTCTCATCTGTAAAATGAGCTGGAGAAGGAAATGGCAAACCACTCCAGTACCTCTGCCAAGAATACCCCAAATGGGGTCACAGAGAACCGGACATGTTCAGAGTCATCATACTGTTGTCTGACGGTTAGTTAGCTCATGGACTTCGAGTATGATTGACTAATAAGAAAGAATCTTGTTCACGTCTTGCTACAGGGAGGTGAAGAGTTGGGCAAGAGATGAGGAGGCCAGAATCATAAGAGAATTTTTTCTTTGGTGTTTTGGCACCCAGTAATCTTCCCATCCCAGTTGGAATAGTGCCCACAGGTGCCACAGTGTTGATTTAAAAAAACCATGGAGTGAGAAAACTGAGGTGAAAGGTTCCCAAAGATGTACATAGTTATAGGCACTTTGTCCCATCACACTTTTCAGAAAACTATAGACATAACAGGAAGTAAGCTACAGAAAGAGAAACTGATGCTGCCTCCCTTTCTATTTCTTTTAAAACATGGGTAGATTAAGGGGGTGATTTCGGGTGAAAGGGATTCTCTCAGGCATAAACTCTAGATGTCTGTTCTGTTAAAGAGAGGATGGGTTCGAGCTGGAAATTTGAGGTTGGCAAATGAAAAAGGTTGGTAGTGGGTTAGTTTGGGGCAAAACAGGTTGGGAACAGTATAATTTGGGACATATGACGTAGAGTTCTTGAATGAGTTTTTTTTTCTTTGTTTTTGTTGCTGTTTCTGTATATCACGTGCCTATGGTTTCTAGAGCCTTGGGAACTGCATAATTGGGGTCTAAAAGTGGGTAGAGATGCAAATGTACATGCAGGAATAGATATGAGGCTGGGCCTGGGATGTAAGGTGTTTCACTGGATGGTCACTTCTCCAAAAGACGAATTACCGTAGGTAGACTAAAGCAGGGATGAAGAAGGCAACATCAGTTGCAAAGGACCGTATGGAGTATTCTGGTGGAGGTGTCGAGATTAGGACTCACAATGTAGAGTAAACAGGGTTGAGTAAGAGAAAGAAAGCATAAAGAATGGAATTAAACCTCACTGGCTTTTAGCCAGTCACTGAATACTTTGTTCCTATTTCTCTCTGCCTAGCCCCCAATTTAATAGTTTGCCTGCTTCACTTGTGTATCCATCTCGAAATAGGATTTCATAGTATTCTAGAGCACGAAGAGAACTCAAAAGTCATCAAGTCTCACTCCCTGCCCTATACAAGAATATTTCTAGCAAATGACTGTCCAGGATTTCCTTGAATACCTCCCATGACAGGGAGCTCACTATCTCATTGAGCTGTGTTTTATCCATTGACAGTCTTAGGTATTCAAAAATGCTTTCCATTGAGCTGAAATCTGCCTCCTCATAGCATTTATCCACCAATCTTAACATTCTCTTCTACAGTTTAAGAAACACATTACTCCAAAGAAATGGTAGGGGTAGAGTGGATAGATAACTAAATAAGGAAGACTTTAGACACTTTTACTGGCTGAGCTACCTTGAGCAAGCCACTTAACATCTCGGTTTGCTCATCTGTAAAAGGGGGATAACACTGATTATAATATTTACTTCACAGGGTTGTTGTGAGATTGAAAGGAGATGATGTATGTAAAGCTCTTTTCGAATTGAAAAGGGCTCTATAAATGTCCATTATTGTGACTGTTATCATCATTACACAATAGCCCTCCAGATGGCTGAGGACAGAAGTCATGTTCCCCATTTAACTACGCACCTCAGTCCTTCAAGCAGTTCTTCTATGACCTCATTTGAGTGTCTCAATGTGACATTGTGTTAGAATTGTCTCGAGAGAGAAAGACAAAGGCCTGGCTCCGGAGGGCTCACAGCCTGGTGCTTCCCAGCAGCTGGATCTCTATCGGGAGGCACACGTGTGTGTGTGTACACACACACACACACGCTCTCACACACACTACATAGTCTCTATACCATTAATATTATTATATTTTATAATTATAAATATAAAATATGCATAAATAAATATAATTATAATTACATTATATTAATATTAAAGATTGGTTAGAAGTCCAAATCAGAAAGAAAGAAAAAACAACCAATGACAGAGATGCTTTTCAAACAGTCACTGAAATATAGGATGCTGGCACAACAGAGACATGAGGGATTGTTATTTTATGAACAAAGCGTTTCGTGTATATTTTTACATTAGGAAAATCATGGGACTTAGACCTGGAACCAGCTCCAGACATCACCTGGTCCGACTCTCTTTCATTTTTACTGAGGAGGAAGAAACTAAGGCTCAGGCAAGCAAAATGATTTACCCAAGGTCACACAAAGCAGTTAATGGCAGAGTCTAGATTCAAACCCAGACAGATCCTCTGGACCTAAAGCCTGCGCTCTTTCTACTGAGCCACACTGTCTCCCTAGCTCTGGCTGCAATGTAGTGCATAGTGAACAAAATGCCAGGGTTGTAGTCAGGAAGACCTGAGTGGAAGTCTGACCTGAGACACTTACTAGCTGTATGACCCTGGGCAAGTCACTTAACCCTGTTTGCCTCAGTTTCTTCATCTGTAAAACGGGCCGGAGAAGGAAATGGAAAACCACTCCGGTATCTTTGCCAAGAAAACTCCAAACGGGGTCACAAAGAGTCAGATACAGCTGAAAACAACTGGACAACAACAAAACACAGAGAAAAAGTATGTGTGACTTGAGACCAATTCCACGTACCACATTCAAACCAATATCTTTTTATCCACTAAGCATTTATTAATCATGTACTGTGTGCAAGGAGGTACAGAGTCAAAATAAACAATAGTTCCTGACCACAAAGAGCCTACATTTGTTCTATTATCTGGATTGTACAAAGCCATTATAAAAAAGGCACCGTTTTCAAATCCATCCTCTTTCCTCGTTCGTTCACCCCATGCCCTGGTTCAGGTCCTCATCACTCCTCACCTGGCCTATAGCAGTAGCCTCTTAATCTTGCTGTCTCGAGTCTCTCTGCCCTTCCATCCATCCTCCATATAGCTACCAAAAGGTCATTTCTAAAGCACGGGTCTGACCATGTCCCTCACCTGCTCGACATGCTCCCTGTTTCATCTAGGAGCAAAATCAACCTGAGCTGCTGAGTGTTAAAAGCTCTAACCCCCAAACCTGGCCCTGGCTCACCTTTGCAGGCTTATTATACAGTTACACCTTGCACATTGTGGGGGTTAAGGGCATGGTTTCCCGCCGCCTGCACAATCTGGAAAAACCCTTGTAAAAATATTTGACCCTCCCTTCATACTAGAGAAGTCTGAATTTTTTCTTTTTCTTTTATGGGGTATTTACAGTACCTAATTGTAAATTTGGTCAAAGTATTTGGTCAAAGGCTCTGTGTCATCTGCTGGTCTTCACATGTCTGTGACTTCCACAAAACTCCCCCCAAATTCCTATTTAATTTCTTATGCTGACCCAAAACCTCAATTGGGAAACTTGTAATGTAGGAAGGATAACTGTAAATTACTCCCCTTCTAGTCTCTATGGTCCAGCCAAACTAAGTGTCTTGCTGTTCCTCGAATAGGACACTCAATTTCCCGTCTTTGTGTCCTTGCCCAGGCTGCCTCCAGTCTTGGTATGTACTCCCTCCTCACCTTCACCTCTTAAAATTCCTTGTTTCCTTCAAAATTCAGCTTAAGAGCCATTTTCTACACAAAGGCTCTCCAGCCCCCCACCTTCTCCTCTAGTCCAACTACCTTATGCACATCTTAAATCACTTCTCCCTTATATAATGTAAGCTCTTTGAAAGAAGTCTTGTTTTCAGTTTTGTTTTGGAATCCCCAAGTACCTAGCATAGAGCCTTATGAAAGAGCAGGCACTTTAAAAATGCTGATTGATTGTTTCCTGCCTTGTTTCTTAAATAAATAAGCCTCTCCTTTTAGGTTGACACAGAAAAATGTTCAACTGTTATATCAGCTAAGTAAGTACTGACAAAATACAGAAACCCACTCTATAGTATTTATCTCATATATGCTTGGACCTCTCACTAAAATCCTGCTAGTAACTCTGGGTTCTCAAATGTTCTAGGGTCAGAGAACAAACTCTGATGACATTCTAGCTCTGAGCAAAGGTCTAGCAGTGATCTCAGGCCCGGCCCAGCTAAGTCCATAATGGCTCGTGGCCAGAGGAGTGACCAACCACTGGGTTTCTTTTTTTTTTTTTTTTTGCATTTTGTTGATTTGACAGAGCAGCTCATGACAATATCTAAGGCACACAAGGATTGAAATCTGCCTTCTAATAAAATGTAAGCTTTTTGAGGGCAGGGACCTTTTGGTTTTTTGGCTTGTATCTATTATTCAGAAATGGCACAGCTCTTGGTGAATTAATGGCTACTTGATAACCACTTTCTGAATTGGAGAATTCAGCCTCCACACTTAGGAAATCATAGGCGCTTTGATGTGCATTCCAAGCAGAAGGACACTTTAGAATCAGGGACAAAGGCAAGGGAAGGATTGGAGTTACAGAGTCAAGAGACCCACAAGCAATTATAAATTCAGTCAGGGATGTGTCACTCACATTTTACAGTCAGAATCAGCAGGGTAGGGAATCTGGCTGGCTCTCTTGGAGTTATCCAGCAGAGCTGGAATAAGCCCATCTTTACAGTATTCCTGGGCTGAGACCCATTCCACCCCTTAGTTACTTCTCCCTCAAATTTTACGAATTGGATCTAGTCTCTTAGGAAATCTCATCCCCAGGGAGGCCACCCACCCTCACCCCTCTTTACCCCAAATATAGCTGAAAACAGCCCAACTCTAATTTCATCATCTCACTGTTCAGGCTGGTGTCTCCTAACAGCAGAATGGGGTCTAAATTTAGTCCTTCCCACCTTCCTAGGGAAGACAGCCTGGGAAACTAGCAGCTCCAGGATAGCCACAGACATTCTGGCCACCAGAACTCTCAGATGGAAGGGCTAGTTGGTGGTTAGGCAGAAAGTTAAATCGGGAAGGGGCTGGGCTCGGGGTGGGGGGGGGGGAAGGGGGAGAGTGGAGATGGGAAGAGAAGAGGAAGAGTAAAAGCTACAAACCATGAAAACATCAAGAAACTAGAAGTTAAGAAATCCCCATAATACAAGAAACCTTGAGAGCCTGTCTTCTTCCTTACCTTTAAATGGGACTCAACCTGAACAAAAATGTCTTTAATTTCTAAAAGTACCTCTTGGTTATTTGTTCTGCATTTTATTTTATTTTTTATTTTCACGTTCGTCATGCTGTAAAGAAGATGTAGAACCAATAGGAGGAACCATGAAAAGAAAAAAAAAAGAAAAAGCAAATAGTGTTCTTCCATCTGCACTTGGACTCCTTAGTTCTTTCACTGGATGTGGATTGCATTTTCCATCTTGTTCTGCATTTTAAATGGTGACTTATGGGATTTAGTTTTGCATTTAGATCAATTTAGAGCAGCGGAATTGATGGAGTTTAGTGTTAGAAATGATATTAAATAACATTTAGTCCACCTTCTGACATAGTACAGGAATCTCTTTAAGAGGATCTAGCAGTTGTCCTGAAAGAAGGACATCTAGGCTCTGCTTAAATACTTCTAGTTGACGGGGGACTCACTACCCAACTCTAGTGGCTGACAGTTCTTTATAACCAGTTTACCTCTCACTCTCTTTATGCTCATCATAGGGTTGGGGTTTTTTTTTTAGCAACTTTCCCCACGTTTCATCCCTAAAAGCTACTAGTGAGAGACATTTAGTATCAGGGACTTTAGAGGTCATCAAAGAAGGGAGTGAAAAGAGGAGTGGCTCAGGAGTCAGAGAATCTGGGTTCAAATCCTGTTAACAAGGTGATCTGGGCAAATCACTTATCCTCCTAGGCCTTAATTTTCTTCTCTGTATCAATCAATCAAAAAACATTTATTAAGCACCTACTATGTGCTAAGTACTGGGGATACAAAGAGAGACAAAAGACAATCCTTGCCCTCTAATGGGAGTGACAACAAGCAAATATGTATCAATATACAGGAGGAGAGGGGAGGCACTAGAATTAAGAAGAGTTGGGGAAGCTTCCTATTCAAGGTAGGGTTTTAGTTGGGACTTAAAAAAAGCCAGGGAGGTCAGTAGTAGGAGTGGAGGAGGGAGTCCCTTGTAGCACGCCTGTAGGCATGGCAGACAACCAGAGAAAATGCCTGGAGCCAAGAATTGGAGCGTCTTGTTCATGGACCTGTCAGAAGTTGCTGGATTGAAGAATACATGTCAGGAAGTATAAGAAGATTAGAGAGATAGGAAGGGGCTAGGTTATGGAGGACTTTGAACGCCAGAACATTTTGTATTTGAACTTGGAGGCAATAGGGAGCCACTGGAGTTTATTGAGTAGGGTAGTGACATGGTCAGATTGGTTAGCTTCTGAGATCTTTTCGGTTCTAGATCTATGATCCTATCATCCGAGGTCGTCTAGACACTCCTGATTTCAGATGACAATTTAATCAAGCCTCAGAGCGCCAAAGATTACTAAAGATATGAAATCAATCAAGAGTGTGGCCTAACTATCCATCTAGGAACTACCAAGTGGATGAAACCATCCATTGTTCACATTATGTAAGAGAGACAACCCATAGACCTGGATACACAAACACAAACACACACACACACACACAGATAGGAACTGGGCCCAGAATTAAGCAGAGGGAAGAGAGCTGCAGGTTGGACTAACAAATTATGTATGCTTCCAAGGACCCCAAGCTTCTCCCTGAAACAAAGTCTATTCTCGTTAACATCCATTTTCTACCAATGAGTTATGCTATGTCTGTCATGACACGCTTTGGTCTTCCAAGACTTAGTGCCGTAGACTAAGAAAAAGGCAATGAAGGAATGTATGGCAAATGTGAGGACACTGTAATACATTACTAGTTGAGAATTACACCAGAGAAGTTTTGTGAAGGACGTCAGAGATATTTAGAAGTAGAAAAGGAAGTGAGTTGGTCATATAGTGAGAATGAACAATAAGAAATTGATAGCCCATATGCTCCCTACAATGTCAAGATGTGAAGGCCAAGGCAAAGTAGATAGAATGCCAGGCCTGGAGTCAGGAAGATCTGAGTTCAAATCTGGCCTCAGATACTTGCTAGCTGTGTGACCTTAGGCAAGTCACTTAACCTCTGCCTGCCTCAGTTTCCTAATCTATAAAATGAAGATGATAATAGCATCTACCTCTGAGGGTTTTTGTGAGGCTCAAATGAGATAATATTCGTAATGCTCTTAGCACAGTGCCTAGCCCATAGTATGTACTGTATAAATATTAGCTATTATTTCTATTTTATTGAAAAGAGTGAGGCAGGGTGAGAAGGCATAGGCGGTTGTCAAACGCCCTTGCTTACCAGAAGAGTAGCCATAAGCTCTGCCAGAGTACTTTTTATTCTGTCTCCCTGCATACTCCAGAGAGATCTGGGGGGACTGGGATGTAAGGGGGAGCAGTTGCATAGTGTGCTTGCTGCCCCTCTGTCTTTGCTCATGCTGTTCTACCTGTCTGGGATACCCTCACTCCTCTCTGCCTATTTCAATCCAAATCGTGCTCTAAGCCTTATTTAGTTCCTTCTCCATGACCTTATCTTCCCATGACCACTCTAGCCCTTCTCAGGACCCCAACCTTAACGCTCCTCACTTAACACTCAGTCATGTGCTGTCTTAGGAGATGGCTTCGAGAAGCTACGTGACCTTGAACAAGTCACAAGCTCCCAGAGTCAGGCTGGTTACCTGCAAAGTGAGGGCGTGGGGCGACATCATTGTTAAAAATCATTTCGACTCCAACATTCATGGATTCTATTTTTGTCTCAAGCTTATTTACATCTGTCATTGCTAGGTTTTCACGTGTTTATGTAGGATCACGAGATTTGGAGTTGGAAGGGCCCTTAGAGGTCATCTACTTCAACCCCCTCATTGTGCAAATGAGAAAACTGAGGTTGGGGAGGGTGGGCAAAGGGAACTACCCAAAGTCAGACTACACAAGGTAAAAGCCCAGTCACCTAAATCTAGAGATTCTTCTATGACACCATCTCCCTAATTAGACCAGGTTTATTGAGTTTATTGAGAAGAGAGTTTATTGAGGTTTATTGAGTTTATTGAGAAGAGAGACCTTTTTTTGTTAATTCTGTATGTCTTTACATTGTGGATTAAATAAAGGAACTTCTCAATAGGTTGATTGAGGTATATGATCCTCAGGACCATGCCTTATATGAAAGAGCATGGCAAAATGCAATTCCAAATGGATTTGGAGTTAAATGACCCAGGTTCAAATCCTGCTCCTGCCTCTTCTGATCTCTGTGACCTCAAATAAGTCACCTCCAACCCCCTTCCAATTCTAAAGTTTTATGATTCTGTGATCTGGGATGTAGTCATGGTCTCTGATGGGGAACAAAGGTCTGTAGCTAAAAAGGACCTAGGAGGTAGTCTAGTCCAACTCACTTCCTCATTTGATATTTGATACTACACAGGGCTGGATACTTGCTACCTTATCAGGTCAGAACACTTGACCACTCTGCACAAGATTATTTCAATCCCAAACACCAGTTCATGGGCTAAGAATTGGAGACATGGAACTTGACGAGATTAACAATGTTTTAAATAGATGTTTTCACAAGAGATGACAGTGAGAGCCAAAGAGAGCAATGGGAGAGATCTATGAAGTCTCTCCTTCAGTACCTCGAACCATGTACTCCCCCATTCAGTGACCCTGCCCTCCTTCGAGACTCACTCGATGCACTTTTACTGCCTGTCTCCCCTGTGTGCAAAGCTCTCCCTCATCTCTACCTCATGGCTTCCCTGGCTTCTTTCAAGTCCCACCTAATAATTCCAGCTTCTACAGGAAGCCTGTTCTGATCCCACTTAATTCTCCTGCTTTTCCTCTGTTGATTTTTCTTCTAATTCATCCTGTATATAGCTTGAATGCACATGGTTGTGAGGATCAAATGAGAAGGTATTTGTAACGTGCATAGTACAGTTCCTGGCACATAAAGATGCTATGTAGAGTTTATTCATAGTGTTATTAGCTGTTGGCATGTTGTCTCCTCCATCAGACTGTGAGCTCCTTGAGAGCAGTGACTGTCTTTTACCCTTCCTTGTATCTGCAGGGCTTAGCACAGTGCCTAGCGCATAGTAGGTGCTTAAAAATGTTTATTGGCTAAGAGGATGGACATTCGTATTATGGCTGAGTCTGGAGGACATGGGGATTAGGAGTTTGGAAGGGGGCAATGCTTTTCACAGAACCTTAGAAGATGTGAATATTCACATTTGATACACCCAAAAGCTAGGCACCCTTACCCTATCATTCCCATAGAGGCCAAACACCCAGCTAGCTCTACTGTTACAAAGGTTAGAGATCCAATTTACGGCATTGCCTATTCATAAAGGTCTAAGCAAATTTGGGGAGACAGCAGGATATACTGGGGAAAGCCTTAATTCAGGAGTCAAAAAACCTTGGGTCGAACCCTTGCCTCTACTGCTTACTACCTGTGTATCTGAGGACAAGTTGTTGTAGATGTTGTTCAGTCATTTCATTCGTGTTTGACTCTTTGTGACCCCATCTAAGATTTTCTTGGCAAAGATACTGGAGTGATTTGCCATTTCCTTCTCCAACTCATTTTACAGATGAAGAAACTGAGGCAAATAGGGTTAAGTGACTTGCTCAAGGTCACACAACTAGTAGTGGCTGAGTCAGATTTGAACTCAGATTTTTCTGACTCCAGGCCTGGTGCTCTATCCCCTGAGGCACCAAGGCTGCCGAGGACAAGCTATTTCATCTTATTGATTTCTGAAATGAGGTGGATTGATTGGGGAGAGGAAGGGGTACAATGGAAAAGAGTGATGGTTTGATAATCAGAGGACATGAGTTCAGATTCTAACAGTAGCACTTATTACCTAGGCACCTGTAGGTAAGAATTCACTTACCTTCTCTGGCATTAGGGTACCTATCTGTAAAATGAAAGGGTTGGACTAGATGATCCCTGGGGTTCCTTCCAGCTTTACTTCTAGGACACTCTGGAACCTGTTGACCTCTAAGGTCCATTTCTTAGCTAAAAACCTTTGAACCTGTGAAGTGGGAGTGTACTACTCTCACTGACATCATGAGCTTGGGATTTGGAGAGGGGGAATATAAGTGGCTGCTGTTCTCCCCATCCTGCTTTAGTTCCATTTAGGTCACAAGTGAGGGGAGGGAAATTAAGGGAATATGAATGGTGCAGCATATACAGACCGCATTGACTCAAGCCAAAAGTCCTTCCTGCAGAAGGATGCCTGGTGAGATAAAGCATAAATGAATGACACTTTTTTAAAAAAGGCCCCCAATATACCAGAGAGGGAATGTGTTTTTCCATCTCCACACCTTTCCCCCAATCCCCTAGGCAGAATCTAATTCATCATGACATTTAACAGGGAAGATGGGAGGGTGGGAAGTGGGGACAAAAAACAAACACTGCCTGGGTTTGAAATGGAGCAGAGGTCAAGAAAGAGAAGAGTGCTTGGAAATGCTTTCTAGCAGTGAGGTTTGGCTCTCTGTTGTCAAGAGCTGGAAGGCATCCCCATTCCTGGTGGACAGAAAGGCCTCTGACTTGAACACAGCCTCAGAAGGGCAAAGTGAAAGCAAACTGATGGGCAACTATGCCAGCCACCCAAATAGAGAGGTTGGCATCTGTCTGGGAATGAGAGTTTTACAAGGTACCTGGCTCACGGTGGAAAGGGTTTCCCTTCCAGACTAGCTGTTTCCTCCTGGATGTCATCAGGGAGAGTGCAAAGAATGCCAAGGAACCTGTTTGGTGGCTTTGATCTTTGCTCTTTGACCTTGCTGGGCTGACTTGCCAGCTCCCTCACCTTCCAGGTGTAACCACAACTCTGTCTCCTTCCAGGAAGCATACCTGAGAGTCTGTTGATTCTGACCATGCACTAGAAGAGCTACTGAGGAGGACGGAGAACAAGCTTCTGCCTCTCTAATCTTTCAGAGCAAGCATTCTTACACAAGGGTCTTAGAACTTATTTTTCAAAACCTATTTTGACAACAGTCTTTGAATATAATTGGATTCCTTGGAAATCCTACACGTTTTACTATACAGTTATCCCTTGCACAATACATTGTGGGGGTTTGCCACGATCTGGAAAATTCTCGTAAAATGTTTTGGTTCTCCCTTCATACCAGAGAAGAAGAAATTGTGTATATTTATGGTATCAAATGATAAGATATGTTGATATTATGCAATACTATACACAAATTTTATGCATTTCTGAGTTTCTAAACTTTTTTGGTGTCATCTGCTGGCCTTTGTGTGTTGTCTGTGGCTTCCACAAAACAGACCCAAAATTCCCATTTAATTTCTTATGTTGACCTGCGTAATGTGGAAACAACAATGGTGAAAATTGTGATGGGGAAGGGATAACTATGGACCAAAAACAAACAAACCCCCAAACATTAAGAACCCTTGTTGTAAGGGCATGCTCCTGGGCCTCCTCCAGAAGGCCCTTTCTTATGAGACAGTGTCCATAAGAGATCTCCTGGGAGGCAACATGGTATACAGTGGATATGGCATTGGCCTTGGAGATGACCTGAGTTTAAATCCCACTTCTGACATTCACAAGCTGTGTGACCCAGGACAAGTCACTTAACTGCTCTGAGTTTCAATTTCATTGTCTATAAAAATGGATTCAATGACTTCTAAAGGCTCTCCCAGCTCTAAATATATAACCCTTTGATCTTATCATCCCTTATAGCTAGTCATGGCTCACCTTTCTTTTTCTAGACTTCAGTGGCTATCTAGTGGTTCTTTCCTGAAGCCCTCGTCTTCAAAAAAAAATAGAACTTGCATTTGATTTATCATCCCATTTTTCTCCTTGCTCTCACAAACCAACTCCTAGGGGGAAATGGATCCATTCATTGCTTTCATCTCTTGTTTCATTTACTTCTAAATCTCTCACAGTCTGTCTTTCAAACCCATCCCTCAGTATGAATTGTCCTCTCCAAAATTAGCAGTGATGTCTTAATTGCTAATCTAATGCCCTCTCCCTAAGTCATCATCCTTTTTGATCTCACTGCAGTATTTAACATGGTTGGAGACTCTCTGGCTGTTCCTGAAGACTCTCACCTGATTTGGATACTTCTTCTCAAAGCCTATTCCTTTGTCCTCCTCCATATCCTGCCCCCTAACTGTGGTTGTACCCTAAGGCTCTATTCTGGGCCCTCCTCCCTCTATACTCTGTCTCTTGGTGACATCAACAGCTCCCAGGAATTCAATTATCATCTCTCTCCAGAAAACTCTCAGGTCTATATGTCCAGGGCTAGCCTCTCCCTTGATCTCCAGTTCAGGAATGTCCAGTTCAGTATCACTGGTTTCCTATTTGAACATTCCCTACCGGATGTCCTATAGGCACCTCAAACTCACATGTCCAGAACAGAAATCGTTCTCCCCCTTTCCCCCCCATCCCACCTCAACCCTCTCCTTATTTCTGTCAAGGGCCTACCCTTCTTTCAGTCACATGGGTTGGCACCCTGGGAGCTATCCTTAAGCCCACGCTCTTACCCCATATGCCCAATCATTTGCCAAGGCTTGCCAACTCTACATTGGTAATATCTATCCCAAGGCAGCTAGGTGGCAAAATGGATAGAGTGCTGGACCTGGAGTCAGGAACACCTGAGTTCAAATCAGACCTCAGACACTTATTTGCTGTGTGACCTTGGGCAAGTCACTTAACCTCTGTTTGGCTTAGTTTCCTTGATTGTAAAATAGGGAAAGTAATGGCACCTACTTTTCAGGGTTGGATTAAATGAGATAATATTTATAAAGTGCTTAGCACAATTCCTGGCATGTAATTTTTTTTTGCGGGGGAGGGGTTGGGTCATTTATCAGTTGTGTCTGACTCTTTGTGACTCCAGTTGGGGTTTTCTTGGCAGAGATACTGGAGTGGTTTGTCATTTCTTTCTCCAGCTCATTTTACAGATGAGGAAGCTAAGGCAAACAGGGTTAAGTGACTTGCCTAGGGTCACACAGTTAGTAAGTGTCTGAGACCAAATTTGAACTCAGGAGGAGGAGTCTTCCTGACTCTAGGCCCAGCACTCTGTGTACTTTGCCACCTAGCTGAGGCACATAATAGGTACTATATAAATGCTTGTTCCTTTCCCCGTCCCCTCTCCTGTACATTCACACAGCTGCCTCCCTAGACTTTCATTACCTCTTTCCTGGACTGTAGTCTCCTAGTTAATTAATCCTTCTACTTCAAGGCTTCTTCCTCCTCCCTCCAAACTATCCTCCATCGAGCTGCTAAACTCCCTGCCAAACAGAGCTGGCCATGCTGCTGTCCTGCCCCAAATACTCCAGTGTCTCCCTATTACCTCTAATATCAAACCCAATCTCTGTTTAGAACATAAAGCCTTTCCCAGTCTGGCCCCAGCAGACCTTTCCAGGGTTATTATGTAGCAACATCGACCTCCATGTACTTTATGGTGCAGCCACACTGGCTTGTTAGCTGATCCTAAATGCAACATTCTTTCCCTTGGTTCCATGGCTCTACAATGGCTGCCCCCTACACCTGGAATGGACTCACCTCGGTTTCCTCAAGTCCCCTAGCTTCCTTCAAAATTTGGTTCAACACCCCCCCTCCCCCCGCAGACAAATTCTTTTCTTATCCCCTTAATTGCAAGCATCTCTCTTCCTGACCCCTAAATCTTTTTCCTTATCAGTGTTCATGTCATTCCCCTAATAGATGGAAGAGGGCAGCTAGGTGGTGAAGTAGATAGAGTGCTGGGCCTGGAGTCAGGAAGACCTAAGTTCAAATCTGGTCTCAGACACTTACTAGCTGTGTGACTTTGGGCAAGTCACTTAGCTCTTTTGCCTCAGTTTCCTCATCTGCAAAATGAGCCGGAGAAGGAAATGGCAAATCACTCCAGGATCTTTGCCAAGAAAACCCTAAATGGGGTCTCGAAGAGTCAGACATGACTGAATGACAAGAACAAAAACGATAGATGGAAATTACTGGCTTAATTTTTGTCTCTGTATCCCTGTCTGGTACAATAAGGTTTACTAAATGCCTGCTGATTTACTGATGGATTGCACATGGGAGTTTTAAACCAGACTGAAGGACAAATACAACAATAACAAAAGAAAAGAGAAGCAGACACAAGCAAGCAAGGCCAACATGGCCAGTCCAATGCCAGCCAGTGCAAGAGGAGTATGACAAATCTTAAGTGTCTCCAGTCTAAGAAATGGAGGAAGAAAAGTAGCTGGCCTTAGAGGGGCAGAACAGGGGCGTTTTCCTTCCATCTCATCATCATTCCAGATCTTGGGCTCCCCAGTGACAACTTCCACAGCTTGTAGACACATTTGGGGCAGCTGTGCAAGCAGAGACCACTTCATTGATTAGGGACTTTGCAACTCTGTCCCATGAGAGGGTGTAGAATGCTCGAAAGCAAGCGCCTAGTGGGGCTTTGTGTGTCTTCGTACAATCTGGTCCTTTCCTATCTTTCCATTTTTCTTACACCTTATTCTCCTCAATTTACTCTTTGACCCAAGAGCACTGGCCCCCTTTCTATTCCTTGAACATGACACTGTATCTCTCAACTCCATGTATTTCCTTGAGATGTCTCCTATGCCTGAAATGCTTATCTTCCTCATCTCCACCTCTGGGCTTCCTTCAGGTCTTAGCTTTAAAAAAAGCAACACTTTTTGCAAAAAGCCTTTTCTAATCGTCTTTTATACTAGTGCCTTCTTTCTAGGATTGTTGTTGTTCAGTCATGTCCAACCCTGTGGACCCTAGCATACCAATACTGTCCAAGGGTTTTCTTGGAAAAGATAGTGGAGTGGTTTGCCATTTCCTCTTCCAGTGGATTATGGCAAACAGAGGTTAAGTGACTTGCCCAGGGTCACACAGCCACTAAGTGTCTGAGGCAGCATTTGAACTCAGGTCTTCCTGATTTCAGGCCCAGAGCTCTCACAACTGAGCCATCTAGCTGCCTGCCTGGCACATAGTAAACATTTATTGACTTGACTAGACTGTACTCATGAAACATTTCTGAATAAAGAAGCCTACTGAAGTTTGCAGTTAAAATAAAAATTTCACTGGCTTCTTACATTAGCAAAGGGGAATTCTTCTAGAATAGTAAAAATAAAAGGCAGGAGAAAATGCTATAAGCCATGACTACAACAATGTAAATAAAAATATCATGAAAAGTCAGATGAACTCTTCTCAGTAACTAAAAAGCCAGTGAATGTCCCAGAGAACATAAATGCTGGCTACCATTGTCTCTATTTACCAGAGGAAGACACTGAGGCTCAAAGAGGTTAACTTGACCATGGTCACATAGAGCTAGCAAGTGTTAAAGGTGGATTTGAGCCCAGGCCTTCCTGACTCTAGGCCAATGTTATGTCCACTTTGCCAACATGCCTCTCTATCCATGACTATTGACATTATGAGTGACTGTGAACCCACTGGAGATCACAAAGGAATGAGTGTTCTTTTTGCTTAGTGGCTGAACTACTTCAATTCAGGTCAGTCTCCACTACCATTATACTTCTCACTTCCCTCCACTCCATTGAACACTCTCTAGGTACAGAGTCCTTAACTGGGCAATTGGAGGGTTGGTAATGGACCTTGCCCCAGCAGGGCTTATGACTTACGTGGGTGGGAAGACAGGACAGCTATAAATGCCAAAGTTTTAGAAGTATTTATAAAGCAACATGCATACACAAGCTGAGAAGGGCAGTGGTAAGGGTCCATGGTGTTATTCAGGCAACATTTCTTGGAAGAAATGAGTTTTGCCCTGGAGTTGATGACAAGCATGATAGACCAGCTACCCCTCTGAGCACTGTCTTTCAGAGCCAGAGTGAGAATGAGGTGAGAGGCCGTTCAGCCGCTCTGTCTCAACTGTCCCCTCGATGCTCCCAGGCTGTGACTGCTGCCCCCAGGGTGCTCCAGGCCTCTTGTCTTTCAGTCTTTCCAGGCACCCCAGACTGTCGGGATTTTTCTCTTAAAGACAAATAAGGAAACTAGGAGTGACCTACTTCTCCTGGCTTGTCTGGAAATCTAGCTGGGCAGAGTGACCCTAAAACTCCAACCATGAGTGCCGTATCAATGATTAATCAGTCATCAGACATGGGCTGACCGTTATCACACTCATGTGGCCTTTTGTCTGTCTTCTAACGGAGGCTGTTATAACTCATTTATTTGCTTCCTCCCCAATTACCTGTTCCCTCTCTACCCTCTGTCAACTTTTATGCCAAAGCCAAGCAGAAATTCTCACCTTTTATCAAACCCTTCTACCACGAGATTATTCACCCACACTCTGGAGGGGAGGAGAAACATATAGAGAAGTGCCATCTTCCTCACTGTTTCTGGAATTTCTTGGACAGTCAAGGTCAACTGAAGCAAATCTCTATTTTCCTCACAATTGTAACTTTATAGCCCTTGTAAGTGATGGCATTACAGAGCTGAAAGAAGGCAGTATCTGCCCTAAGCTATATCTGAAGGAGAGAATGGCAGAATGGATAAAGAGTGAGCCTCAGATTCAGAAAGATCCAAGTTCACATACTGCCTCTGATGCATTGTGAAGTGGGAAGGGTCCTGGGTCCAGGTTGGATAATACATGCTCAATGTCAGACTCTTTCATTTACCACCTGTGTGACCTTGGGTAAGTCAGGGCCTCAGTTTCCTCATCTGTAAAATAAGGCAGTTGGACTAGCTCATCTCTTCTGACTCTAAATCAATGAAAGACATACTAAATGTCACTTAACCTCTCAGCTTCCCAAGCAATCCTCTAAGGCCAGAGGGTGAATTAGGAGAGAGAAGTGCCTACACCATATGAAATCACAGGTCTAGTCCTTCTCCACCAGAAGGCAAGGATTACAAATCCTAGTCCTTGTGTTATCAGAGGCTTGGAGCTTTCACTAACATGTACTTGACCTAATTCAAAATAAATACCTACAAGCCAAGGAAAGAAGAATTATTTGGCATTAACAATGTGCATTTAGCCACTCACTGTCCTCTTTACAGTGGGGGAGAACGGGTGTGTGATATTGCACATACCATCTGACACCTTAGATGTATTGATCAATTTTTCTGAACTGTTTTCTCCCCCTCCCCCTCAAAAAAAAATCTTTGTTCCAAGGGATGGCTTACTAGGTAAGGAAAGGGAGAGGAATATCTTAGGATAGTAAGGTGATATAAAAACAAAAGACATAAAATAAAATAAAATAAAAGTTAACAAAGCAACATTAAAAAGATCTCTTACTAACACACGTTGTCCTTGTTTACCTTAGCAGTAGAACGAAGGAAATGAGCATTTATTAAATGCCTCCTATATGCCAGGCACCATGCCAGGGCCTCATTTGATGCTTACAACAATCCTGAAAGGCAGGTGCTATTATTATTCTCATTTTACAGTTGAGGAAACTGAGGCCAAGATTGGTTAAGTGACTTGTCCAGGCTCATACAGCTAGTAACTGAGAACACATTTGAATTCAGGTCTTTCTGACTCCAAGCCCAGCATTCTATCTACTAGAATACTAGAACGCCTAGCTTCCTTTAGGTTAGCATCATAGATCTAGAGCTGAAAGGGCCATCAAAGGTCATCTAGTTCAACTCCCTCCTTTTACATGTGAAGAAATGTAGCCTAGCAAAGTTAGGTGCCTTGCTCAAGGTCACACAGCAGGTGTCAGAGATGGGATTTAAATCTGGGTCCCCTGACTTCAGAGTCTACTTGCTTTCCAGCAAACTAGGATAGGAGCCCCATCATCCAAGGGGAATTAGTTGTAGCAGTCCTGAACACACCTTATTTTTTTTTTTTACATTTTTAAATTTATCTTAAAAAATTTTTTAGTTTGCAACACTCAGTTCCACAAGTTTTTGAGTTCCAAATTTTCTCTCTCTCCCTCTCCCCCACCCAAGACAGCATGTAACTCAACATAGGTTCTACATATATCTGCATGTTGAACTTAGTTACATGATAGTCAAGTTGTGAAGGAGAATTATAACTGATGGAATGAACCACGAGAAAGAAGAAACAAAACTAGGAAGAAAAAAAGAGAGAGCAAATAGTTTGCCCCAATTTGCATTGAACTCTATAGTTCTTTCTCTGGCTGTGGATAGCTTTTTCCATCATGAGTCTTTCTGAGCTCTGAACACACCTCATGAAAGTGAATCAAACTCAAGGGTGGGTGTGGAACTCAGCGCAAGCTTCTTTCTCATCACTCTATTCTCTTTTGTACAAAAGCTCAGGAGAAGACAATTAAATCCCCAGTGTCAGGAGCTAGTCCAGCAATCCTCCCCTGAAGAAGCCACCTTCCTCCTTCCCTTGATTCACCTGGCCTGGGGACCAGCCCTACTACCTTGATAATCAAGTTCCTCCAGGGGCAGGTCGAGAGTAGGCAAAGCGAGTCACTGATTTCTATGGCCAAGCAGAGACCAGAGACCCTAGACCTCCCTGCTTAGCACTTGGAGTCTCCAGTGTTCTCTCTCTTTATTTATTTGTTAAAAAAAAAGGCTCTTCAAATTCAGTCTGTCAGACTAGAACAACTGGTTCACTTAAAAGGGAAGAAAGCTAGCTCATCGCACAAACAGAACTGATGGACTGGAATGACCCTCCCTGATCTTCTCTTTTTCCCAGGGTGTATCATCTACAGTGATTATTTCTTTTTTTAAAATTTTTTTTGGGGGGAGGCAGGGCAATTGGGGTTAAGTGACTTGCCCAAGGTCACACAGCTAGTATGTCAAGTATCTGAGGCTGGATTTGAACTCAAGTCCTCCTGACTCCAGGGCTGGTGCTCTACTCACTGTGCCACTTAGCTGCCCCTAGAGTGATTATTTCTTAACTGAGAAGGAAGGGATCATCTATCTTAGGGGTGGAGGTCCTCAAATTCAGCCCTTTGACTGAATCCAAACTTCAGAGAACAAATCCCCTTAATAAAAGAAGTTGTTCTGTAAAACTTGGACTCAATCTAAAGGCTGCGCCCGAGGACAAAATGGCCTCAAGGCCAAAGGTTCCCCACCACTGATCTATCCACTTCAAACCCCTTATTTTGCAAATGAGGTGACTGAAGTTAAGTGGCATGCACAGCATTGCACCAAGCAAGCTGGTGGAAGAGACAGGATTAGAACTCAGGTCTCCAGAATCCTAGCAATCATAGGACCATAGATTTAGAGCTGGAAGGGACCTTAGAGGCCATCTAGTTCAACTTCCTTATTTTATGATCTTTCTACTACAACATAAATGACCTTGTACATATTTGTATTGTATAAATGTTCTGTATATTGTTATGTGTGGAAATTGTTTCTCTCATGGAGTGCAAGCTTGTGAGGGCAGGGGCTGTTTTGTCTTTTCTTTTTTTCCTAGGGCAAAAGGAGAAAGCAGGGCCTGGCACACAGTAGGCACTTAATAAATACTTGATTGATATAGGCTGATAATATACACGCCTTCCCCATTAAGGCTGTTGTGCTGAGATAGCAAATAACACCATAAAGATTTTGAAGGAGGATCAAGCTTTGCAAGAGACTTTCTTATCTTTTCAATCTGCTTCAAAATTGAATCTTAGGAGATGTGCTGATAGCAAGTCATCACCCTCCTCATAAGGCCATGCTAAGAAATATCTAAGGACTTTGCATTCCTGCTCTCTCTCTCCCTGACCCCCGCTTCAACACTCTGCTCTCTTACCTACCCCTCCATCTGAACTGAGTTAACCAATACAGGATTTCCCCATCCCCATCCCCCCCCAGTGGTGATCTAACTAAGTAAGGTTGCTTTCCCCTTCCCTAAAGAGACAGGCACCCTGTACTCTAATAAACAGAAGCCCTAAAGCCTGTGGAAATGACCGGGAGTGAGCTGGGGGAAGGGCAAAGAGGAGGCCACCTTATCTACACTTTCTCTTTTCTAAAGAGAGCCTCTTCTAGGGCTCTTTCCCAGCAACGTGAACGACTCTGACCTTTGTCTCACAAAACTTCCTAGAGGGCTGATTTGAGGCACTGGGAGACAGGGGCCAAAAGCCAATAGGAGAAAGCCCTTTATCAGCTGCTTGACCAGGTCTCCCCTTAACAAAGGGAATTCTCAGCAGAAACTCCCATGGGCCTGTCACCTACTTTCTACCCCAACCTTTCTACTCTTTGAGGGCTTTAAAGAAGCATTAGAAAAAGGAAAGAAAAGAAGGAAGGAAGGAAAAAAGGAAAGAAAGAACAAAAGGGAAAAAAAGAAGAATTTACACTCAATGAGGGAATGAGACCATGGGACACTTTTCCTTTTGAGCAGTCAGGATTGCTCATATAGACTACATCTGGTCTGAAGGAGGGCAGCTGTAAGGGCTTTAGATAAGAACCACCAAAAAATCTACATTCTGGATTTTTACAGGAAGCCAACTCCCTAGAAACCATGTTTTGGAAGCTCTCAGACTGGCAGGGCAGCTTCTGAAGGAAACTGATCAACTTGGACCCCAATAGATATTCTTTCTTCCCCTATTTCTCAACATTTTCCAAGTTTCTCTATATTCTTTCCCCTCCCCCAAAACACACAAATTCCCTTTCAAACCTCTATTCACACTGTTGAATCTCTCTTAAATCAACAGTGGATTTTTCCGAGGATTCTTTCCCTTTATTGAATTCTAGACTTTACCTTCCTATAAACTGCATTTTAGACCCTTTTGACTGAGTTAATGGCAGATGCGACCCTGAGGTTGTGAATGGCAAACTGGGGGAGGGGAATGCTTGGAATTTGTCTTATTTCTCTTAAAACTGTCTCGGATGGAAAGATTCTTAGGCTGACTTTGGAAAGGGAAAGACAACCTGGAAATACAAGACAATGAAACCAGTGAGGCACATAGATACTCGATAGTTCTTTTTAAAAAGACCTCTTGCCAATAACTCTTCAGAGAATCTTTTTTTGTTATAGTTTTTTTTTCGGTTACAAAGTTATTTTTCTTTGTTACAAAGAAGAGTTCAATTTTGAGGGCTAAGAAGTGGCAAAGGGTGTATTTGCAGAAACCACTGTATCGTAAAACCAATAGGCAGCAATAAAACATTTTAAAGATAAAAAAAATTACTCTCCATCAAAAGAATTATAAATCAATAGAAAAGGAAAATTTGTATCTCGCCCGCAATTCACCACCAACTGAATTAGGTGTTACAAAGTGAAAACGAACAGCAGATAGCAATATTTACTGACTCTAATTGGCCAAGAATGTTGCAGTTACTTTCATAGTAGTGTACCAAAAGGAACACACCAACAAACAAAACCCAATAACCTTCCCTCAGGTTATGGGGCTCTCCTTGACTACTCTCCTACTTTGAAGGAATACTTGGTAGGATCACGTAGCTTCCTCCACGTCTCCTCAACATCCCCCCAAAATGAACAGAATATAATTAAATACAGTCTCGATTGCGCTCTAGGAGAGTTCTCAAGTTAATTAACAAGCCGAGTTCAGCCCGGGTACTGCAAAACAGCAGCAGCCCTACCGGGACCTGTGCCCCATTAGAAAACTGTCGCTTGGACAAAAATAGTTCCCGGTGAGGCGACAAGTGTCAAGCACATTCCTGCAGCCCAGAGTCATATGCTAAATCTCGAAGTTCGGATCCATATGCAAATGAGCGCAGAAGAAGAAAGACGCCTTTCACTCATTACTGGAGTCCTTCCCCACTAGCCGAGTGGGCCCCAGAAATCCAGAGAGGAACGCATTTCACTAGCCGCAGCTTCCCAAAGTGAGGGGACCCGCGGCGGGGAGGGAAGGAGCTAAGTTTCAATACCACCTAGAGGGCATTCAATTAGGGAGCCAAACCGAGGATGAGTGCTAAACACGCCCCTCGCCCTTCCCAGCCCCTTCCCCAGATCCACTATCCAAGTATCTTCGTCCCACAAGGCTAGCGCAGCTCAGCTAGCAAAATCGAGACCAGCCCTCCCCACCCCCCTCTCCGAACCCCGGGTTTGCTCTCACCTTTGCACGGGCAGCAGCAGCAGCACTTTGAAAGAAACCAAGCCACCGCAGGATATCGGGAATAAGGACGCTCGCCCCCCTTCATGCTGCCCCCCACCCCCTAGAGCGCCTGCATGGCAGGGGGCCACCAGCCAGGACCCGGCACAGCCGGACTCAGCACAGAGGAAGCCTGGCCGGCGGGGAGCCAGCTCGCACTCCCTCTCTCCCAGTCTCCTCGGCCATTCTGACTTACAGGGAAAGTGAGCCAGCCACCTTTGGGGAGAAGGGGAGGAGGCTCGGGAGAGAGAAGGGGAGGGCCAAGGGAGCAGGGGGCGGAGCTCCAATTCCAGCTGTGCGGGAGTCGTCTGCCAGTGACTTGTCACTGAACCTTATGCAACCGTCGGCTGTGACCGTGGCTGCAGGCACCGGCAGCAGTGAAAAAGTACCGCGGGTCCATAGATAATTCAAGGCCCTTTCTCCACTTGCCCTATACCCAGCCCCAACCCATTAATCTGCCGTTGCAGGGGTTAGGATAGAGAGCAGCAGATCAATTCTCCATTCCAACACATTTAGGACTATAGGGTTTTAAAGAAGGAGGACCATTAGAAAGTCTAATTCCTTTATTTGCAGCTGAGGAAACTGAGGCACAAAGTCACAGGCCTTGTAAGTAGTAGGGCCAGAGTTCAAACCCCTTGACTCCCTAGTTAGTCACCAACACAAAACATCTACTTCAACATAACATAGGATCACAAGTTTTAGAAGAGGCTTCTAAGGCCATTTAATTCAGCCCCTTCATATTACAGATGAGGAAACTGACATCTAGGGAGGTTGTATGCCTTGCCCAAGATCACAGAGGTAATGTCAGAGGTAGGGTTTGAGCCTACAACCTCTGATTTCAAGGTCAGTATTCTTTATGTTGTACCATGCTACATGCCTTGTTTGCTAACCTATTACCTTCCCTTAACAGACTACCTGGTTAGAAGTACCATATTCCACTGCATAATCATTGCCACTACATAATCACCGTACCCTGTGCTTTTTTTTGTTTCAGTCCAAAAACTGGTTTATAACTTTTCATTATGTAATTGGCGCATGGCATAATTCTGTTTGTCATGCCGCTTAAAAGATAAAGCAGCAATGTATTCACCAGTGGCATATAGATATGCATTTATTTCTCGCTCATTGCAAGTGGTGAGCCTAGAATTCTCATTGCACACGCATTGTCAGTATTCTGTTTTAACATATATTCACTAGTATTCTGTGCATCCGAATCTTGCACCAAAGAAAGTTTAGTAATAAATGATTTTTAACCAAGACCGGCACAAATGGTTTTTAAAGCTTCATATAATGGTCGCACACCCACTTTTTTGCAAAAAAAAAAATTGGCATAAAATCTGTGATGATCATGTGGCCTAATATGTTAGTTTCTGAACTTTTTGGGGGGAGGTGCCATTTTTAAAGATTTGTATAATTTTTTTCTTTTTGAATATTTATTTTTCCCCTAATTGCATGTAAAAACAATTTTGAACATTCATTTTGGTTTCTGAACTTATAACATTTGTTGTGCATATTTCTTTTTTGCTACCCTCCATTTCATACCTTGAACTTGGGTTTAAGAAAGATTTGTTAGAATCTTTAGGGATTCACAAACCATAGGAAACCCGTCCATTGGACAAGAGGGCAAATTTGGAGTGTGGAGAAGATAATAAGATAATAGATTTAGGGTTGGAAGGACCTCATGTCAGAGCTCATCTGGTCCCATCTCACATTTTGGAGATGAGAAAACTGAGGCCCAGTGCCGTGAAGTGCCTTCCTGCCCAAAGTCACATGGGTAGGAAGTAATGGAGTCAGGATTTGAACCAAGGTCCTCTGATTCCGTATCTAAGATGCGGATATGACACTTAGCTAATCAGTTCCCTAAGTTTAGGAGAAAGACCATCATTTGGGGTTTGCTTTTTCAGTTCAAGCTAGATATAAATTAAGTATGGAGCAGCAGCTTTACTGGAATAACAACAGCCCAGCACATCTAATCAAGTAAGGACTTACTGTCAGGCTCTACTTAAGGCTGCCACCACTTCCCTCTTTGCTGGGATGTGGAGTCAGTTGCCTATCACATCAGGGCAGTCTGTTTCCTGAGGCTCGATCCCACCCTTCGAAAAGTATTTAAGATGTTTCTAGCTGAGCCAGAACCTTAACTTAGTATCAAGTTCATTTTATGGTGCCTTGACTGGCTTCATGTCTCAAATCCAAATTCACCGATTGTAATGACCCCTTCTAATTGCACGGCCATTAACCTTCAGTATGCCTACCTGGATTCCTGGCCTCTGGTGACCAGTACTATGGCTAGGCCTCCCTGGTTCTGACATCAACATATAACCCTTGTTTAGTTGCCACTTGACATCCTGTCATAGCAGTATATACCCTGAGGTCATCTCAGGCCTTGACCCGAGATGGTCACAAAATGGGGCAGTGTAGTGAAATGGAAAGAACACTTATTAGGGGGTCAGATGATTTGGGTTCAAAATATACCACCACTACCACTACATTGTCGTTATCATCATCATCATCATCATCATCATCGTCATCATCATCATCACCAACATCACCACCATCACCACCACCACCACCACCACTACATCTACATCATCATCATCATCATTAACACCACCATCATTATTATCACCACCACACCACCACTACTACATCTACATCATCATCATCATCTCCACCACCCTCACCATCATCATCACTAGCATTTATTAAGTATGTACTATGCACAGGGCACTGAGCTAAGTGCTCTTCAAATTGTGGGAAGATCTCATTAGCTCCTCACAACCATTGTGGGAGGTGCTATTATTATCCCCATTTTATAGTTAAAGAAACTGAGGCAGACAGAGGTCAAATGTCTTCCACAAAGTCAAATCAAGTTCAAATCAGAGTTCAAATCAAGTCTTCTTGGCTCCAGGCCCAGAGCTCTATTCACTATACTACCCAGCTGCTTTACTTACTACCTGTATGATTTCAAAGAACTCAATGGTAAAATGATGAGATTGGACTAGGTGGTCTCTGAGGTCTCTTCTAATGATGGATCAATGATCCTGTGATTCCCAAGTCTGACAAGTCTCTCAAGGTGAATTTGTTTAATCATGGACTGAGGTGCTTAATAACCTGGGAGATAAATTGGTGCTCCTAGACCACCTTTGACATCCAGACCCTTCTTTGAGGAAGGGTTACTATAAAGAATATTTTCACACTAGCTACGAGAGAGCTTGAATTGATTCTAGGGTCTAGTTCCCAAATCTCATCTTGGTCCTTTAAGGAATAAAAATGAATAAGAATTGCACTCTCCAACTCAGCATTAAGAGGAAGCTCCAATGGGCACATGTAAAGCAACCTGTTTCATTTGTTTCTCCATCTGTCCAAGTTTGTTTCATGCATATCCGGTTGGGCCTCCAGTTCTCCCATCCATTCTGCCTACATTTCTGGCTACTTGATTCATCTCACTTGGCCCTGTCCTAGCATCTGGTCCTATTCATTGCCATGGCTTGGGAGTTTCTCTTATCTCTGGACTCTTAGGTTACCAAGGCACCATACTTTCTGACCTCAGCCTGCTCCAGGCCCCAGGATATTGTGGTCAACTGTTAACATCTTATCTCCTGCCATTCCATGGCAAGATGTGACAATCCACTGTCGTTTCAGAGTTGATCTCAGGGCAATCTTTGAAAGCAAAGCTAAACCAGCTTCATTCTGTGTCACTGCATGTTGCCCATCCTTACCTAAGAAACCTCTTTGATAGAAGGATACGGACCCAGGTGTTTGGAGAGAGAGATCAGACCCATATCACTGAAATAGGTGTCTCATTCTACTATCAGAGAGACATTTGGTCCTGATTGATGCAGCTTTCGTTGGAATAGAAATCTCTTGGTTTGCCTTAGTGCCCCAAGGTCATTTGGAATTCCTCTATTTTGAGCTAATTAGGGTATCATATATTTTGGCCATCCTTGGAAGACAGCTCAAGGATCTCTGATATCATTTGGAGCTGATGCTCTGTTTAATTTCAGTCTTTATGCTTCCCCAAAAGGTGTCTTCCCATCTAAAATTGAACAGGCAGTCAACTTCAATGACCTTTTAAGAAAGTCTCTACTGGTAAGGTATCATCTAAGGAGCTGAATACCCATAAATATTTTGGTACCAGGAAGGAACCTAAACTGTCACAGTATATGTCTTCAAGGAACTCTCCTTTTCCCCCTCCAAAAAAGAAGCCCAGCAAAAAAGCAAAAGAACACAACGACAGGCCTGCGGCCCTATTTATTCCTTGAGTTCAAAGGTAGACATTTTTAAAGGAATACCTCTTTGATGACAATTTACAGCTGGTTAAAATGCCTCTTTCACATTACTAGCTGGTGCCACAATCTTCATAGGGGTGAGGGAAGAAATATGAGAAGAGGAAATTAATTCCTAGGTCACAGTTGATTAAAAAAAATGAAAAACTTCCTTCTGTACCTAATGTAGACATTATGGTGGACACCTGGACTTGCTATTTAGACTTTTAATACCTTTGCAATATTCCAACAGTTTGTGAACAAGGGTCTTTGGGACTTTCTGTATAGCTGCCAGACACAGCACACTACATTCTCCAAAGAACTGAAAATGAGTATTATCACCCAGGGCATGGTGGGTGTCAGGCTGTAGCACATTACAAATAAGAAATAATGGAAAGAAATGCAGCAAAGGATGTCAACAAAAAATTCATGAGTGAAAAAGAAGCTGGATTGGTCATGTGGTAAGAATGATGGATAACAGATAAACCACCAACCATGCTCCACCAGCATGCTTGCAATGTCAAGAGAAAGAAAGGAAAGTCTCAGCACACTGGGTGATCCCTTGTGAACTTATTGGATGATATGGAGAGAGTCCTACAAGATGGCCAGGCACAGATGGACTGTAAAATGCATTCAGGCAGGAATATCTACATTGGATCAAAGATCTGTTGAAGAATTGAAGCATACATTGAGAATATCTTGGTTCTTTCTGTGCCCAAGACTAAGTATATTTCTTTTTTTAATTTAATATATTTAGTTTTCAGCGTTGATTTTCACAGGAGTTTGAATTACAAATTTTCTCCCCATTTCTACCCTCCCCCCCACTCCAAGAT
>CM053622.1:541747450-541962733 GCA_028646595.1 Phalanger gymnotis | reverse complement strand
TGTCTGTATGTTTTGGTCTTCTTTGTCACCAAAGAAGGATTCCAGAGTCTGAGACTGAATCTGGGTGTATTTTCGCTGCCTGGCCATGTTCCCAGCCAACTTACTTGACCCTTGAGTTTTTCAGCGGGGTATGACTGCTTGTAGAGTATAGATTACTACCTTCCAAGCTTGGGGGGATGCGCCAGCTCTGCCACACCAGCACTCCTCCTTCCCCAAGAACCCCCAACCTGGACTGGGCTTAGATCTTCAGCAGGCTCTTCACTCCTGCTCTGATCCATCACTTAATTCCTCCCACCAGGTGGGCCTGGGGCCAGAAGCAACTGCAGCTGTAGTTCTGTAGCTGCCCCACCTCTACTGCCCCCAGGGCAGCGAACTACTTCTTACACTCTGTGCCTAGAAGCACAGATTCGGGGCGCTAGGGCATGCTCTCCCCGGCTCCTGGTCTGGTTGGTCCATGCCGCCCAAGCTGGGCTCTGCTCCGCTCCCCTCTGCTCCCAGCTCTGTGTGGGATAGACCTTACCTAGAGACCATCCAGGCTGTCCTAGGCTAGAGCCCTGCTTCCCTCTGCTATTTTGTGGGTTCTGCAGTTCTTCTCTGTTGTCTTTGGTGTTTGTGGGTTGAGAAGTCTGGCAACAGCCACAGCTCACTGGTTCAGGGTGCTAGGGGCTGCTCTGCCCGGCTCCTGTTCTGATTGGTCTGCACGGCCCACTCTGAGCTCCGCTCCCCTCTGGGCTCTGCTCCCCTCTGCTCCGTGCACGATAGATCTCATCCAGCGACCGCCCGGGCTGTCCTGGGCTGGCGCCCTGCTTCCTTCTGCTATTTTGTGGGTTCTGCAGTTCTAGAATTGGTTCAGAGCCATTTTTTTGTCGGTTTTTGGAGGGACTTGGCAGGGAGCTCATGCTAGTCCTTGCTTTCCAGCCGCCATCTTGGCTCCACCCCCCCCTTCTCCCCCAGCTCTTTTCCTGAGTATATTTCTAAAGCCTCCAAGAATAGCACCTTTATGCAAAACTAAAACTTTCTTCCTGAGCTCAGCAACTTTTGATAAACTCAGTAGGACAGGGACATAGGAAAGAAGGGGGACAGTGTGGTAGGTTCAAAGACTGGAAGAAATATTATATAAAGAACTCTGATTTTCTGAATTAAATAAACATATATGCAGTGACTTCAATACAGAAGGAGAGTGAAGTGATAGAAAAATGTACTGGAAAATATGGCTCAAGATTAAGGAAAAAATAACTCGAAGGTCTCATTACTACATATCATGAATAAAGAGTTATGAGGCTTTGAACATAATGCCTATCACTATTATAAGTAAACTGACTATGTCTTAGACAAGAAACAATTATTTACAAATGTGGAAGTCGTTTCCAAATCAGTTAACTATGCACCATTTATTTACTTATTAGAAGAAAAATCAAATTATAAAAGAGATTAAAACTAAGATGAGGGGCAGCTAGGTGGAGTAGTGAGTAGAGCACCAGCCCTGGAGTCAGGAGGACCTGAGTTCAAATCTGACCTCAGACACTTGATGCACTTACTAGCTGTGTGACCCTGGGCAAGTCACTTAACCCCAATTGTCCTGCCTTCCCCCCTCCATAAAAAGCAACCAAACAAAAAACCTAAGATGAATTCATGGCATACAAACAAAACATTTCTGACTTGACCTATTTAAACAGGTTATTGATGCCTCATCAAATGTGAAATGGATGAAGAGACAGTCACTGACACAGACTATCAATATACACCAATAGGCTCAGTGTGAAGGCCAAACTAATTTTAAATTTTTCATCCATAAAATACTTGTTCTCCTTTTGAAATGAAAAGATATTATAGTCAAGGGCCACCAACTTATAGAATAAAAACTCATTTACAATATCTTACAGATGAGAATGTTAGAAGATTAAGACCAACAGTACTTCACAAAATAGAGAAAAGCCTTGTAGGGGAAAAACAAGCTTACTGAGAGCTTGGTGTGATCATCTTGGGAACATCTAATAATGATCCTGGAAAGATGTTAAACAAAAACGAAAAATATCTATTTTCTATAACAAACTATTTTCTCTATTAATGACAGGGAAGCACAACTGAAATAAGCAAATACAGGGAGACCAGCCTGAAAAGACCAGCATGTCCAGAGAAGGTATGTGTGTTCAAAGCGACACAGTTTTGAGGATGATAAAGGAATGATTCTCAAGGTATCTGAACAAGGGAAGGATATCAAATTTTGGGGGAAAACATGCACGCCATCACTGCAGTAAAAAACAGTGATTGAGAAGGTTGCTCCCTTTAGTGTGTCTCTAAAAATTTTAAGAGATTAAACATATCTCAAGGACATATTTGATGGAGATAAGAGAAAGAAAACAAAGCAGGTTTTCACAAATGATACTCACACAGATCACATCCAGTCAGACAATTGGCAAAAAAATGCAGAAAATATTGGGATTTCTGCTTGTTGACTCTTGAAGAGCATTTGATAGAACAAAATGCCATATGCCTTGCATATGTCGAAATCATTCAAGACTCCTTTAAAGATGCAACTTTACTTGACCACTCTCTGATCATTAATATCAAGTGAGAATAATAGAACTAGTGTTGGAGCAGATCACAGAGCCCATCCAACCCAACTCCCCTCATTTTATAAATGAAGAAATTGAGGTTCAGAAGGGATAAATGACTTACCTAAGACCATAGTAAGTATCAGAACTGGGATTTGAACCCAAGATCCATGACTCAAGAGCCAATGCACTTTCCACTATACTATGTTACCTCCAAGCTAGCATGAAGTACGCAATGGAGATAGATGCTCAACAAAGGCGTTTGCCACTGTCAGAAGGATGTTCCATGCAGAATCCAAATGGAAGGATTCCCTACAGAACGTGAGGTCTCCCAGATACTCCCCCTTTGAGTATGACCTTGTGCAGACCACATTAAGGCCCAGAATATGCAGAGCCTATTAAATGAAATCCATAATTGTTCCAAAGAATTTAGTCTCACCAAACACATCAGAAAAAGCAAAAGATGAAGAACACTTACTAGCTAGACTGCAATAGGCAGTTGGATAGATGAACCAAAGAACTAGTCCATTGGTGCATGTATCCTGGGTAAAAAGCACACATGGACAGCAAACTGGACCCCTAATCTATTAAAAGGAAAGGTATTTACTGTATCACCTTTGGGAAAGTGTGCAATGCTTTTAATTGACCCCAAGCGTCTCTCTTCAACACAGGCCCATTATTATTATAATACCAGTATTATCCTGACAAAGCTATATAGATATGAATTATTGGATCTAATAGTTTTGGAAGAATTAAGGTTAAAGGTCACACAAAAAGTAACTCGGTGATGCCCAGTGGGGGGAAATAGCTACGGCACATTATCAAGGAATTAGACACCAGAAGTGTCACTAAAGATATATCTTCAAAGGGATCTATAGTTAGAAAAGGAGGACCAGGCACGTAGTGAGAGCTAGCAATAGCAGATTGTTAATGTCAAAGAATCAGAAGAAGGATTCTTAACCTCATTCACAGACCCCTTTGGCAGTCAAGTGAAACCTATAGACTACTTCTCAGAATTATTTTTTCTAAATGCATAAATGCATTTTCTAAATGCATAAAATAAATCCATAAGATTACAAAAGAAAATAATTATATTGAACTCATGTTGTAATTTCTTTTCTCATCCAAGTTCATAGACACATCGGGGATCTTTGGATCCCAGATTAATCATTTCTTATCTAGTGGGGAGCATGCTGGTTGTACGTCCTGTGGAAGATTTATGGGAGGACATAGGCTGAAGGACATACTTTTACTGATGAGATCACAGATTGATTGAAGTAGTCATCCAAGTATTTTACAACATTGTGGTACACACTGCCATATTGATAAAGAAAGCTTACTTTCAGTACATACCAGTAGCCCATACTAGTTATAAACAACTACAAACAGCTTTTATTTCTGACCGATTCTTAGTTCACTTGTAGCCAGGACAGCTCCTCACCAAAATTACCTGCCAGGCCACCAGAGCCATTTTCTCACAATGCCAGGGCACAAACAATCTTGGTATTCTATCAGTGGTGGCTAAAAGCAGCTGAATAAAATGATAATGTTTGGGATCGGAAGCTACTGGACACCGATGATGATGTCTGTGGAAGAGCATATAACATTCTATTCCGATGTCAATGGACCACCAGCACTTGGAGTAGTTCCCATCCACTCCTCCACTCCACCCCATCCTATTGGAAACTGGGCCTCCACCCTTGGGGCTCCTGGCACTTTATCTTGCTAGGAGCCGGTCCTCTACTCCACATCCCCACTGCTGCCTCTTCCCCAGAATAGAGATCTCCCTCCTCTCACCCCTCCCCCAAACTTTTCCAGTTCCCTTTTTTTATATTGTCTTCTACTATTTGAATGTAAATTCTTGAAGGCAGGGACTGTCTCGTTTGCTTGTATTTGTAGCCTCAGTGCTTACTACAATGCCTGGTATATGCTCTCTTCTTGTCTCTAACATCTATCTATCTATCTATCTATCTATCTATCTATCTATCTATCTATCTATCTGTCTGTCTGTCTGTCTGTCTGTCTGTCTGTCTGTCTGTCTGTCTGTCTGTCTGTCTCTGTGAGATACTTGAAGCCTCATGAGAGTTTTGTCCTTTCCTTGTTTCCCATTCACCTATCAACCAGTGCCTCACAGTGGGGAGGGAAATGGCCCACCTCTCAAAGACAAATATCTGCTGAAGATACGACAGAAGCTGTTCTTGAGTTTATGCTACTCTGCTAGGGATAGAAAATTGAGAGTCAGCTCAGCTGGTAGAAATCAAGTAAGTAACACTAGACTGGACATGACCAGAGCTTTCATTAGGAATGACTTCTCTTATTTTGATGCATGCCATGTGTCAGGTTCTGGGAAAGCATAAGTCACAATCTCCTAACAACACATACTTCTGTGAATATCACCACACATCATAAGGCATGATAGGAGGAGAATCAAGACTGCATGTCCCAGACTCAACTGAACTGTACATTTGTTCTGCTCACTCAACATTCTCAGTACCAATTATGAGCACATTTCCAGCTACACTATCCCCCTCCCTACTATCTTTCATCCCTAAATTGTCCATCAGAAATACCTGTGCCCTCTGTTTGCACTCTTCGGTTATTTCCCACAAGCAGGAACCTTGTTCTCCCTTCTTTTCCCATAACAGGCTTCCCCAGAATCTATCTGAAGATAGTTTTAATTGGGAAACTCCTCCCCTACCACTGGGTATCTTGTACTTTGGAAAGGAATCTGGAGGGTCCTATCCAGAGCTGAATGTAAGTAGAAATTCCACCTTTTTTTCCCCATCACAAACTCCATGGGGTACCTTGAAGGTCCCAATGAGATTTGGTACCAATTGGTGCAATCTACCACCTCCTCCCCCCTGGCTTTGCTACACCACCCTTCCATCCTTTTTTTAAACCAATGTACTTCTTCTTTTTCCCTCTTGTCTTAACACTAACCTCTATATCTCCACTCTGAAAGAGGATGCCCAGAATTCCCATTCATCTCTAACCCATAGACCTTCCCCTTTCCCCAAAGTGGCCAGTTACTTTCCACCATGATCCCTTCCCTGTTGGGCAGTCATCCCCTGCAGCCCGAGGGATCCTGGGTTTTGCCATCTGCCCTTCAGCTGAAACTCTTAGGACCCCTGCATTTGCAGACACACAGATATGTATGTGCACATATATGTGTGCGTGTGTATATATACATATACACATATATTTATGTATATGTGTGTATAATCTCCCCTGATTAGAGTGTGAGTTTCTTTACAGCAGAGACTATCTTCTTTTCCCCCGAAACTTCTATGCCTAACATAGTGCTTGGGACACAGTAAGCACTTAATAAGTGCTCATTCATTCATTCATTCATTCATTCTTTCATTCAAAAGACTAACTCAGATTATGCACAATATGACGTATGCTTAAAAAAAACTTCCCAGCACCATCTTTCCCCTGTTCTAGTGGTGCTATGGATCAAGAGATTCAGCTTCCTCAATCATCTTCAACACATGTTGCTGGGATACCCCCAAATCTAATGGAGTATCAGAGACAAGGACCCAAGGAATATGACTATCAAGGGTTCTTATTTGACCAGAAGATGCATGCCTGTATACATACGTACATACATAATGCATGTATATATACATATGTGCATATATGTTATGTATACCATATAGTATATATACAGATACACACACATATATAATATATGTTCACTTCCAAATATATATATATACATATACACACCATTCAAAGGTTAGTTCCCACATGACATTCCCATAGCTGAGAATTCAAAAGGGCATTCTATCAGGCAGTCCCTGCCTCCTGGTAGCCCTATGTCCATCAAGATACTAAGGACTTTGGACAGTTCTGTAACAACAAAATGTAGACCAAAATCTTAGGACAGAATCCTGGCATAGCCTGTCAGCAGCCACTGTTGACACCCCCTTGCCCCAAGGTCTCTGGACAGGCATGCCCCTTGATTTTATCACAAACCTCCCTGTCCTCTGAAGAAACACCATGCTCTGGGTGGCTATTAATATGCTAACTATGTAATATTTATCCTCTGTGAAATTTGTTCAGCACGTTAAAACCCACACGACTGTTCCGTAAACAGATGATAAGATTGTCCTATGTGCCAGGTACCATGCTAGGCACCGAAAATACAAAGATGGAAAAATCTGATAAGATTGAAAGAACATGTATGCAAGGACATGTATGCAGCATAACACCTTAATAAAAGGATTTGTTGTGTGTAGTTTGGATTCAGTCAAAAGGCTGCACTCGAGGACCTAGAGGGACACATGTTGCCTCAAGGCCACAGGTTCCCCACCCCCGGATAAGGTATAATGGAATGGGGGGCCAAAGCACAGATGAAGATGGGGCATATTTTAGACATGGAAGACAACCTGTATGAATGTATAAAGTAAGAGGAGATAACAGCTGGTAGTCTGGTCTGACTAAAACACATAGTATGTAAAGGGGAATAGGATGAAATAAGACTGGAAAGGTAGATTGAGATTGGATTTTGGTGGGCCCTGCCAGGCTAAGGAGCTTAGATTTTATCCTGTCAGTTTTAGATAGCCACTGAAAGTTTTTGTTTGGGGACTGATTTGATTGGACCTGTGCATTCAGAACATTAATTTGGCAACTGTGGAAAGGATGACTTGGAAAAGAGGAGAGCCTAAAGTCAGGGGCCATTACAACAGTTTAGGTGAAAAGTGATCATGACTAAGGTGGCATCAGCAGTAGGGATGAAAAAGTGGGGATGGATGTGAGGGAGGTTAACAGAAATAATAGGACTTAGATGTGGGAAATGTGAGAGAAAGATAATTTCCAGGCTTGGAACTTGGGTAACTGGGAAGAAATTTGTGAGTTGAAAGGAGGGGTTAGTTTTGATAAAAAAAAAAGACGGTGAGTTCACTTTTGGACAGAATGAGTTTGTGCTGGAGAGGCATCCAATTGGACCATGCTTTTCTACTGCCTCACCACTCCAACAATGATTTTCTGAACTAAGGATTGCATTTTATGTCCTATTTCAGATGATCCAACTGACATACCTATTAAACCATCTACTGCAAATAAACGTGCAGCTTGGAGGATGAATCACAACTTGGATTAGAGGTTCTTAATTGTTTTTGTGTCATGGACCCCTTTGGTAGTCTGGGGCAGTCTAAAGATCTCTCCTTAGAGTGTTTCTAAATGCTTATTTTTTAAAAAGGGATTACAAAGGAATCTAATTATATTGAAAATCACTGTCAAAATAATAATGACAATAAAGAATCAAGGTCACAGTTCTCAAGAGAAGACCCCATTCTCTGCCTCAGAGCAGCATTTTCAATGCTCTCTCAAAGCCCAAGATTTGGTTAAAACCTGTACAGCAAATAGCTATGATACAAGTAAGGATGAACAGAAAGAAGGAAGACTGGGAAGGAAGGGTCCAATTTGGACCATGAGGGAGCTAGTATTTCAGCTGCATTTTGAAAGAAGAGAATTTCAATAGGTAGAGATGTGAAAGAGTTTGTTTCAGGCCTCCCCACATAACTGGCTGCATTATGGACAGTGATAGCATACTAAGTTATTTGTGTGCAAGGGTATGTCTATTGGATATGTGCATCTTCAACCAGCACCATCTAGTGGCAGTGATCAGAACTGTAAACATAGTGCCCTGGAAGAATTTTTCAGTCATTTTTTTTAGTGGTGTCTGACTCTTTGTGACCACAAATGGTAATGAAGTCTTTTGGGAATGTTGGAAGAAACTACCTTAAAGAGCAGCAAGAAATATTGAGTCTGGGCTTTCTTGGCAAAGATAATGAAGTGGTTTGCCATTTCCTTCTCCATCTCATTTTACAGATGAGGAAACTGAGGCAAATAAGCTTAAGTAAAGTCACTTAAGTGACTTCAGCCCAAGGTCACACAGCTAATAAGTATCCAAGGTCAGATTTGAACTCAGAAAGATGAGTCTTCTTGACTTCAGGCCTGGCACTCTATCCACTGTACCACCAAGCTGCCCCCCCCCACCCGGAGTCGGGGGAGGAATTAATGAGCCTCTAGACTAGGCTTGTAAATGTATTCACCTTGTAAATGCAACCCTATTGCAATAAATAACTAAACCATCACAGAACCCCCTACCCTCTAAGTATATTTTGTATTATATTTTCTCAAGTTACTACTTTGCAATCACCCAAATTCCTCCATCCTGGAAAAATATTTCCATAGCTAGGCTCTAGTCTAATTTCTCCTCTACCGTCTCCATGCCCCAGGAAAAAAATGCACCACTGACCACTATGTGGTCTACGCTAGATCCCAAGCTGGGAAAGGAATACAGGTTGAAAGATGGCATTTCAGAGGCTTCTTCAGCAGAACAGATACAGTATCATTTCCATATTCCAAAGGGTTAGATAGGCCAAGCTGGCGCAGAGATGGTTTTAGGAGTCCTAAATAAAGCAGGGGACTGATCTGGTCTGAGCACAGGAGGAGATGAGCTATTTGTCACAGTGATAGATGAATGCATCTGGAGTTTCTAAAAACAAACCAGTCCAGGTTTTCTCCATTTCCAAAAATGTTTACCTCTAAGTAGGTCAAAGTTTTCCCAAAGTGGGGCAGGCACATAAAAGTGACAGCCTATCACTTGGGCACATTAAACCACCCAGGAAGACTCGAGGAGTAGAAAAAAAGAGTCCGAATGGCTGGAAGAGGGGACATTCTGAAGCAGACGCCTCTTTTTACCTTGACCACTTCCAGCAGCAAATTGGATTCAATTGTTGCCAACTTTCTGATGTGTTAAATAGAGATTTGCTTCCGTGCAAAATGGCTGCCCCATATGCAGTGATCAATCAAGCAACACACATTTATTAATTGCCTCCTCTGATCTACTTTTTTAGGAATCTATGTGTAAGGATATTCTAATCATTTATTACTACTCAACTCAGTGGTAGTAACTTGAATTAAAAGCACAGAGCCTAAAAGGAACTAGCTGGTCTCTAGAGGGCAAATTTGCAAATTCAGAGACTTATTTTATCATATAACCATATGGGTAGCTGAGAATTCACTGTAGATCCACACCCAGGAATTCAGTGGTCAATGCAAAAATGCCAAGAGCAAGAAGAGGCAGAAGTGGACAGAATGCTGAACCAGATGTCAGTAGGCCTGGGTTCTAGTGATGACCTCATGCAACCTGCTTCCCTATTCTGTGCCTCAGTTTCTTCATTTGTCAAATGAGGGGATTGCTTAGGTCCCTTTCAGCTTCAACGTGCTATAGCTCTGTGGCTCTATGGATTTGGAGCTCATCTTGGCTGTCTTCTTACTCCTGGGAAAATATGTCAGACACCAGAGAACCCAGACTGCAGAGAAAGAGATAGGATCATAGGATTTGGAGCTGGATGGGGTCATGGAACTCTCCATCCTTCCTAAATCACAGCTTTTTCAGTTAAAAAAATCTTCCTTACATCTAACCTCAATATTTCTTGCTGCTGTTTAAGGTAGTTTCTTCCAACATTCCCAGAGGACTTCAGAACCATATCTAGTGCCATAACAGTGCTTGGGACAAGCACTGTTAAAGTATCTTTGACTATGTGAAGGGAGAAACGTTGATGATGTCGCAGAGAGGGAGGCCCTAGGACATTGCCTTGTGGGAGGAGAAAGAGAGCCCAGGGCACTTACCTCAAGAAATGGGGGGATACAGAGACTCTGGGGTACTGGGCCTTGTGGAGAAGACCCTGGGATAGCCCAAGGCCACTGCTGGGGAGAAGCAAGGCAGAACTGGGCTACAGAGGAGCTCACCTGGTGTGTGACTGCTGGGAGATTAAGAATACCAGTTGGCACCTTCTTAGTTACCTAATTATCCTTGCTAACTAGATTATATGCTGTTGAAAGAGCAAATATATATATATATATGATATATAGTATATATAATATATATATACACACATATATAGTAAAACTATACATATAACAAAATTTATGAGTGTGAAATATTGTTAAATAGCTCTCTTAAATGTTGCATGCTCCCTAAATTTCAGTACTCTGTGACAAAGCCCTAGCTACCCCTCCTTAGTTATGGCTCTGAGGGACTATCAGGAACAGCTGCTCAGTGTCTTCCACAAATAACTCTTCAGAAGCCTGAAGATAGAAGATCAATTTCTGTTTCCCCAGGGATAGCACAAGAAGCTGCTGTTCTGTTTGTGATTAAAGAATTGCTGTCTCTTGTAGTTAAGCGAAGGTCTTTTCCTTCTTCGTGAAGAGAAGCAATACGTTAATTATCTCCTGGCCCATTTGTTGAGGGAAGTCTTAATTTTCCAGTATTATTGGCTAGGGCTGAAAGGAAGCAGGGAAGGGAAAGCAATACAATATAGTTCTGTCACAGGCTCAAGAGTACCCAGACCTGGCCCGGGACAGGTCAGTGGGAAAGAATGCTTCATTTCCCCAGCTAACCTGTGTGTGCAGCCCTCTGGGAGGTGAAAGGAGATGAAGAGCTGGGAGAATTTTTCTGCTCATTTGAAAGTTTTATATATATATTATATAAGACTGCAATTTTACTTTGGCTTGAAGTTATAATCAAGTCTAAATGATAGAGTTAGAGGGCAGGGAAAGGACAAGACAAATCCTGACCAATGTCCACCCCTGATGAGATAGGATTAGGCTCCTAAAAGCACCACAGACCATGGGCTGGGGCCTCTGCCTGATTATTTTCAGTTCTGGACAGATGAGAAGTCCTAAATAGGCAGGGTGCATATCCAAGAGGCTAGGCCACTTGGCAAAGTGTTCTAGGCCTCAAGCCACTGCTGTGAAAACACTAACCAGCGGGGTTATCAGGGCCATTGGATCTTTGTACTCTGGGAGAGGACAGAGTTTCCAGTCAGGCCCTAGCAAAAGGAAGTCTTTTTGGAAAGATATTTTCTGCTGGGCATCACCTTCTCCATGGTTGGAGGTAGCAGCCAACCTTTGTTGTGAATTTAAGCTCAAGGTTCTGACTTTTAATTCTGAGTCCATCAACTGGTACTTCCCTTGTCTATGGACAATATGGACTACTATAAGCCACTATGAAATCATCCATTTTGTGTGTAAAAGAAGTCTGCACCTCAGATGCCAGTGTAGGTAAGGACTGCTGCATAGGTACAGGATGAAGAGACATGGCTGGACAGTAGTTTATGTGAAAAAATTTTTGGGGCATTAGTGCACAGAGTTTATTTTGAATCAACAGTGTGACATAGCAGCCTCCAAAAACTTACATAGCTCTCCCTTCCACATTGTGACTTTCCTCATTGTGGTTTCAACATTTGCTGTTCAGCATAAGAAATCAAGTGGGAATTTTTGGGGACTTTTGCAGAAGATGCAGATTATGTAGAAAGGCCAGCAGATGACAGAAAAAGTTTAGAAACTCAGATATTCATAAAATATATGTATAGTACTATATAATTATCAACCCAAATTTTATAATGAGGAAATGTAAACACCCTATAGAAGAAAAAGTCAGACTTCTCTGATATGAAGGGAGGGCCAAAAAAATTTACATGGATTTTATGGATCTTGGGGCCGTGTCCCCAACCCCCATGATGTGAAAGGGATAACAGTATAACCTTAGGCTGCGTCAAGAAGGAACATAGTGTCCAGAAGAAATGTGATTGATAGTCCCACTGAATTCTGGGCTGGTCAGACCCTGTCTGTTGCAGTGTGGTCAGTTCTTTTGCTAATAAGATGATTTTGTCTAGTTTAGCTCTAAGGAAGCTTTCATCTCTAAAGCTGTGATCTTATGGCTTGTCTGGGATAGCTAAAGGAGAAGAGAATTATTCTTTCTCATCACGTGGAGAAACCCTTAGAAAACAGTGTGAAAGAAAATTTCCCTTGGCTTGTGCCTTCTAGGTTAAGCCTTTGGTGAGGTCAGGAGATGACTTTCTGCATTTTATATGTTAAATGACTTTTTAGATTTTCAGATACATACCTTTCAGACTTGAGTGATTATAGACTCACAGGACCTCAGTTGAACAAAAAATTAAAGAGAAGGACTCTGAGAAGAAGGCAGGGATCGAACAGGTAGAGAAAGAAATATATGACTACATATATTTGGTACAGAGCACCAAAATTTAGAGAATATAAAACATTTAAAAGAACTATTAAACAATATTTCACACTCTTAAATTTTGTTACATTTATAGTTTGACTACATGTATAATGTGTATATATATGTATGTGTGTGTATATATATGTGTGTGTATGTATGTATGTATGTATGTATGTATACACACACACACACACACACAGAGTTCTTTAGCAACTGGAGCAAACCAGAGCAAACCCTTGACTTGGTGGATCAGGTGAGCTAGGACAGGGCCACAATCTACTTGAGTTGAGAATTGGAAATGAGGAACTGGAACAAAGCTGGTACTTTGGAGAGCCAGGAGACCAATGCCTGGAGTTGGTATGGAGGGCAGGGTGCTGGATTTGAAGAAAGAAGATCTGTGTTTGAAGGCTGACTCTGCTAACTGCTAGTTATGTGACCTCGGCTAAGGCCATGAATTTTTAGGGCCTCAGTTTCCTCGTCTATAAAATGGTAGATTTGGACCAAATTATCTCTCTCTGTTGCCCAGGCTTGGAATTCTCCACCTCCTCATCTCTGTCTCCTGGCTTTTCTGGCTTCCTTTGAATCCTAAGTAAAATCTCACCTTTTACAAGAAGCTTGTCCCTATCCCTCTTAAGTGCCTTTCCTCTAAGATTCTCTTTAATTTATGCTGTCTATTTCTGGTCTGTACATAACTGCTTGTATGCTGTTTGCCTCATTAGACTTTGAGCTCCTTGACTGAGGGACTATTCCCACCACCCCTTCTTTGTACCACTGGCACTCAGCATAGCATCTGGTACATTTGTTGTTGTTGTCAAGTCGGTTTTCAGTCACGTCTGATTCTCTGTGACTGGAGTGGTTTGCCATTTCCTTCTCCAGCTCATTTTATAGATAAGGAAATTGAGGCAAACAGAGTTAAGTGATTTGCCCAGGGTCACGTAGCTAAAAAGTATCTAAGTGTGGATTTGAACTCAGGAAGATGAGTCTTTTTAACTCCAGGCTGGGCACTCTATCCACTGTGCCACCTAGTTGTCTTCTGGCACATAGTTGGCATTTAAATGATGGTTGACTTGACTATAATCTTATAGTTTAGCATGAGTCAGGATAGAACTGACAATGTAATACAGGCTTCTCAGACAGCCAGAAAGAGAAGGACAAGAGGAAGGCTGAACTTTGAGAGCTGAGGGATCTCTAAATAAGACATAAATGTCCTAAACTGGACAAAGCTAGACCACGTATATACTCTTTATATGGAACTGCTCATCTTAATGCAGTGTGGATCTTTATAAAGCCCCACACTGTATGTAGCAACATTGGCTGCATTGGTGACCACTGGTCTAGGGCACTGCAGTCAATGACCTGGTACAGAGGTGGGAATATAGGAGAAGTTAGGAGGAAGGGCAGTGCCCTCCAACTTTGAGTATTGGCCAAGCAATGATGAGTGGCAAAAAGCCACTTTCTTTGCCCAACCACATCATCAGTCAAACCATAAGTGTATCAGGAGGAAACAAACATAGGCAGTCCCCAAAAGGGAGGGGGAAAATCCCACAAGAGAAATGGGGTTGGCCATTGGAAAGGCTCTCTAACAATTAAAACTGTCCAAAAATGGGCAAAAGAGCTCACTGTTAACTAATCAGCTCCCCAAAGCATTCAAGTATAGAATGGATGGTCATTTATCAGGAATCTTACTACAGACGTGATATCTTGCATTGAGGAGGACACTTGACTAATTGAATTCTGAGGCCTTTTTCAACTGGCAAGATTCTACGACTCTTTCTTCAGAAGGAATTGAGTCTTCTAGGTGCTTATCATATCATCATATAGATAATTTCTTGCTCCCTAAAATAATGTGAGAGGTAGCATGATTGAGTATAAGGAATATTGGATCCTATATATAGAAGACCTAGGTTTAAGCCTAGTTTCTACCACTTAATCCCCTGTGACCTTGAAAAAAATCACTCACAAATCTCCTCCAGCCTTAGTTTTCCCATCTGCAAAATGGGAACAAAGAGCTTTGTATTAGTATGAATAATGAAATAAATCTGAAAGTCCCTTGAAAATGCTATATAACACTAACAAGGGGTAGCATTTATATATTGCTTTAAGCTTTGCAAAGGGCTTTCTGAGAAGAACGATGAGATGATCAAATTTAGAGAATCCAGCCAAAATGTTTACATGGACTATATGCACCCAATGTATGGTAGAGCATTCTGAGCTCCTATTGGTCTGATCAGTTAGACACACTGTAACTTGACTAACATAGTGATGTCACTTTGGTCCTCTTTGAGAATGAAGGACAACAACCAACCAACCAACTAACCAACCACCAACCAGCAAAGGGCTTTATACATAAGCTCATTTGAACCTCATGACAACCCTATGAAAAAGAATTCAATCATTATCCCCCTTTTCCAGATGAGGGAACAGGTTTAGTGGCTTGCTCCCAAGTCACATACCTAGTGAGAATCTGAGTCAGGATTTGAATTCAGGTCTTCCTGACTCCAAGGCCAGCATTCTATCCACTGAGCCAACTAGCTGCCTATATAAATAAATGTGATCCATTATTATTCTTATCAGAGTTTTCCCTTTATGTGATTAACTATTAACAAAGGTTAAGAGGGCCAGCTGCTTTCTATTTATTGAGAGAGGTATTAAGATTCTGGAATGAGAACACTCCTTTCTTGGACATTCTAGCCCAGGCCCTTGGAACTCTTCTAGGGGCCACTAGCTCAGCAGTACCCCATTCTCTTAAGGTAACAAAAAAAACAAGTTGAAATGTGAGTCATTTAAGGTGGAACCACTGAGGAGGGAGGTAAGTCAGAGCCATATATCATAGGCTCATAGTTTCATAGTTCTAGAGCTGGCAAGGGCCCTCAGAGGCCACACAGTCCAACATTTTCTCCCCTCTGAAATAAGTGCGGGGCTAGCTTGGAGGTTTGGGCTACATTAAGTGGTGCGCTCTCCATGTGAGGCATCAAGGAGAAAGTGAAGGTTATATGAATGCATGTGTGAGGTTGTGTTTGTGCATATGCTTTTGTATGTCAGCGTATGCTTTCAAAAATAGTAAATTACTTATCCAGCATCCTTTTTTATATATGAGAGCAGAAATGACGTCTTAAGTTGGTCAATTTCTTAAGCAACACTTTGCCAAGCTCTTCTTTCTATCACATTTCATCTTGTATCATGCTTGTTTGTGTACATGTCATCTTGTGTCCCTCCAAATAGACTGTATACTTCTTGACGGCAGGAGATATGCCATATTTTATCTTTGTATCCACAGCTCCTAGAACACTGCCTTGCAGGTGAAAAGCGCTTACTCAGGGTTTGTTGAATTGTTTATTTTCTCTCCTCTTAAAGAGAGAAGTCACAGATTCATAGATGTAGATCTCAAAGACACCCAAGGAAACAGAGGTCCAAAACTTGACAAAGGCCATACGGGGAGAAAACTTGAGTAAAGACTTGAACCCAGGTCCTCTGATGCCAGGATCAGTGCTCATTATCCTTCCAGGGTCAATCTTGAATAAGCAAGCAAAGCTATAGGGGTGATTTTCAGTTAAATCCCTTATAGTAAAATTATTTCAAGCATCCAAGTGATGGAAGATTCACTTTTTTCAGAGTTTCTCCTGTTTGAGCATGATCCTTGGTGTTGTCTGGCCAGACCAGGCTAGTGAGAAGATGGGAGTAGTAGCTTGGGATGGAATGGAAAAGGTAGGTGAGAGGGAATCCCTAAGATTTTGTTCTGTGAGGCTGGGTGGGGTGTTCCTTTGTTCCTGTCGTGCTTCAGTAACACTTTGGGTCAGAGTTGTCAAAATCATGGCCTACCGGCCACATGCAGCCCATGCCATTCTCGAGTATGGCCTGAACCTCATTAAAATGCAATTGAGAAATATTTGACAAGATAAGCAAAAATACAATAACCTAAAAAACCAACAACCCAATACACTAACCTTTGGTTTCTTTTGCAGTCTTACATATTTTATGCATTTAAAAACCTTATCTTGGGAAGGGGTCTATAGGCTTCACTGATCTGCTCTGGGGGCCATGGCACCAAAACTGTTAAGAACTTCATACCAGATGACATCTTTAATGTCATTCCAGCTCTAATGATATATGAGTCTTCCTAATTTGGCCTTGCTTCCTAATTTGACTAAGGATTTGGATTTTTAGACAGATACTTTTAAATGTTATCCTTGATTCCCCTCTTTCTCAATCTACCCACCCAAACTTATCTGTTGCCAAGTTCCATTGATTTTACCTTTGTAACATCTCTTGTATATGCTCCCTTCACATCTTTGATGACAGCACCACCCTAATGCAGACCCCTCATCACCTCATGCCTGGACTATTGCAAAGAAACTTTTAGCTGGTCTCCCTGCCTTGAACCTTTCCCTACTCCAGCCCATTTTCCCCTTGGCTGTCAAATTATCTTCCTAAAGCACAGGTCTGACCACATCACTCCTCTTCCCTCACCAATTCAATAACGCCCAGGGATTCCCTATCACTTTCAGGATTGAATATAAAGTCCTCTGGCATTCAAAGCCCTTTACCACCTGGCCCCCTACTACCTTTCTACTCTTATGCATTATATCCTCCCTTCCCCACCCCCAACCTTGAAGCCAGAAATATGGACTTGCTTACTGTTTGTCAAATAAGACACTCCATTTCCTGACTCTCCCCTATCTGAAACTCTCTGTCTCTGTCTCTCATCCTCACCTCCTTGCTTTTCTAGTTTCCTTCAAGCCTCAACTAAAGGAACAATAAACCTTTCCTGATCCCCCTTATCACTAGTGCATTTCCTCTATTGATTATCTCTAGTTCGTATATATACAGATACATGTATATGTATCTGTATATATAATATATATACATATATATATATAGTTTGTACATAATTGTTTGCTTCCCCATCAGACTGTGAGCTTCTTGAGAACAAAGACTGTCTTTTTTCTTTTCTTTGTATCACTAGTGCTTAGCATAATGCCTGGCACATAGTTAACCCTTGATAAAGGCCTGTTGACCTGACTTATTCCTAGTTAAATGGCCTTGCTTCTACCTTGCTCTCCTAGTTTCTTCCTGGTCCCCCGTGCCCAAATCTAATCACTTGTTTTTTTCTATGTTGGCATTGTCCTCTAGCTTGGATGAGCTGTATCTATTCCTGAGCCCCTTCCCCGGTCCTGGTGTCTTCTGATCTGACAGCTGTTCCACATGTCTCCGATACCTACCCTCATTCTCAGCTCTCGTTTGAGTGGCTATTTGCAGCACAACTCCAACTATATCAAAGTTAATCTATGGATGATGTAGGAAAAGCATTGTGAAAGACTTAAAATGTAATGCAAATGCCAGTCATCAACCTCATTGTCTTCGTCATTATCAAACACTGGCAACATTTGCTTGGAGCTGACAATTCCAGGTTTTGACTCAATTTCCCACCCACTGATATAATTGAGCCCAAGCTTCTAAGCAAACTGCTTCTTCTGCAATTGAACTAAGGGGGGGGGGTTCTTCAATACTTCGTTAGAGAAGGAAGGCTGTAGCAAAATGATCACATTCTCTCAAGAAATATCTCTCTTCTCATTTAAAAGACAGACCAAGAGGAAATTAGGGTAAACTACAGCAGGTGTGCCTTAGGTTAGTGAGGTGCACATAGGAGGGTTTTAATAAATACCCGTTGATTGATTGACACATGAGAATTAATCATGGAATCATGGAACCTCAAACTTGTAAGGAGTCTTAGAACTTATAACCCCTGCCCCTACGTTTTATGGATAAGAAAGCTGAGGCCCAGAGAATAAAGTGACTTGTTTTTTTTTATCATGAACACAGTCACCAAAGGTTTGAGGAAATACCACAACGAATGGCAAAGGGTCTTAGAGAGAATCAGGAACCACAAATTGCCCAGAAATAAAGTTTCACAGAAGTGGTCTGCATCTGGTTCCTCCTCAGTCTATCCCCTTGCTGCCTGGCAATGCAGGGGCAGAATCATGCCTCAATATCCTGGACCCTAGGGAGGCTCCCTTACCCTTCCTGATTACAGTGTGGTACAAGGGAAAGAACACTGGCTCCATCCACAGAAGACTAGGGTTCAAATCCTGCTTTGGTCACTTACTACCTGTTTGGCCTTTGGCCACCACATGTAGGTCTCACTTTCCTCATCTGTGAAGTGAAGGGGTTGGACTAATTGATTTCTCAGGTCCTCCAGCTCGGGAGGTACGATCTTATTTCAATTTTTTCCTCCCGTTGAATTGAATTGAAGCCTCAAAACAAACAAAAAAACCTCACTTTCTTTAGGTACTATCTATTGTAAATAGATCCTCACCAACAGCCTGCTTGCTTTTTGTTTGTTTGTTTCATTCCCTTCTTAGTTTTCAGGAGAGAGATTAAGGGATAAGAATGGAGTGGCCAGCCTTCTCTTTCCTGCAGGCAGAAGTTATTTGTAAGGGAATTACAGAATGTGACTCACCATCGCCATCTAGTGGTGAAAAGAGGGAAGTTGGGCTCTTGGAATACAGAACTAAGAAACCAAAGGGTACCTCTGCAGACAATGGCAATGGACAGTTGGTGTGGACAGGCAGGGTTTAAATCAGAGGCTCTTAACCTTTTTTGTGTCATGGATCCCTTTGTCAGTCTGATTAATCCTATAGTTTCCTTCTCAGAATAATATATATTTTTAAATAATTGAAGAAAATGCTCAATTTTGGTCAGAAGCTAGTAATAAAAGCTAGCCTTTATGTAGTACTTTAAGGTTTGCAGAGTTCTTTACAAATATTATCTTGTTTGATCATCAGAGTAACCCTGGGAGGTAGGTGCTATTTTATAGATGAGGAAACCCTTTTCTCATATGATGAGGCACCCCTTCTTCCTTGCCAAGGCTAAACTCTGTATATGCAAAAGTGATCCAATTCCATACTGTCTTCTCTAGTAGCTTGCCTCTTTTGTCAACTCACTCATCTTTAATCTTTCCTTATCTACTGGCTGCCTACAAAAATGCCTATGTCCTTTGCAGCAGATTGCTTCCTCTATCATATCTACTTTCTCATTCATTCATCTTCAATCACTCCCTCTTTCAATACTGCCTAAATTTCCATCCTCAAAAAAATCTGACGATCCATCCATCCCTGCTATTTATCCTATATTTTTCCTGTCTTTTGGAGCTTAACTCTTTAAGAACACTGAATATGTTCAATGACTTTAGTTCTCTTCTCTCATTCTTTTTAACTCTCTACAGTCTGGCTTCTGATCTCATCATTTGAACTACCCTCACCAAAGTCTCCAGTGGTCTCTTAATTGCCAACTTTAATGGCTTTTTCTCAGTCTTTATCCTTGACTTTTCTGTAACCTTTGACGCTATCACCCCCCTCCCTTCTCGATACTTTCTTTTCTCTAGTTCTCAGGACACTAGTCTCCTGGTTGTTCTGCTATCTATCTGACTGCTCCTTCTCAGTTTCATTTACTGGATCTCTATTCAGGTCACACCTACCAGCCATAAACATCCTAGGCTCTGTCTTGGGCTTTCTTCTCTTCTCCCTGCTCCCTTCTGACCTCCAGTTTTTCATCTCCAACTGCCTGTTAGACAGTTCAAGCTCTATGTTCCATAGACATCTTAAACTCAACACGTTCAAAACTGAATTATCTTTTCCTCAACCAAAACTTCCCTCCGTCCAAATTTCCTTAATAATATCAAGTCCTAACCCCCTTCCCCACCCCATGCTTACAACCTAGGTATCATTCTTTACTCCTCATTCTCTTTCACCTCTCCATATCTAATCTGATTCCAAGGCCTATTGATTTTACCTAGTAAGATCTCTCACATATCCCCCCTTCTCTCTCTGATACTGCCACCACCCTGGCTAAGGTACTTATCTCCTCACACCTGAAACTGTTGAGATAACCTCCTGGTTGGCCTGCCTGCCCCAAATTGCCCCACTTCAGTCCATCTTCCCTTTGGCCTCCAAAGTGATTTTCCAAAAGGCAGGTCCTACCATGTTTCTCCCTTACTCAATAAACTCCAGTGGCTCCCTATTACCTGCCCGTATCGCACCAACCCCCTTCCAGTCTTCTTATACCTTATACCTCACCACATGCTCTTTGATTCAATAGAATGGCCTCTTTTTGATTCCTGAAATAAGACACTCTATCTCCTGATTCCAGGCACACTGGCTGTCCCTCATGCATGGAATGCTCTTCCTTTTCATCTCCACACTCTGGCTCCCCTGACTTTCAAGCCCTAGCAAGAATCCCATCTACTGGTAGTCTATCCTGATCCCTCTTCATTTTAATGCCTTTCCTCTGTTAGTTCTCATTTATCCTGAACATAGATCATTGGTATATATTTGTTTGTTTGTTGTCTCACCCATTAGAATGGAACCTCCTTGAGAGCAGGTACTGTCTTTTACCTTTCTTTGTATTCCCAGCACTTAACACAATGCCCAGTACATAGAGCATTCTTATTAGGGATTTAGAACATTTTTTTCATAGGATTGTTGGTAAATTTGATTTCTTCCTCTGAAAACTGCCTGTTCATATCCTTTTACCATTTATCAACTGGGGAATGGCTCTTATTTTATAAATTTGACTCAGTTCCCTACATGTTTGATAATTGAGACCTTTGCCAAAGAAACTTGCTGTGAAAAATTTCCCCCATTTTCCTATTTTTCTTCTAATTTTGCCTGCATTGGTTTGTTTGAGCAACCTCTTTTTAATTTTATGTAATCAAAATAATCCATTGTACCACCTGGGAACCTCTCTTTCTCTTGTTTCCTCATGAACTCTTCCTCTGTCCATATGTCTGATAGTTAATTTCTTCCATGCTCCTCTAATTTACTTATGATGTCACCTTTTAGGTCTAAATTATGTACCCATTTCAAACTTATCTTGGCATATAGTGTGAGATATTGGTCTATGCCTAGTTTCTGCCAGACTACTTTCCAGTTTTCCTAGTGTTTTTTTTATCAGACAGTGAATTCTTGCCCCAATAATTGGGATCTTTGGGTTTATCAAACATTAGGTTACAGTGCTCATTTTCTTCTATATATATTGCATATCTAATCAATTCCACTGACCAGTCACTTTATTTCTTATCCAGCCTCAAATTGTTTTCATTACGTATAGTTTAAGATCTGGTCCTGCCAGGCACCCTTCCTTCACATTTTAAAAAAAGTGCTTCCCTTGATATTCTTGACATTTTGTTCCTCATAGAAGGTGCTTAATAATGGGCACTGCCTCAGGCAATCTGAGACCTGGCAAAGACCTCAGAAAATGGCCAAGGTCTCCCACTACATCCAGGGCCATCTCTAGTTGTCCTGATCCACTATGGGAGGTTCCTATTGCTTCTATAATAAGATATCAATTCTCCTATTTAGAATTTAAAGTCATTCACAACCTTGCTTCTATCTATATTTCTAGCCTCACTGGAAATATGGATTTATTTCCCTCCTAGCATTAGGAATATATGTGAATCTACCTAGTGAAGCATCCTCTTATCTTTTTTATCTTTCAAGTAGGGAGCATCTCCAGTCCTGATCTATATCTTGCCACTGGACCCAGATGGCTCTGGAGGAGAAAGTGAGGCTGGTAACTTTGCACAGCCCTCCCTCACTTAAATCCAATTCACTTGCAAGTCATGGCATCATCTTCCTGATGTCATGGTCCTCTTCAAGAACGAAGGACAAAAAACAGCAATGGACTAACTTGAGAGTGAGAGAGGTTAAGTGGTTAAGTCCACGATCACACAGCTACTGTCTGTGTCTGGATTTGAACTCAGGTCTTCCTGACACTAGGTTCAATGCTATATCTATTGTGCCATCTAGTTATGAAAAAAAAAATGATCTATTTTTTTCTGATCTAAGTTCATGGATCCTCTGAAAATTACCTAGCCACTCATTGTGGGTCTCTGGACCCTAAGCTAAGAACTCCTGATTTAAAGGATTCTTCACCTGGTAGAGTTGTATAAAAAACACTGGGTTTGTGATCTGGGGATTTGGGCTTGGCTACTGTGCTATTGACTCCCTCAGAAAGAGGAAGCTAACCACTGCAACAGAGGATAGAATGCCGGTCTCTGAGTGTCTGGCACTGTTCAGACACTGACTAGCTCTGTAACCCTGGGAAAGTCACTTAAACTCAGTCTGCTTCAGTTTCCTCATCTGTAAAATGGGGATGATAATAGTACCCACCTCTCAGGGTTAGTGTGAGGATCAACTGAGGTAATTATTGCATAGTACTTAGCACAGTGCTGGGCACACAGTAGGCACTTAGTAAATGCTTGTTTCCTTTCTTCCTTTCCTGAGTAAGCTCCACCCTCCTTTCTCTTCTCTCCCCACTCCTAGCAAGTTATTTTTCTGCTTCTTTATTCATAAAATGAAGGTGATGGATTACATGATTTCTAAGTCTTTCTAGCTTTAAGACCTATGATCCTAATGACACCAAGGACGCTCTTGGCGACTCTCTTGAAATACAAATAGCAAGTGTGTGTGTGTGTGTGTGTGTGTGTGAAGGAGCTCATCTCTTAGATCTAAATTCTTTGTTGGGCTCTAAGCATAGGTTTCAACATGTTCCAGAAATTTCTATGGACTTTATTGGGTCTCCTGTCTCTGCCCATCAAACTGGGGGCTCTCTAAAGGCAGTACCATTATCGCCTCCATCACATGAGGATCTCCCATAATAATGATAACAGACACAAATCACTCACATTTATATAGTGATTTTCACTTTACAAAAGCACTTTCCTCACAGCAACCCTGTGGGTATGGCCATTGTACAGGGGCTATGCCTCTTCCTCTTCTCTTCCCTGGTACAGGTCTACACACCCTGGGCATTGAGTTATTGACCGCTCGACCAGTGAGAAAGGGGTTTGCCCATCTTGACGCCTCAGAGAGGCTAGGGATTCTGAGCTCTTTCCTATGTGTATCTGTGGATTCTGAAGCATCAGTACCTACCTCCTTTAGGCCTCCACTGATTTAGCCTGTAAAGTAGTGCTAAATCCACCATGCTAACTTTCAGGGCTAAAAACATGACCACTGTTTAGCTTGGAGTTGAGACTAAATCATAGCCAGAAATTGAGGTAGGACCTGAATTTAGCCAGAAATATAGGTGGATGTAATACACGTGTGTTTAGATAGTGGTTGGGGGAATTGTTTAGTTTGGGATAGAATTCTCTGGAAAGAGGAGATTGGGTCCCCTTATGGAGCATAAGGCAGGATCCATAATGAATCCAAGAACAGAAAACTTCAGCCCCAACTTCCTTCCTTCTGCTTGTCCTATACTATTGTGCTTGCATTTTCATTACAAGGGAAGGGAGGCAAGAGAGTAATCAATTTCTGGATTTATAGATTTTGTTCATCTCTGGTCATTTCTGGTCTCTTCTGAATATTCATCATCATTAAAGGACTCTTCATTTACATTCTTGGGACATCCAAGCAGGGCTGAACTCAGGAATCCTCTTAAGATCCCCCCTCATACTTGGCCTGATATTTAGCTCCCCCTTCTTAACACTTAGCACTTTATTCTCAGTACTCAGACGAGACAATTTATGAGAAACCTTTGCATATTTCAAAGTTATCCCTACCTCCCATTCCTATGATGAGCCATTTCCCCTGACCCATGTAGCTCACAACTCTGGCCATATGTCATTCCTTCTGTCCAAGGGGTATTTCTAAATTCTTGGTTCCAAGTGACTGAAGCAGATAAGATTCAGAGTAAGAACAGGAGCAGTGAGTCTGGAAGTGACTTTTAAGGGATGGCTGCTGTAGATATATTAATAAATAGAACCTAGTCTAGAGGGCAGCAGGGGCTAGTGGAAAGGTCCCCTAATTCATTAAGGAACTTCCCTTCTCTGGTCCCAAATTTCCTTAAGCCATGCCTCAATCTGATCCACTGTGGGGGCTTCCTATTGCTTCTATAATAAGATATAAATTCTTCTATTTAGAATTTAAAGTAATTTACAACCTTACCTTTATTTATATTTCCAACCTCACTGGAAATATGGATTTATTTCCCTCCTAGTATTATTCAATTTAGTCAAACTAGCCTTCTTTCTGTTCCTCACATACAACATTCCATTTCCCATTTCCATGTGCTTGCATTGCATGATCCCTATGCCTGAAATGCATGCCTTCCTCTTCTCCACCTCTCAGTCTTTCTCTCTTCCTTCAAGACACATCTCAAGTGCCCCTTTAAGCCTCCTTCCCAAACTACCTTGGATTTAATTACTTTGTATTTACTTGCATTTATTCTCTTGGTATTGTATTCTGTATAAAATCATATATGTATGTATTGTCTTGTCCACTAGAATGTAAGGAAGGATTGTTTCATTTTTTGGGGTGGAGGGAGAAAGGCAGGGCAATTGGGGTTAAGTGACTTGCCCAAGGTCACATAGCTAGTAAGTGTGTCAAGTTACTGAATTCGGATTTGAACTCAGGTCCTCCTGACTCCAGGACTGGTGCTCCACTCACTGTGCCACCTAGCTGCCCCTGGATTGTTTCATCCTTTTTACTTGTATCCCTAGTGCCCAGCAAGATGCCTGGTACATAGTAGGTGCTTAATAAATGCTGATTGAATTATTGATCCATAAAATGACATGGTTAGACTGGTAAACCTGTCTAGCCCTTTTCGCCACAAGTTCTATGACTTTGGCTTTCCCTGATCCATATAGAGCAGGAGGTACAGGGAAAAGGAACCAATCAGCACTTTGGGCCCTGGAAAAGAGCCATTCCGAGGAGCACAGCCCTAAACAAAGAACCTTCCAGGGACATATAAATGGGTCTCATAGTCTCCTTAGGTGAGGCTAGGAGGAAGATGAAAAGGGATTGCTTTTATGCCTTTTCCTACCCTTACTTGGCTATGAGTTCTATAATTTGTTCTTGACTATGGGACAAATCCTTGGGACACAAGGGTGGAGAAAAGAGCAAGCTGGGCTTGTGTGTGAGCTTTGGCCAAGGATAGATGCTGTACCTTCTTCATTCAGAACTCTAGGATGTTTGAGCTTAAGAAGACTTTAGAGAAAACTAAGTTTAATCTCATTTTTCAGATGAGAAAACTGAGTTCCAGAGAGACTCACTCAAAGTCACAACAAGTTAGGGGCAGAATTGAGCTCAGAACAGATGTACTGACTCCCAGTCCAGTGTTTCCTACACCTACTTAGTAGATTCCTAGTTTCAGAGGCAGCTAATTTCCATTGAGTTCCAAATCTAAGGCCAGGCCACACAAGGAAGGCAGTCCTCATTTTTCCTCTTGATCCTTCTCTAATCCCCCATCCCCATCCCCTCTCCCCAACTTTTCCCTCAACTCCCAATTCTCCCTACCTTTCACCAAGGGGAAGAAACAGTCCATCTCCACGCTACTTCGAGAATGGGATATGCAGAGTGCACTGCTGGGGACCAGACCCTCCTGTGGGGGGCTTCGTTCAGTGGTTCGGACTAGACACCAGCCAGGTCGTTCACTGGGTCTCTCCAATAGCTCCACTGTCTGTCCCACCTGAATGGTCAACTCGCTGCTGTGGCCAGCATTGAAGTCCTGGAGCACCACGGTCAGCTCACATCCTCCAGACAGCTGTGAGTGGGTAAGGATAGAGGGTCACAAGGAGAGGAAGAGAGGGGGCAGGAAAGACAACAATAGAGGGAAAAGTGAGAGGGTGGGGAAGAAAGAAGGGTGATGAGGAAGGGGATGTGTGAAGGTGAAAAAAGTTAGGATGCAGAAGGTAGGGTTAGGGAGGATGGTGAAGGGGATTCAGTGAGAAAAAAGGGTGTCAGAGAGAAAGAAAGGGAGAAGGAGGAAGTGAAGCAGAGGGTAAGAAATAGGGGGAGATGGGAGAAAGGGTTCAGGGCAGGAGAGAAAAACAAGAAGAGGCAAGAAATTAAACAGGGTACTCCATCATCCAGACAGTCATATAGACCCTCTCATTATATTTGAACCTAGAGCCTGGACCCTTCCAGAGTTACATTTTGTCTACTACTTATCCTTGCTTGGTTGAAATTGTTCTTGCTTGTTCTTTGTTTGCTGAGTGTCCAGCTAACTGTGCCTTTAAAAGCCTTCCAAGGTAAGAGTCCTTTACCTCCTCCAAGGGCTTTGTCCATCTCCACTCCCAACCAGTCAGCTTTACTGATGTCCATTTCTAACTAAACTCCTTCATACCCTCAAACAAGCACACACAGGCACAAGTCTTCCGGAATCTTTGGAGGCAATAAAGGAAGAAGATGATTGTAATTTCCTGCTGATCACCCATGACTCTTTGCACCCATAAGTCTAAAATGGTGCCTGAAGGAGACGCATTAGAGAATAAGGCCCCTACTCAGAGATAAGAGACAAACAATATTTCTCCATAAGTGGGAAACAAAGATTCACATGATTTCATTGCAGGGACTTAGAGAAGGGAGTAGTAAGAAGAGATATACTTTTCATTTAGGAACAGACTGTTCCTTACTTTTCTAGCTAGGGTGAGGGATGACATTTTCCCCTAAGACTAATTTTGATGTAGAACAAATAAACATCGATTGAGAGTATGGGGAAGAGAAACCAAGTTCAAATGGTGGGAAACCAAATTTTCTCAAAAATATTTAAGCTACAGATACTAAACTTTGTCATCCTATCCTCTATACTCAGCTTCCAAAATCCCTGCCTCTCCGCCCCAATCCTCCACTCCATCGTCACTTCTCAATTAAAATCTCCAAGTTTGTCCACAGATATCACTGTCATCACTAAGCAGTGGGTTTTCCTCTTGGTGTTGTAGCAATACTTACGGGTTTGGGAGGGTGATGAGGAAGGGATAGAATTAGGGAGCAAAAGATCAGTCCAAAGGCTTTATATAGTCCAGAGTTTACTACTACTGTTACTACCAAACAGCATTTCAGAACTCTGTAGTTCTGGTATTCATTCATTCACCATAATTTAAGATCTCACTATACAAAGCACTTTTCTATGTGGTCAGCAGTATATGAAAATCTGTATGGCATAGTTCCTGTCCTTAAGAAGATAAGACCAGTACACAAATAAATTTAAAACAAAGGAGCTTAAGAGATGCAAAGAAGGAAGGCCTTATGGTAGAGAGAAAGAGTTAAAGGATCTGGGTTCAGGTGCTGCCCCTGAGGCTTTACCCTTGGTGTGATTTTGAGCAAGTCTCATCATCTCCCTAGGCCTTAGATTCCTTAGGAAATGAAGGAGTTAGATTAGATGGCCCCTGATGCCCCTTCTGGTTCCATGATCCTCTGAGTGCCATGATAGTTCAGAGGATGGACAGCTTACCACTGGCTGGGCTGTGGAGGGGGGAAGGGAGGATCAGGAAAGGCTTCATGGAAGAAGCAGCATTTGGGCTGGGTTCTGAAGAACTGGTAGGATTTCAACAGGCTGAGAAATGTACTGCGAGTATGAGGAATGGCACAAACAAAGGTAGTGGAAAGGCTATAGATGCCTTCAGGGAATGGTGGGCAGACTAGTTCTGAGTGTAGGATGTAGGTTAAATGATGAGGAGCTGCATGCATTCCCTGATCTTGGCCTCCACAATCATCATGCTCCCAGGAAACCTCTTGACCACTAAGCTCATCCTGCAAGATTGTACCAGATTTGATGCTCAGACCTCTTCAGTACCTTCTGATTGGAGGGCAGAGCGAAGAACTCCCAAAGTGTCCATTGAAAGAGGGCTCATAGATTAGCCAACCCTTCATTTCCCACTAGTTGCATTCTGACTAGATTCTACCATGCCCCCCGTGCCATCTAGCTCCTCTTCCCCTCCACCTCCCACATCCCTTCAGGTTTCTTTTTTGTGTTATTTTCCTCTATTAGATTGTAAGATCCTTTGCTCTCAGAAGAATGTGGAAAGACGTGAACTGCCAAGTGAAATGAGCAGGACCAGGAAAACATTGTTCACAGTAACGACAATATTGTATGGTCATATACTATGAATAACTTAGCTATTCTCAGCAATACAATTATCTAAGACAATTCTGTAGGACTTATGATGAAAGGTGCTGCCCATCTCCAGAGAAAGAACTGGTAGAGTCTGAATGCAGATCAAAGATACCTTTTCTTTACTTTCTTTATTATTCTTGGTTTTTTGGTCTGTGTTTTCTGTCACAGAATGACTTGTATGGAAATATGTTTTGTATGACTGCACATGTGTAGCCTGTGTCAAATTGCTTGCCTTCTCAACATGGGGGGAGAGAAGGGAAGGAGAGAATTTGGAACTCAAAATTTGAAAAAAAGTATGTTAAAATTGTTTTTTCATGCAAGTAGGAAAAATAAAATACTAAATTAGGAAAAAAATTAAGATCCTTGAGGGCAGGGTTTGTGTTTGCCTTTCTTATTTATACCTAGGGCTTAAATGTTTACTGACCAACCAACTGAGAAAAGGCCGAAATGATAGGGAGACAATAGACGGTAGAGGGTTTTGAATGCCAGGCTAAGGAGTTTGCATTTATTCAGTAGGAAATGGGGAGCTGCTGACAGTTTTTGAGGAGAAGAGTGCTACAATTAGAGTTTTGGTCCTGGGAAAATTAGAAGCTCAGAGACACAGGCTCATAGACTGTTAGTTGCTAGGTTTGGAAGAGCCATCCAAGGGCATTTAGTCTAATCCCTTCAGTTTACAGATGAGAAAGCTGAGGACCAGCAAGATTAAGTGAAGTAGTCAATTTCATGGACTTCCTGAATGATGAGGCCTGAACTTAAATTCCAGGCTTCTGACTCTTTTTCAGTGGTCTGGTGGAAAGAGTAGTTAGTGGCCTGAGACCCAGAAGATCTGAGTGCTTGTCCAAGATGATCTTGAAGGTCTCTTGTACCTCTAATATTCTAAGATAATCTGATTTTTTGGGGGCTGAGGAGAGTGTGTGAAATGAAATAAATAACAGGAGTGCCTGGAGCAGAGAGACTAGTTAGCAGGTTATTGCAATATGTGAGAGCAAATGAGTGTGAGAATGAAATTGGAGACCGTGGGAATGTTATGGGAAGGATAGAGAGGAGAAAACCTCTCAGCTCAAATGGACAGGACTTGTAAACTGATTGAGAGGAACTATGGTAAAATGTAAAAAGCCCCGACTTCGGAGTCAGAGGATGCGACTCTGGCTTTTGGCTCTGCTCTTTACTGCCTGCTGATTTTTGGCAAGTCGTGTTAGCCTCTCCAACTCTGTCTCTAAATCTAGGGTCCTATGACCAATGATTCTATGATTGGACATGGTGCAAGAAGATGAGGTCAAGAATGATTTGATCCTGGGTGACTGAGAGAATGGTGGCATCGTGAATAGGAATAGAAAAGTTGAGAGGAGTCCATGGCCAACTTAGGACGCTCCTCAACCCCCTCGGGTGTCCTTGACATGGTAATTTTGGATGATGAATCAGAATGAATGACACTGGAAATATGCATGAAGCTCTATCTCAGGAACAGAGTCTGTCTGTTTTGCTAAAGACATTTCCTTAAGTGGGAGCTGAATCACAGCAGATTGAGAAGCTGCCAGATAGTCACTACTGTGCAGGTCGGGGGTGGGGATAAATGACTTTATTGACTTTTCTGGGTACCATGAAGCTCTGAGGCTGCTCCTTCCATCTTTTTTCTTTCTGTTTCTTCTCTCCTTTTTCTTTTTCCCCTTCTTTTTTTCCCACACATTCTTTCCCTTTCCTTCTTCTTACCTTTTCATACTTCTTCCTTCTTCTTCTTCCCCTTCCTTCCCTCTGCTTCTCCTCCTTTACCCACTTTCTTATCTTTTTCCTTCTCATTTTCTCCATCTAACAAATCATCATTCCTCCCTTACTTTTTACCTCTACACACTCATTTTGCTTCTTCTCTCCTCCTCCTCCTCCCCAGGTCCTTTCCTATTTCTTCCTTTTTCTCCTCCCCTTCCCATCTGTTTTGATTATCCTAGTCTATAGACCACGGTGGGGAATCTTCTCTAAAAGGCACAAAGTATCTTGAGCAAGGGAGTGGCAATTCCCTTCCCTATTTCCATTTCTCATCTGGGGGAAGCCTGAACCTTTAGGTATTTTGCCTGTTGTCTTGGACACTTTACTCAGAGCCTGTCCCACTTGGCCCTAGAACAAAGGCAGTTATAAATTCTTAAGGAGTTTGACAAAGAAGGGACACAAAGAAAGAGCACATGTAGAAAGAAATAATATTTTTCTCTTGCCTTGGTAGAAACAGATACATAAAGGGCAGCGGAAAGCACTTCCTCCTTAGGTGGCCAGAGCAGCATGCCCAGGGTTCAGTCCCTTACAGTTTTCTTGCCCTCAAGAGCAGTGTAAACACTTAAGCTTCCCTGCTCCCCACATGGGGCCCATTGCGTTCTAAGGAAGTTACAGCCTCTCCACATTTCTCTCAGATTTTAGGTGACTTCCTCTCCCTCATACCCCATCCCTCGCCCCCTCCAAATTGCCAAGTGTTTGTCTGTGTTTGTCATTCTGCCTTTCCAGACAAGAAGGAAATCCAGGTTTCTGAAGAGATACACTAGTATACCACTAGGTGTCCTTATCTGCCTTCCTATGTCCTCTAAGCAAACAAAGGCCACATCAGGAAGAGAGCGAGAAATCAGCAATAGAACACTGAGACTTCTGGTCACGGACACCTAAAGCCAAGACCTAAGCATTTATGGTCTGATGGCTGCTGACATAATCCACAGGAAGAGTTCAGCAGCTGTCCAATAGTCTCTCTTTTATCTGCCTGACAATGGAACAGGTACATGCCAGAGGGTCTGGAGGGGTATATAGAAGAGCACATAACATAGAGAGGATATGCTTGGGAAAAGATCCTGTGAAGGACCCTCAGAATTGAGAAACAAGAAGACAGAAGAGGTCCTGTATGGTGTAGCTCTTGGGATGCTGTTTCATTAAGAGGAGAAGGGACATTTGAGGGAGGAGGGGCAGGAGGAGAGTCAAAATAGGTAAAAGAAATTTGGTAGAGGTAGGTCTTCCTAATTTGTCTAACAAAAGACTTGAAGTGATCATCTTTCCACAGCACCCTACTTCCATTCAGGTAAATGTGTAGCAGAATAAGACCTAGCATTGGAATCAGAAGATCTGAGTTCCAGTACCAACTATGATATTTGCATGACACGGGGCATACAATTTTCCTTCCTTGGATCTCAGTTTCCTTATAAAAAAATAAAGAAGTTATATTAAATAATTATTCAATGGGGAATGCTAGGTGGCACAGTGGATATAGTGCCTGGCCTGGAGTCATAGAAGACTCTTCTTCCTGAGGAGTCCTTCCTGCTAGCTGTGTGACCCTGGATTAGTCACTTAACCCTGTTTGTCTCAGTTCTTATCTGTAAAATGAGCTAGAAAAGGAAATGGCAAACCACTCCCGTATCTGCCCCAAAAAGCCCAAATGGGGTCATGAAGAGTTGGATACAATTGAAATGACTGAACAGAAACAAAAAAAAGTAAGTAATCACACTACCGTGGAAAAAAAAATTGGTTCTGAAGTTGGAAGACCTCAGTTCAAATTTCATTTTCTGATACATTCTACCTTGGGCAAACCATTTTAATTTAATTTCCCTTGGTTTTCTTATTTGTCAAATGAGAGAATTGGGCCATATGGCCTCAGAGGTCCCTTCTAGCCCCAGACCTGTAGTTATCCTATGATCTCTTCTAGCATTGACATTCTATGACACTATGAATGTTTAAGACATTCAAAGTCTAAGACATTGCATAATCTCTCCTTAATGATTTCCAGGGATGGCAATTCCACAGGTTTTTCATTACAAATATTGCCCATGTTGTTTTTGGTTGAGAATGGGGAAGGCTTTCTGGGCCTATCCAAAGGCTAATTTTTGCTTTTATTCCTGTAGACTAGAGTTACAACTCGAGGTGATCAGACTATGACCAAGTCCTTCTAGAAGTTCTACTTCATTAAGAATTCTGTCCTCTGTAAAAATTAAGGAGATCTAGAATTGACTCCATTAATAGTTCTGGTACGGGAACTGGGTTCATTTGCCCCTGATGTCCTGAGTTTCTTTTATTCAAGATTTCAGAACTTTGACCTCTATTGTTCTCTATAATAGACCACCAGAAGTTTCCTGTTTAGGGGGGAAGGAAAGGAGGGAGGAAAAATGGGGAACATGAACACAAAGAGGCCAGTCTTCCTCTGGGGGAGACAGCCATCTAACATTTAAGGAAACAGGACCCAGAATGCAGGAGACACATGGTAAGAAACCATATAGAAATATGGGCAAACCCAGGCAACACTCAAGGTCTGTAGAGCTAGGTCTAGGTTCAGGACCTAGAGAATGGGGTGTAGGCAATAGGTAGAAAGAAGCATAGCTGCAGGACAGGAGAGGCTTAAGTCGGTCCACAGAAACAGGCAATAGCACACAAGCAAGGTTAAGATATACAGTGTATAGGCAGGACCAATGGTAACAAGACCAGTAGAGGCCCAGGTAGAGGCAAGGCTAGCACCTTGGACAGTTCAGCAGAACTGTTTTTCTTTCTTAGGGTGAGAGCTTCCTGGTTGGCTTCCCCTCTCCCACTTAGTGGAATTCTCTGAAGTTTGTTTTATTTTTTTTTTTTGAAGGGGGAAGGCAAGGCAGTTGGGGGTAAGTGACTTGCCCAGGCTGGTAAATATGTCAAGTGTCTGAGGACGGATTTGAACTCAGGTCCTCCTGACTCCAGGGTCGGTGCTCTACTCACTGCACCACGTAGGTGCCCCTAATTCTCTAAAGTTTAAAGGACCTTTGCCTTTTTATTATGGATTCTTCCCCTCTTCGGAAAGGAGCATATTTTTATGATATAGTGGAAATTGTTTTGGATTTGAGGTCATGAGTCCTGGGCTCATGTTCTGGCTCAGACACTTGATAGTCATGTGATCATGAGCAATCCATGCAAACTTTCTGAGCCTCAGTTTTATTATCTATAAAATGGAGCTAATACCTACCTCACAGGGTTATCATAAGAAAAGAGGTTTTTTAAACCATAATGAACTATATAAATGAGCTACTACTGTTATTATTATCATCTCCCTTAGGACTCTGTCTTATCGTAGAACACCATCAGACCTGAACTAGGTAACTTTCAGGTGATTCGGTAGGGTCAGGCTCTGGATGTATCATGCAAGTTTTTTAAGGCTGGTGTGGTCTTTGTTATCAACATTCTAATTCTCAAGCTTCCTGTATCTTCTCAGATATAGAGATAGAGCCTTACCAACATATGGACACTGACAACATTATTCAGGCTTATGAACCAGATTAATTTAAGGCTAAATAAGAAGGTAGGAAAGAAGCCATGTGTTGAGTTAATAGGCTCATAGACTTAGAACTGGCAGGGATCTTAAAGGCCTTCCAGTCCAGCCCCCTCATTTTACAGATGAGGAACTGGGGCCCAATGACAGGCAGTAAGTAAATTAATTCCCCAGAGCGAACCCTTCCCAAGTCTTATTTAGTTAAAAACCAGATGATTATTTTTGTTAGACTTAAGGTATTACACAAAATATTGACCCACAAATAGAGCCCGAGTAATGAGTGACTCCCATATTGGAGGATCTTGAAAAATATCTCATAGGTAGCTAGAATAATTAATAAGTGATTACTATATACCAAGCACTGTGCCCATCACACAGTTTTCTTGGACTGCCTCCACCTCTGTTCAAATCTCCTCTAAACTTTCATTTGACTGGCTTGAAACTGGCTCCATCTGTGAATTATTGACCAATGTCATTCTTGCCAGACAAAAAGGATGTTCTCAGAGATACAAGGCAACCATCCTAGGTCACATTCTCCAAGAAAATCAGAGCAAGTCAGAAAATAAAGCGGCAGAAGAGAATTAATAGGCCTAGCCTTGCCCCTAGGAGAGACCAGAGAATGAAAATAGCTCATGATGATAAAAGGCAGAGAAGTTCCTGAAGAAGTCAGTCTGGGTGGTGGCAGAAGGTGAAACAAACCGTTTTCCATGTCCTATTGGGGGGCAGGGCTTAGAGCCAGAATTGCTCCCCTCAAAAAAAACCCCAAGACCTGGAAGGCCTACATAACCTGTTGACAGTGTGAAAGCTAAGACATGGGAGAGAGTTAGCTGGGGACAAACTGAAGGATCTCAGCAAACCTAAGCATAGATATCTGATTTATCATTCTAGCCCCAAAGCAAACCTTTTAGTTACAGCCTGTGATGAAGCATGTCAGCTAATGAAAATTAATTATGTGCAGTACTAATCCTCACACATGTTTACAATACTTTGCCCACCATCAAACGACTGCAACCTTTTTTTTTATTCCGTCAAATATAAAACTGGCAGTGTCTCATAAACTCAGATTTTCATTCCTTTTACTTCTCATTTTTTCCCACCTGGATGGTTCATCTGGCTCTTTTTTTTAACCTACTTATATGCTTCCATATTCCCACTGTTCCAAAGAGTCTTTGTCCCCAAGATAATGATGTTTCTTTCTTCTTCCCCTTTCCTCTTTTATCAAAGTCCTCCAAACTCTTTGTAGCCACAGCTTGCCCAATTTTTCTTCTGAATGGCCTTTGCCAGATGGTCCCAAAAGTCTTTTGTGATGGCATATTTAGAGACCAGGTATTGCTATGTCTCTTTCTCCCCAGGGACTATCTCTTCTGTCCTGGAACTTTGCATTAGCCTCATCCAGCAGTATGTTATTGAAAATTTCCCACAGGACTTCTTGGCTTTGCTCCAATTCTCTTATTTCTAGTCTCTTAAAAATCTTTTTAGTATTCTCATCCTCTAATAATTTTTTTCTGTATTTTATGGGAAATAAGCATGGATCTTTAAAAAATATAATTTTCTTAGTTTTTCTTTCAGGTTCTCAGCATCAACTGATAAGCATTTATTAAATTCCTACTATGTGCTAGGCTCTGTGCTAGGCACTGGGGATACAAAGACAGACATTAAGGAGTCCTCGCCTTCATGGAGCTCAAGATGGCCCATCCATATGTTCACCACACTCCCCACTTCTCTTCCCTTCCCCACCAGGAAAGTACTCATTACTCTCTCCAGTTTTTCCAACATCAGTTAATGAAATATAAAGCAGTTCTCTCAATCATTAGATTCTTATGACTTATTACCATTGGAACACAAAATATGCTGTTAAACCACTCTGTCGTGATTGTTAACCCTCTACCCAATCGTAGCTTCCAAATCTCACTCACGTTCATATTTTCTCTTCGTCTTCCTTTTACTTTTTTCTGCCCATTCCTTTTCACATCTCTCATCTAATTTATCTGTCCATTTGTCTGTCTGTCTATGTCATCATATCTAACTAATCCATCTATCTGTCTATCCATCCATTGTCTATCTATCTCATTATGTCTAACTAATCCATCTATCTATCTGTTTGCCTATCTGTCTGTCTGTCTATCTATCTATCTATCTATCTATCTATCTATCTATCTATCTATCTATCTATCCCTTTTCCTTCTGAAGGGTTAGCTCATGACCTACTCTTGCTCCTTTGATGATTTTATTCCCTCATTCCAACTCAACTTTTGTTCTTTTATTCTTGTGGCTTTAAATTTTGTCTTGTGTTTGTTTTTAGCTACATCTCATGCTTCTTTGGCATAGTCTGTTAGGCTTGGAGAACAAATTCAGCCTCAGACATTAAGTAGCTTTGTGACTCTGGGCAAATCATGTAACTTCTTTTAGCCTCAGTTTATTCATCTGTAAAATCAGGGGGTTGGACTCTAAAGCCCCTTCCAGCTCTAAATCTATGATCCTATGAAAATTTACTCTTTCACTGCTGCCAGCAAAATTCCTGCCTGATCTCAGGCCGGGCCCGGACAAAGGACAACCCTTTCTTTGTCAGCTGTGAATGCAACCTCTCCTAATTCTGTTTTAGATTTCCTTTGGGGTAGGTCCTAGACTAATAACAATAATACCTAGCATTCATATGGCACTTTAAGATTTGCAAAGCACTTTATTAGTATCACCACTTTATGGAGGTAGAAACTGAGGCATGCAGGTCAAGTGGTTTGACCAGGGGTACAGAATTACAAATGTCAGAGACTGAGTTTGAACTTAGATCTTCCTGGCACTAGGTCCACTGTACCACCTAACAGCCTATGAGTAATAAGGGTATGCTGTATGTAGCCAGCCATGTCTTACTCTTCTACTCACTTTCATTCCTTTCTGCCTTCCTTCCCTTCTATTGCTCCCCTCCCCCAGCCTGGGAAGACCAGTCCACACATGTCATGGGTTATTAGACATTCTGTACCTATGCATAGTTCTAAGAGAAAATCATGGCTTAAGCAAAAGCCTTTCTCTGACTAGACTTAATAAACACCTTCCCTAGATCCCTCCTCTGACGACTTCCATTTGTTCCCTTAATCTCACCAAGCAATCAGCTATTTTCTTTGCTGTTTATGATGCATCTCTGGACTCCATGTATCATGTATCCTGGACCATCTGGTTCCTTCTCAGCCGTCAGAGTTTCCACTGTATTTGGGAGCCAACACCCACACTGCCAAAGGGAATCTAGCTCACCGAGCCCTAGCCATGGGTATCTATGGGCTTTTGGCCTCTCTGCTGGTGTATATGTGAGTGTGTGTGTGTGTGTGTGTGTGTGTGTGTGTGTGTCTGATCAGGGGAAGGAGCAGTTACTCATCTTCCCTAACACACCTGACAACTTCTGGTATAGGACAGAGAAACCAGAGCTCTAAAAATCCTAAGGTTTCCTGTGGGGGAGGAAACAGAAGCAGATGGGGGTGGAGGGGAGGAGAAGCTATTGAAATAAATCATCAGTGTCCTCAGACAGTGAAAGGGAACAGAAAAGCCTGAAACTACCCAGGACATTCCAGCTAAATCCCTCATGCAAATGAAACCTGTAGTTGAGGGTTGGGAGTCAGGGTCCCAAGGGAATCAAGAAAGAGACATAAGAAAATTTTCTCAAATGTGGAAAGTGCTTTCAAATCACCAGTATCCAGGTGTAGAGGCATCTGTGCAAAATAGTCCCTGCTGAGATGAACGCAGGAAGTAGGGTGGGTGGGAAGTCACTGATGGACCTTCAGAATGAGGGTGTCAGTACAGAAAAATAAAATTGTTTGAGCTGGAAGGAACTTCTGAAGATACACAGTCCATCTCCCTCATTTTACAGATTGGAAATTGAGGCCAGAAGAAACCATAGGCTAAATATTGGATCACAGCTTTACAGCTGGAGAGGACACACCAGTGATCATTCCTTTTTAAAAAAAAAATTATTTTTAGTTTGCAACACACGATTCTACATAATTTTAAGTTCCAGATTTTCTTCCCTCCCTCCCCTCTCCCTCCCCAAGACGGCATGGAATCCCATATAACTTCCATGTATAACTTGGCATTGAATTAATTTACACACTAGTCAAGTTGTGGAGAAGAATTATGACCAATGGAATGAATCATGAGAAAGAAGAAACAGAACCAAAAATAAAACCAAAAACACAACCCAACAACAAATACAAAAGAGAGAAAAAAAAGGTGGGGGGAGAAAAAGGCAAGCATGAAGTATGCCTCGATCTGCATTCATACTTCATAGTTCCTTCTCTGGACATAGATAGCACTCTCCATTGGATCATTCCTTTTTGAGAAAAGGAAGCTAAGTCCCAGAGAGACTGGGTGACTTGTAGAAGATGAGAGATGCAGTAAGTAACAAAGGCAGGATTGAAGCTTGACCAAGGTCATGCAGCTAGTTAGTGGAAGAACTAGGACTAGAAGGCAGTGCAGGGTAATGGAAAGAACCCTAGATTTGAACTCAGAGGCTTTGCACTCAAATCCTACCTCCTTCACTTGCTATTTTTATGACCTTGGACAATTTGGTCAAACAAGTATTGATTAAGGATATTTATGTGTCTAGTGCCCTGCTGGGGATACAAAGGCTGAAACAAAAAGACAGTACCTGACTTTAAGGGACTTACATCTTACTTGGGGGAAGTCATTATGCCACAGTTTTGATGGTTGGATTAAATAGGGGCCCTTCCTGTTCTAAAGCCATGATCCTATGAACCCAGGCCTCCCAAATCCCCTCCCCCCACAGTGCCCTTGAACACTGATCAACCCCACATGATACTGGGTAATGCATGAATTTGTAGTGTATCTCATAGGATAAGGGACAAAGTGAGGAGGCCTGACACCATGGCACACAATGGAAATGCGATTCAGTGACTGTTAGGCAGATCTACAATAGGGCCAGCAGGTGGCTGATTAGATGGGACCCATAATAAACAGCTTCCTGCTAAGGGGAAGGTTTGAGTCTAAATGCACTGATATTGAAAACAAAATAAAGAATCATCTAGGCAGCCACTGTCCCTCCTGCCAAGATGGAACTTCTAGAGGTCAGCTTGTCTATCCTTTGGTTGGGTCCTTTGGCTTGTTATACATAGACAGGAGAGTTCATGGTGCCCTCCAGCTCACTGGTTTCAGAGATAACAGGCTTTTCAGTGAGGAAAGGCATGCCTTTTACTCTCCTTCCCCTTGGAATTCACATTTAAAAACTAAAATCACGTCCAGAACCATTCTGTATGGACAAGCGTTTGTACTTCAGCAGTGTAGGAAGAGGTGAAGAGAGGAAAGGAGAGTCCTTCGCTAATGTGATCAACAAGAAAGTAAGAGATCTTTTGACAGTAAATGAAAGATGAACTTCTTCTGATTTGATTAGATTGACTTGTTTTGGTCCATTACCTTTCCATTTTATTTTATACTAATATCCTTATAAAAAGCAATAAAAACCCAAATATCTCTTGGAGTTTATATTAACACAAACAAGCTTTCTGAAAGTTTTCCAAAAAAGCCTTCAGTGCAAGCAGGAAAGGCAGCTTGATATAGGCAATAACATGAGAAATTTGGAATCAAGGGGACCTGGGTTGGGTTCCTCTTCCCTCTGATGCTTACTAGATGCACAACCATGGATAAGCCTCTCTTGGCCTCACTTCGCTCATCTATAAAGTGGAAATAATAACAGCTGCGAAAACCTACCTCACAGGATTGTTGTGAGGCTCAAGTAAGATAATGAGAGGTCTGGAAACTAAATTTGCTTTGTAAATTTTAAAGCCTCATATGAACGTCAGCGATTATTATTATTTCAATAAAATGTATACATATCTTTTGTTTTTATATCACCTTTATTTCTGAATATAGCTGTCCTTTCCAACTCAATGAGTCATTTTCTATAACAAAGAATAATTTAAAAAAGAAAGAAAAAGCATTTCAGCTAAACCAGCCAACACACTCACTAGGTCTGATGGTACATGCAATATTCTACACTTGTGGTCCCAACAAGCCTATGAGGTAGAAGAAGTGACAGGGATTACTATTCCCATTTTCTACAGGTGAGCAAAACAGAGGCTTATGGAGTTGAAGTGGTTCACTCACGGCTTGTATATATATCAACAGATCCTCTCTCTCTGCCTCTTCCCCATCACCCAGAGTTCCATGAAAATGCTACTAGGGGGATGGAGGAGAGAGATACAAACCCACCTTGACAGTCACTGGGCCAGATTCCTATCAACTGGATCAGTCCTCAACCATTACAAATTGATCACCCGTGGCTACCATTGTCACATCTCTTTGAAGATATTATCTCCTTCCCACATTCTGAGGCCTCCCTTCCCCTCCCGTGGGCACCATAGTCAGATAACATCTTAATTCCTGGCTTTGCTGCAATAAACCAACACACCTCGGGAGCATGTGCCTCTTTAACTGAGCCAGCCACACTACCTGGCCCCATCTTCTTGGGGTGGACACTGACAATGTTGGCTCCACTTCAGTTATCAGTGGGAACAAAGCTCATTAAAATTGTGCCAAGACTTTATATTGGCTGAGAGTGTGTCACGATGCCTAGTAATGTACTGAGGGTATGTTGACAATTGAAAAAAAAATACCTGTAATGGCAAACATCTCAATCCTTCTGTATAAAACATATGTACTGTTTAGAGTCACCTAATTATTGGTGGGATTTACCATCATTCTGGATTCTATGTTCCCTATTTCAATGCTTTTGTTGTTGTTTGGTTGTGTCTGACTCTTTGTGACCTCATTTGGAGTTTTGTTAGCAAAGATATTGGAGTGGTTTGCCATTTCCTTCTCCAGCCCATTTTTTATATATAAGAAAACTGAGGCAAGCAGGATTAAGTGATTTGCTCAGGGCCACACAACTAGTAAGTGTCTGAGGCCAGATTTGCACTCAGGTCCTCCTGACTCCAGGGCTGGTACTCTATCCACTGTACCACCTAGCTGCTCCTGCCACAAGGTAGGTATATAATAAATGCTTGTTGATTGCAGACTATGTCAAATAAAGATTGGTTGAAGAAGCCGAGAATATTTAGTTTGAGAGGAAAGGACTTAGTAGAGACATTTCCATTCTTCCTACCCTTTAAACTTCCTCCCTTTCTCCCTCCCTAGGTACTCTTGGATCCATTGACACTGCTTTCCTTGCTGTTACATGAACAAGACAGTAGGTCTCTCCACTCTGGACATTTTTAGTGGTGGTTCTCCCTGCCTGGAATTCTCTCCTTCCTCATCTGCATCCTCTGGCTTCCCTGGCTTCCTTCAAATCCTAACTAAAAAAAATCCCACCTTCTACAGGGCATCTTTCCCAATCCTTCCTAATTCTAATGCCTTCCCTCTGTTAATTATTTCCTATTTACCCCTTATATAGCTTTGTTTGTACATATCCAGTTGTTTGCTGTCTCCCCCATTAAACTGTGAGCTTCTTAAGGGCAGAGATGGGCTTTTTTTTTGTATTTACATCCCCAGTGCTCATCATAGTGCCTGGCACACAGTGAATACTTATTAACAGCTTATTACCTTCCTTCTTGATCAAGAGGCCAGAACTAAAGATCAGTGGCTAATAACTGCAAAGAGATAGATTTTGGTTTAATGTATTTTTCAAAATATGGGATGGATTGTCCCATAAGGTAGTGAATTCTCCATCACTAGAAATCTTCAGGTGATGCCTGGATGCCCATTTATTGGGGACGCTTTGAAAGGCATTCCTGTTTAGATATATGTGTGATTGGACACTGCTGAGTCCCTTCAATTCTGAGATTCTATAATTCTGTGATTGTGGATTCTTTTTTTTCTTTTGGTTTGTTTGCTTTTTCCTCTCCTCTACCTGCCACTAGATGGGGATAAACAGGAAGGAGAGAAAATATGAGCCTGGAAAATAGGATCGATCTAGCCCTAGAAGATGAAGCTAGTAAATCAGCTAGTTACAAAGAGAGATAAAGGGAGCTGGAGTGGATGTCCAAGAGAACCAGGCCTAAAGGTGGGCAAGATAGGCAGCTGCTTAGGGTGCAACATGCTGGGGATATATGATGAGCACTCACAGATTACAATTTAGAAATACCTTTTAATTGGTCTTTTTAAAATAAACATTTCTTGATCTCCTTTGTTTTATATTACCCAACATACGCCTCTGCCTCACCCTCAAAAAAAAAGCCATCCCTTAAAATGCAAACTTAAAAAGAAAAAAAAAGTTCCTCAAAAACAACACATTAAAAGTCTGACATTCTATGGCCCAGGGGTGGGGAGCCTGCTGCCTTGAGGCCACATGTAGCCCTCTAGGTTCTCAAGTGCGGTCTTTCGACTGAAAATTCAGCCTTGAGGTTGCAGGTTCCCCACCCCTGTAAATCTGTGCAGTATTCCTTACCCACCATCCCCTACCTGTACAAAGAAATAGGGAGGTACCTATGATGCACATATTTTTAATACTCCAAAACTAGATTTTCTATGGTAGACAGCTATTAAATCTGGGTGCCTATTGCTAGGCACTCCTTTGTGGATGGGGCTGGGGGGATTGGGAATAGGATCAGCTACAATCTGATAAGCCTCTCCAAGCTCAACATAGAGCACACCTGTATCATTGCCCAGCTCCCACAAATCTGGTTTATGCTGGCGCAAGCTCTGGTGCATCACAAACCATGGCCGTGTGATCAGCGTATCCTCGTTGTAATGGAGACACAGGAGAGGAAAACCTGAAAGTGGGTCTCCCCACTGATCACCCTTTCTAGTTTCTCCACTTTCACTCTCATCCTATGCTCTCCTCACTATCATGTATTGGCCATTCTAATCAATGGCACATCAGCTGGAATCCCTTTATTTGATTCTTCTAATTACTAGCTCACTTAGTCTCCAAATCTACATGGCTATTCCCCATAGCTGGGGTGCACTGCATTCCTGGGGAACCTGCTACATTTTACACAAGACCCTCTACCTGAGTCTTTTTTCTGCCTCCATACCCCAGAACACCCCACTCTCTCTAACACTGAGAGTAATTAGTGATTTTGTGATAGGTCTAATTTGATCTGTTAAAGTGAAGGCTCAGAGCTTGCACTGGGCCAGAGCACCCCTGGTGTAGGGCACATCAGGCTGCAATCATCCACACCAATATTCCAAATTTCCTTTTGACTTCATTTATGGTTAATAAACTTGGACTCATCTGGAGAATTCTCTCTCCATCAAGGGAAGAAGGCATGCCTCTTCTCTTGGTCTTTGCACCAATCTGCTCCAAAAATGGTGTGCTAATTTTATACTTCACTGCAAAACAAAACTACATCCAAAGAAGAAACTAGGCTACCTAGGTGACAGTTACGTTTATGCTTTTACTGTCCCAGCCTGAGTAGCCTGCACTTGCCAGAGAAGAAAAGTTAGAGCTAGGTTGGGCTGTGATGTCTCCCCCACTTATTTTAGCAAAGGTGCTATTTGGCCAACTGTATCCTACTGCCTAGACTGTCCTCAAAGGTGTTACCCACCCCCACCCCTACATCCCAAGGGGGAGATTCCACTAGTCTTTGAGCCCTCTTGGGAGCCTTTCTGGGACTCTCCTTTCACCTCTGTCACCTGTATGCAAGGTAAATTGAGTCTGGGAGTCCTTGACCTTAGGAACCTATGACCCTGATATCGTTGTGGACACAAAGTCTCCATAACTAAGGAAAAACACCATTCTGCTTCTAACCACTCTACTTTTCTTGTATTCTCTACCAGAGGCATCCATTTCCCTTCTAGCATCTCTCACTAGCCCTGCCCCATCCACTTTCCCTTTTTATTGGTTGGGACCTGTTGGACATTGTAACTTATAATTATCACTGCATTTCAAAACTCAGGATGCTTAGGAAGAATCAAACAGAATGATTAGCAAATGATGCTTTGTAGTTAAGAGGCCTGGGTTTGAATCCTTGCTCTGATACTCATGATCCATGTGACCTTGGGTAAATCTCTTCAGCTCTGTGAGCCCCATTCTCCTCAGCTGCAGAACGGAATTGGACTAGGTGACCTCTAATGCTCCCCCCGCCAAATGCTCTGATCCAATGGGGACGAGGATGATTGATGAGGGCAATGAAGATGTCTCCTTTGAAAATAAAAGGAGACGGTGATCCTTCCCAGGTACACATAGCTGCTGCTTGTGTCTTCTAGCCCATATGGCTGTTTCCTCTACCAGCTAAAGGGGATGGATGACATTCAGATGGAAGAAGATCACTGACTAAAAGGAGAACAAAATTATTCCTTTTTTCTGGTTAACTATATTTTCTTGCCTCTTTCAAGGCCAGGCCCATAATTGCCACCATATGTTGACAGCAGAGAATCTGAACTCTGGCTATGATGCAAAAAAGTTTTCCTATGGTCAAAAACCAGATGCCATCCTGTCTGAAATAACAAACTTGTCTGGAAGGTGGCAAGTGTGGGCTGGAGCTGAGTTTCAGGGCCAGCATGCTCTCTGGAAAGCCGGGTATTATTAAGGCTGGCATCAGGGTGGAGGGCATTGAGTGTTAGTTTCCCCTGCATAGCATAAGGACTCAGAACACTGTACGTCATAGAAGGACCCTAAGAGATCACTCAGTTCTCCTCTCTAGATGTCTTCAAATGCAAGAGGTGTTAAAGAACTCTGATATCTAAGGTTGAAAACGAGCAAAGCGATAACAATGAAACAAATCTCAAATCTCAGCTTAGTTGGTTTGATCATGGTTCAAATGGGAGCAAGGTCGGGGAAATGATTCCTATATGATTCTATGGCTTTTTTCTGGGCCTTAAGCATTGTTTTTGTGGTTCTCCAAGTACCTACAAGCCCTTGACTCTTGCTGTACTATAGACAGGTGCCACTGGTAACAGTGGATGAGGAGTGTGGGTGATTCTGCACAACCCATCCCCATTATTGAACACAGTACAACTCAGAGAGCATGGCATCATCTCATTGACCACCACACTCATCCTCTCTTTCCTTAGGTTTCTCCTATTCCCTGCCCTAAGACATTGTATCACCCCAACTGCAGTAAGTATGATAGAGGGAAGACTTTATCAGCTAGGAAAGGGTTTTGTAGATTAAGAGAAGAAGAGAATGAATATGCATTTGGGCACACCTTTGGGATTTTCAGGTATCCATTTTGCGTACCAGATAAGACTGCAGGCCTTGGAGTCTGGTAGACCAGAATTCAAACCCTGCCTCAGGCACTTACAAGTGGTGTGGCTTCCAGAAAGTTACTTAACCTTGTCAGCTTCAGTTGCCTCCTTTGTAAGATGTGGATAATAGCACCTATTTTACAGGGCTGCTGTGAGAATCCAGTAAGATGGAGCATGCAAGGCATTTTCTAAACCTCAAAGGGCTATAGAAATGCTATAGATCATTACTAATTTCCAAGGTCTCTTCTAGCTCTGAAATTCTGTCACTAAGATTCTAGGAACTTCAGTCACTATTTCTATTTCTCAGAAAAGTACAAGCAGTACAGGGTACTCCTAAGGCCCCGAGATCCATGCCCTGTTAGTCTTGACAGATCCCAAGACTGTCTATTCTATAAACATATATACATAGGAGTACAGCCTGTATGTACTTATAATACACCTATCCCATATATGACCTACATATGTTATGTTTAGATATTCCTACAGGTGTATATCTATCTATATTTACATGTATATCTTTGTATATCAGTAGGCTATATGTATTTAAAGCTCATATACAAAAAGAGGATAGGAAACTAGCCTCTAAGCTGCCAGGCAGATCTGCTTCTGACATATACTGGCTTTGTGACCCTGGGTAAATCATTTAACCTCTCAGTATTCTAGGGAACTAACACTATAAATTGCAGAGAAGGTGACACCCTGGGTGAGAGGAATTTTCTCATCTGGGAGCTCCCAATGGGAAGTGTACCAATGAAATTACAAGTCCATTCCCTATAATAACTAACATATATATAAATAATATATATACAGATATATATTATATATATATATATATATAGTTGGCAAAACACTTTAAATATCCTATCTCATTTGATCCTTAAAACAATTCTGTGAAGTAGGTGCTATTATCATAATCCCCATTTTATAGATAAGAAAACTGAGGCTGAGACAGGCTAAGTGACTTGCCCAAGTTCACATAGCTAGTAGGTGTCTGAGTCAGTATTTGAACTCAGGTCTTCTTGGCTCCAAGTCCAGCACTCTATCCATGGCTCCATCTAGCTGTTTATCCCCACAGATGTAGACATATGCTATATATTCACATGTATAGCCATGGATATTTAGGAAATATATGTGTATATATATTTATAAGTATATATAAGTACAAATATATGCATATATATTTATAAGTACATTTAAGTATATATTTATAAGTACACATAAGTACATAAGTACAAATATATGTATATATATTTATATGTACATACGAGTATATATTTATAAGTACATATACACATACACACATACATACACATATGCAGTATAAAAGGCAGGACATTTGTAGGCGAGTCTCTATCAAATAAAACAGAGTCTAAGAATGTCACGCCAGGATGGCAGCTGAGAGATCTTCTAGTTCAGTCCTCATCATGTCGAATGGTACTGGGCTTGTCATCCAGATACAGTAAAACCTCAAACATATAGTGAACAATGGAGGAAAAGAAAATCTACCCCCAAGAAGGGAGATTTGCCCCACATCCCAGTCTTGCCTGGCTTGTGTTCTCTCCTTTGGCCCTCTTCTTCCTAAATCCTGCCTTTCTCCTGGACTTTAATCTCCACTTTGCAATAGAGAGCTCTTAAGAAAAAAAAAACCCCTCTCCTGAGCAGTTATGCTCATACATTCTTTCAGACACCACTGAGAAAGCAACCTTTTGTTGAGCTGCAGGAAAAAGAGAAGCTTATCATAAGTGGGACTTTACTTTGGATGAAAATACTATCTTAATGGGAAAATTCTTGAGTGATCTGGGCTCTGGGCTCCGAGCGGTTCTTAAAGGACTAGGCAAATGTGAGCAACTCAGTTTCCTACTTTGGGCCTCAGCTTCCTGACCTCTGAAGGGAGGGGCCTGGACTAGAGCTGACCTTCCTTCCATCGCTGACAGTCTCTAACTGGTGCCATGGATATGCAGTTTGTACAAATGGAACCACAGAAATCAATATAGGGCACATAGACATATCAGGGGCTAGTGGGGTGGGCTAGAAAGGAAACAGTCTCCATCTGCCTCCGCGTGAAGTTCCCCTGTCTACGTGGCCTGAGTGCTTTCTCAGAATGACCAGGTCTTGTCTACTTGTGTGTTGGCTCATATTGTGATTGTAAGCACCGTGCCCTTTTTCATGTGGACTGCTTTTTGGCCACGTTTCCCTCGTCTTGTATTTGTGCCATTGATTTCATCAACCTAAATGCAGAATTTTAGATTTATTACTACTAAATTTCATCTTGTTAGTGCCGTCCCATAATTCTAGCCTGGTGAAATCCTTTTAGATCACGATTCCATCACAGAATGCATTAGCTATTCCAGGAGTCAGCAATCTATGGTGTGCAGGCCAAATCTGGCCTACTGCCTACTGCAGTATGACCCATGAGCTGTCCATTTTCAACTTGCAAGCTGTACAAAAACAATCAGGAAAGCCAGATTTGGCCCACAGGCCATCGTTTGCCGATGCCTCAAAATATTCCTTCCAGCTTTGTGGCATCTGAAAATTTGATGAGGAGGCAGCTTGTGCTTTTATATAAGTCAATGAAAAAAAATACTGAAGGACTAGGTCTAAGGACATAGCCGTGTAACACTCTGTCAGGGACCTCAGTCTAGGTTGTCATCATTCCATTAATCCCCTCTTTGGGGTTAAGTCATTCAGTTAGTTCAAGACCCATCAAACTATGACATTATCTAATTTCTATCTCTCCATCTTGTTGACAAGGATACCATAAAAGACGATGCAAATGCCTTGCTGAAAACTAGGTAAACTATGCGCCCAGTATTTCTCTCATCCACCACTCCGGTAACCCTGTCAAAACAGAAATGAGGTGACTTTTACATGCCTTGTTTTGATGAGGCCAAGCAGGCACTTAATGATCACTTACTTATCTAATTGCTCATAAACCACCCCTTTAATGTGTTCCAGATTTTCTCCAGAAATCAGTTGTCATGCTTTTGGACTATTCATTTGAAAGCTCCTAGTTTTTCCTTTTCTGAAAATCAGTACTACAAGACTTTGTAACTCAAATCAATACATTGACCAACCACAATTCTAAAAGACTCATAATACATGCTTTCCACCTCCAAAAGGAGAGTCTGTCTGTCTCTCTTTTTTCTTCTTTTTTTGGGGGGTGGGATAAGTATAATGCAGGAATTTTTTTGTCAGAGTATACATATTTGTAATGGATTTTGTTTTTCTTGCTTTCTTAATTGGTTGGGAAGGGAGAGAATTAGGGACTAAAAATAAAGTAAAATAAAATTTAAAAAATTTTAAATGAGAATAAAAAACTGGTAAAAATAAAAGTTAATTTTTTAAAATTTAAAATTAATTTATTTAATTTTAGTTTTCAACATTCGCTTCCACAAGCTTTTGAATTTTTAATTTTCTCTGCCTCCTTCCCCTTCCCACTCCTCAAGACGACATTCAATCTGATAAAGCCTCTAAATATACATTCTTATTAAATGTATTTTCACATTAGTCATGTTGTAAAGAAGAATTAAAATGAATGGGAGAAACCCTGAGAAAGAAAAAACAAAATGAGAGAGAGAGAGCAAATAGTAAGCTTCAATCTGCATTTAGACTCCATAGTTCTTTCTCAGGATGTGGACAGCATTTTCCATCATGAGTCTTTTGGAGTTGTCTTAGATCCTTGCATTGCTGAGAAGAGCTAAGTCTGTTAAAGTTATTGCACAATGTGGCTCTGACTGTGTACAGTGTTCTCTTGTTTCTGCTCATTTCACTCATCATCAGTTCATACATGTCTTTCTAGGTTTTTCTGAAGTCTACCTGCTCATCATTTCTCATAGCACGATAGTATTCCATTACATTCATATACCACAACTTGTCCAGCCATTCCCCTGCTGATGGGCATCCCCTCAGTTTCCAATTTTGGCCACCACAAAAAGAGCTGCTATAAATATTTTTGTACATGGGGGTCTTTTTTCCATTTTTATGATCTCTTTGGTATACAGACCTAGAAGTGGTATTGCTAGGTCAAAGGGTATGCACATTTTTATAGCCCTTTGGGCATAAAAGTTAACATTTTAAAAAGTTTAATCTGCATTATTAACATTTTCCCATAAAAATGTAAAGAAAAAGAAAAGTAGCACAATATTTGCCTGTCTCTAGGCCCGTGGCACCTCACCAATATTGCTCAAGGATCACAGAAAGCCTCTTCATCCTGAGCAACATCATCACATTTGCCGTCCTGAGCTGAGTCAATGCCTTCCCATAGTCTCTTAGAATCATTGATCCTTGGATTTGGGAAGGACCTTAAAATCCTGATAATCAATACCTGGTTTTAACATTGGAATGACTGCCTGAGCCCCCTGACCCCAGAACATTGTTCACTTTCTGAATCTTCTTACAACGGAGGGCACAAAATCTTAAGAACAGATGGATGACAAAGACATATCTGCCTTTGGCTTATGATGGTTTGGATGCAAGTCCTGCCTTGATCAATCAATTAATCAACCACCGAATGTTTATTAAGCATGTACTATGTGCCAAGGCATTGTGCTAAGCACCAGGGACACAAAAAGAGGCAGAAGACAGTCCCTGTCCTCAAGGAGCTTTGCTGGTCCTTAGATCATAGACAAATAGTCATTTGATGGGTCACAGTTTCCAGCTTGGTGGGGTCTCTACCTTACTTGGTATGGTCTATGCTGGTAGAGTCTTTCAGAACCCAGTTACTTTCATGTCATAATGAAATATAGGATAAGTCTTTAGTGTATGTTTATTATCACTATTTTTTACTACTCCTACTACTACCACCACTACTAATACTACTACTACCACCACTATTACTACTACCACCACTACAACTACTACCGCTATCACTACTATTACCACCAATACTACTACTACTACCACCACCACTACTACTACCACTACTACTACCACCACTACTACTACTATCACCACTACAACTACTACCGCTATCACTATTACCACCACTACTACTACCACTACTACTACCACCACCACTACTACTACTACTACCACCACCACCACTACTACTACCACCACTATTACTACTACTACTACCATCACTACTACTACTATTACCACTACCACTACTATTACTGCCACTACTACTACTACCACCACTACTACTACCACCACCACCACTAGTACTACTACTACTACTACTACCACCACCACTACTACTACTACTATCACTACTACTACTACCACCACTACTACTACCACCACTACTACCACCACTACTACTACCACCGCTACTACCACCACTACTACTACTACTACCACCACTACTCCTACTACTACCACTACTACTACTATTACTATTACTACTACTATGAACCTGTTACCTCATTGATGTGAGTCTACCCCCAATGATGCAGATCAAAAACTATCAATACTTACTCATCCTTTACAACTCTTGCCTGCATCCTCCTATAAATCCTATCTGGTGTGTGTGGGGGGATGCAGAAATGAAGGGGAAGAAGGTCCACTTAATATCCTGGGAGCTTTTCTCTAGCTCTTGTGACATTGCATAGGCTACCAGTGGAGCATGGAGACTGTCTGTTGTTATCCCTTGCTCTTGCTACAAAAACAGCCCATTCCCCTCTTTCTAAATGTACGTCTCTTCTATGTCTCCTTTAAGCTATTTCTCCTGTCATATCCTCAGTGGTAATAGGGTGAGGCCTTCTTCTCAAACCCAGAATGTGCCTCTTTATTATGAGCACCACCATCAGCATCCCCACCAATATCATCCAATAACCTTTGTTCCAAGTTTTCTGAAGCTAAGATAGCGATGATAACATATTGCATTACAGCATTCTTATTTTATTGTATTTTAAAATTTCCAGTAGTGGATAAAGATGTACTTATTTTTCTGATTATATTTCTTTATACTATATCAAGGTAGCAGAATGATGCCTGTGTATATTTAAATGTATGATATTTTTAAAAACCAAAGCAGAATTGTATATTTATGAAATGCCAAGAACAAAATGTACCTACTCAGACTTGGAGCATTTCACCAAAATGTGAAATAATTAAAAAAAAATTCTGACCACTTGAGGCTGCTTGAACCTCATGGTACTTAGAAATAGGAGGCAAGTTTTACCAGCCTCCTGGCACAGTCTGTGGCAAAGAACACTTTCAACTACTCTGGGCAGTTTTTAGAACCCTGCTGCTATTTGGGTTAAAGCAGTGATAATGATACATTTGTTGTTGAGGCATTTCTGTCATGTCCGACTCTTCACAACTCCATTTGGAGTTTTCTTTGCAAAGATACTTGAGTGGTTTGCCATTCCTTCTCCAGCTCATTTTACAGATGAAGAAACTGAGGCAAACAGGGTTAAGTGACTTGTCCAGGGTCACAGCTAGTAAATGTCTGAGGCTGAATTTGAACTCAGGTCTTCTTGACTTCAGGCCTAGCAATCTGTGTACTATGGCACCACCTAGCTGCTTTTGTAAATGGCATTGTGCTAATCTGTGTTGCCTATAACCATCATGCTTAAAAGCACTTGCTGGCTGAAGTGGATTCTGGACCTTTTGTGGTAACTGTTCTCTAAGAATTGGTGCTAGTCAGGGTCAACATCTTCAATACTGTCCTTTCGGGGGGGAATTCGACAGTTCATTTAAAAAGCCTAGGTTGGAGTGGCTAAAATCACATACTTTGTCTTCTCATTTCTATCCTTTCTCCTAATTAGGAGTTAATTTTGACTTTTCACTCCAGTATTGATTTTTGACTAGTCAATGACATTACTGCACACAGATGGCTGATTTGGAAATGACCCCGAATTGGCAACCATTCTATTAAGACAGAGTCGATTTCATTTTTTGGGGGAGTGTCTAGCAGTTTCCGTGTCTAGCCCCTTCAACTCTGTTCCTGAATAAAGTTTTTATAATACACAGATGTGAGACTTCTCAGCAGTCTCTAAACCTTTGGCTTCTTATTTATTTATTTATTTATTTATTTATTTATTTATTTATTTATTTATTTATTTATTTATTTATTTATTTATTTATTTATTTATTTTTGATCCTGAACCTTGCTTTCCAATGGATTTTCCATCATTCTCTCCTATAGCCACCTTCACACAGAAGTCATCAAGTATCAAGGTATGTGTTAGCTTTCACGGCTGCATTCTTTCCAATAGATGACATATCAGCAGTATTTATGTCAATGACAGCTGGTTTACCACGCTCACTCTGAGTCCTGCAAGTCCTGCAAGGTGGGGCAGCCAAGCGTCGTGCCCATGGGAGGGCATGGACACAAGTTCCATAGGATAGTCGGGCATAGACAGGCTGCATTCTGCATCCCTGGGGAGTATACCCACGACGACGAGACCATAGATCTACTGGAGGATTCTAGTTAACTCAAAAGGCAGTGCCATCATGTATGTAGAGAGGACCCCAGGAAGATCTAGGTTCAAATTCTGCCTTTGATACATACTAACAAGTCATTTAGGGCAGCTAGGTGGTGCCGTGAATAGAGCATTGGGCCTAGGGCCAGGAAACAAATCTGGCCTCAGAAATTTACTAGGTGTGACCCTGGGCAAGTCGCCTAACCCTGTTTGCCTCAGTTTCCTCACCTGTAAAATGAGCCAGAGAAGGAATCTGTATCTTTGTCAAGAAAACCCCAAATGGGGTCATGCAGGGTTGGACACAACTGAATACTAACAATGACAAACAAATTATTTAACCTCTCAGTGTGCCAATCGACTCCTCACAGGTCTACAAGTTACACGTGATTAGCCAGATTAGAAGGAGCCACCTCCACACCAGGTGTTCCTCACATGAGTAAAATAACAGGTCTGGACCAAAAAAAAAAAAAGTCAAGCATGATCATTAAGGCTCAAAGCCTCTAGGAGACAGTAATACTCAAGGGACACATTTTTCAAATTTTGCCAAGGGCAGAAGAATAGTTTGTTCTAGCCTTGTCTCCCATATTAGTATAACCCTAGCCTGTGACCTTATATGGCTCAAGTCTACTTCCTTAATTAGGTCTATAATCTTCTTATGAAAAGACTGAAAGAAAAGGGCTGATTTGCATAGCTTATTTCACCTCCTCATTTGTATTTTGGTCATTTAAAGTAAGGCTGAGCAGAATTTCACCCCATTGCTCCATCTCCAATCCCTCCCTGCTCCCTGCTGTGCAAACCTCGAGAATCCTACAGTTGATTCTCTTCTTTTCCTTCTTCTACAGCCTTCCCTGCCAAGCAGTCAGCGACCATCCTCCAACTCCCCACTAGCTATCTTCGCCTCGAACTCCACCCTCTCCAATCTTCATAGATTAGGCATAAGACAAAGGAAGAAAACAAACATTTTTTAAGGGCCCCTGTGCTTTACAAATATTATCTCACTTTATTCTCACAAGAACCCTGGGAAGTTGGTGCTATTATTATCCCTGCTTTATTGATGAAGAAACTGGTTGAGTCACATATTGGTTAAGGGACTTGTCTAGGGTTATAGAGCTAGTAAGCATCTGAGGCCAGATTTGAATTCAGGTCTTCCTGATGCCAGGTCCAGAGCTCCATCCATTGCACTAGTTATGTCTAAATACATATCACTCCCTCTCATCCTTCTCCCTACTTAGCCCAGAGAGATAATTCCTTGCCACATAATGCCTGCCAGGATGTAAGGTGCATTTAGGTCTGGTGGCTTGTGATGAAACGATTCATCTGAAAGAATGGTTTTTATTTTTTGTACCATTATCATCATGCTAATCATTTTTAATGTAATCGCATACTGTATTAATTATATACGTGTATATATGTATGTTTGTATATATATATATATATGAATATGTACAAATATATACATATGTGTATACAGTTACCCCTACCATGTTGCAACGTCCTCTATTGGGGTTTCGATATATTGCAGGTCATCATAAGAAATAAAATTAGAATTTTTGGGGAGTTTTGCTGAAACTGCAGATGACATGCAAAGGCCAGCAGAAGACACAGAAAAAGTTTAGAAACTCAAATGCATAAAATATATGTCTAGTATTATATAATATCAGCAATTTTATTTTTAATACCATAATAATTCAGACTTCTCTGGTAGGAAGGGGGGGCCCAAAATTTTATGTGGATTTGCCATATTGTGGGGGCGTGGCACTCCAAATGCCTGCAATGTGGAAGGGATAACTGTATATGTATATGTATCTATATTTATACCTACATATGTATATATAAACAACATCCCAAATCTCTCAGGTCCCATATCACAAATGGGTTAGAATTTGGATCTTGCTTGTTGTCTGTTTCTTCCCAGAGGACCAATGCACTTTAGTGAGGGAATCTAAGCAGCTCCTGGGGACACATAAAACCTAAATGCTAGAGAGAGGTTTGCAATGTATTTTAATATGCCTGAAATATGATCTGTAAGGTTTTTTATCTAAAGCTAGAGCCATTTTAGGACATTTCTTGACATTGCCATCTGATTGAATGTTTCTCTCTACCCAATAAACAAAGCTTTGCTTTCCTCCTTTACTCCTCCTCATTGATTTTCCTGGGATTTGGTTAGCTCTCGTTAGATTCACAAGTAGATCCACAGACTAGCCAGGCCTTCTGAAGCAGCATGAAGGTAGATGGCTGCAGACACTGGGAAAGGATTTATGAAGGCAAATGGTATATAGTGTACTGGGCACTGGGAGACCTGGGTTCTAGTACTGGTTCCTCCAGTAATTTATAGTAAATTACAGCCACTTTCGCTCTCTACTGGACCTCAGTATCTTCATTTGTAAAATGAAGAAGGTTGGACTTAGAGTAGCAGTTCTTAACTTTTGTTTGTATCATTACCCTCTGGGGGTCTAGTGGACCCCTTCTCAGAATAATGCTTTAAAATGTATAAAATAAAATACATAGGATTACAAAGGAAACCAACTATATAGAAATATAGTCATCAGAATATTTAAAAAACAAACAACTTAACAGTCCCCGGTTAAGAACTTTTGAACTAGATGATTTCTAGGGTCCCTTCAAGTTGTGAGACTTTATAACTTTTAGAAGGTTCTCCTAGGAAGTGATAGCATTAGGACATTCCTTCTAGAGACTAAGGATATCAACAGCCTGATGTGTAGCCTGATGGATGTTGCTGTGCATACCCTAACATGTACAGCTATCTTACGGAGTCATTGGGAGCAGACTTTGGGAGTCCACCTAGGGTTTTCAGCCTTCATTCTACCACCGGAGTTTCCAGGTTTAAAGGTATTCTGATTATCTTTCACTATATATCCTTAAATTTTTAATACTGTTATTCCGGTAGGAAAAAGGAAGAAATCAATCTTTTACCACCGCTTTCACTCACAGTCTGTGCATGTAATTCCTCCTTTTGAGAATACTATGTCCTCCACTTTGTGAAGAAATGGCACTGTGAATTTTTTCCCTAGGAAGATGAGCATTGCTTTAAGGAGTCAAGGTAATCCCTGCCTTCATTTTCTTTTGATTATAAAACTATAATTAAAGATTTACAGAGTAAACACACAAAGACTAAAGCAGAATGGAGCTAAGCTGCTATGATGTGCACAGATAATCTGAGACCATGTTTGTTCCCGCCCCCCACCCCCTACCCCGTATCTTCAATCATCAGATACCATACTCATAGAAAGGGTCCTCTCTACTCTACCGCCTCCATTTCTTCACTTCTAATCATTTCACATCTTTAAAATCTGGCTTCTAGTTCCACCATTCTATTGAAACTGCTCTCCTCAAGAGTAATAACCATTGCTTAACTATTAAATTTAATGGTCTTTTCTCAGTTCTCATTCTAGTTGACCTCTCTGAAGAATTGAACACTGTGGAGGAAGAGTTTATTTATCCTTTCCTCTTGGGCACATTCTCCTCTCTTGGCTTCCATAACATTGCTCTCTTTTTATTCTCCTATCTGTCTATATTTCTTGATCTTCTCTGTTGAATTATCAGCCTTGTCCCATTTACTATGCATGTGTGTGTCCCTGAGGTCCATCCTGGGTTTTCTCTTATTTCTTTACATTGTCTTAGAGGTATAATCAACTCTCAAACTAAAATTTCTACATAGATGACATCTAAATCTGTACTTTCAGCTCCAATTTCTCTCCTAAACTCCAGTCCTACATTGCCAATCTCTCCCTGGGCGTCCAGTTGGCACCTCAAACTCAACATGTCCAAAATGGAGTTCATTATTTCCCTCCTACACTCAAAATTCTACCTAGCTTCTTTATTTCTGTTGAGAATATCACCACCTATTTTCACAATTTTAGAGGCATCTTTACCTTACTATCCTTCTTTCTCATCTATTCAGTCCAAAGTTGCCAAGTCAGCATCTCTGGCATCCATCTTAGCACAATGCCTGGCACATAGTAGGCACTTAATAAATGTTTATTGATTAACTTGATTCCTTCTTTCCATCTAAAAGACTACCACCTTAATTCAAGCCATAATCACCTCTAGCCTGGATTATTGCCATGGCCTTCTAGTTGGAATTCTTGCTTCTGGTCTTCCCCCTTTCTAATTTGGCTTCTGTACCCCTGCCAAATGAATATTCCTAAAACACATAACAGACCATGACACTTCACTGTTCAAAAATCCTGAGAAGCTCTCTGATGCCTCTAGAATAAAACACAAACCCTTCTGTTGGGCATTTAAAGCCTTCTGCAACATGACTCCCATCTACCTTCACAAAGTTATTTCATAATTTTTCTTGTATGCCCTTTTTGTTTGAGCCGATCTAGCCAACCAGTTATTCCCCAGACTCGACATTCTACAACCTGCCTCTGGCGCTTGTGTGGAATGTACTCCTTCCTCACTTTTGCCTCTTAGAAAGTAGCCGTAGCTACTTTCAATGCTCAGTTCTGGTGCCACATCATCTAGGAAGCCTTTGCTGATCTGCCCATGAGTTAGGGTTCTTTTCCTTTTCGAATCATTTTGTATTTACTTATTTGTGAACAGGTGGTATCCTTCTACTAGAATGTAAGCTCCTTGAAGGCATATTGTTTCATATTTGTCTCCGTATCCCCAGTACCTTGTATAGTGCCTCGCATGTAGAGGGTGCTTTAAAAATGATTATTGAATTAAATGGACTCATGGCTATTCAAAGCCCAGCCCCCATTGCTCAAAGAAGGTAGTTTGGATAAAAGGAATGGCTGTGAACCCTGCAACTCAGACTGTTTGTAGTAAAATACAATGTGTAATTTCTCTTGCCAGAAAATTAGAACTACATAACTTGGTGTGTTTCCCTTTTTACTCCAGCTGCTGAAAGCTTGGAGCCAAAATCCTGAAATGTGCTCAACCTCTGTGTCCCCAAACATTCACTCCATCTGCCATTAGCTCATTTCTGTGCAGCTTTATCCTTAGATATCTTATCTCGAAAGGCACTTTAATATGTAAGACCCTTCAAGTCAAGAATATGTAAGTAGGACATAAATTTTACATACTATTTGGAATACTTCCTCTCTGCTTTTCACATTCCCCAATTCCCTTTGTTGTCACCAAGTATGGGTAACTATACTTAAAAACCCGTTGTTTCTAAAATGCATTTAAATGTGAGGAGAAAGTAGGACAAAACACCTTTAAGGGACTTGGCAAAGGTTCGCCAGGCTAGTCTGTGTATATCCTTAAGCTATTATATAAAAAATAACTTTAACGCAAAAGTTAGAGGATCAGATGGAAAGAAGAAGTAGCTGGAGAGATGCAAAGTTTGTGATTATTGGTAATTTTTCCTGATCTGAAGGAGTCAGGATTGACATGATGGGAAAAAATGGAAATTATTTTATTTTAATTTTGTCTTGTTTTTGCTGTGAAATGAAAAGCAAATGCACACACAAAAATAAGAAAATTATCAGCTCTTGTTAAAAGGGATGGACGGAAGGGGATGTTCCAAACTGTACTAACGGTGCTTAGTAGGCATGGGCTTTATTAGTGATAGGGCAAACTAAACAGAGTTTTGCTGCTGCTGTTGAAATCAGGCAAAGTCAAGTGGGGAGAAGCAGGCTGAAATAAGATGCTTTCCCACCACATTCTGTCCCAGCTTCTGTGAAACCAAAGAAATGTCAGACTAGAAGGTCTTCAATTTTAAGAAAAGTGCTAGGGGTGAGTTCTTTTCAGGCCTGAGCAGTAAACCCACAGTTAAATTAAACAGTGAACAAGAGTAGTTGATATTTAGTGAGAAGAATTAGCAAACTGTCCTGAATTGTTTTTATTTCTTTTACTCTTGCTCCATGTTGCTCACAATACTCAAATGGATCTGTGATTCATAGATTTTGTCTGTTCCCTCTAACAATGCAGACGACACTCTAGTGTCACATTAGTCAACTAGTATTTGTTAAGTACTTACTATGTGCTAGGCATTGTACTAAGCTGGAGGTTCAAAAAAAATGTAAAAGACATTTCTTGTTCTTGCCTGTCTATACTGTATGACTTCAGTGATACCTTCTCAAAAGGTTGCCACAGGGGTTCCACTAATATTGAAGATCTTTCTCAATATTATATCCTTATTTAAGAATTTGAGTAGTGAAATGTTTAGGGTGTTGTAAATAAGGGCAACTTTTATTTAATGAGTATAATTGTTAGATAAAGGGTGAATCAGTCTTGTTTTTTCTCAGCTGCCTATAACTCAGGAAGTAATGACAACCATCCCATTGACTCAAATTCAATTGAAAGAAGACAGAACTTAGAGCTGCTCTAACCCTGACTCTATAAGCCTTCTCTCTTATCCAAACTATTCTCATCTTAGATTGTACCACTTGCCTTCTTCCCCCCCAAACTCAAAATCTTGTGATTAACTCCAAAGTTCTCTCCTCTGTAGCTCCATACTCAATTGTCAAGTCCAGCACCCAACATCTCATGCATCTTTTGGAAGCATTTCTGCTATTTTCTCAAAGGCAGCCTGGCAAAATGGGCAGAAAGCTGGCCTCGAAGCCAGGAAGACCTGGGTTCAAGTCTTGTCTCTGATACCAGTTACTGGCTGTGTGACCCTGAGTAAGTCACTTAATCTCTCTATTCTCTGGGCTCCTTCTGAAGACTATAAAGTGGACAGAAGGTGCATTGTTAGCAGGACTTTCCTCTGAAAGTTTCCAATAAAAGAAGCAGAATTCAGGCCAATCGATTCAAAAGCCAGAGCCCTTTCCACTACACTGTGCTGTGTAGTGGATTTGACATCCTTTTCAGGGCCTCAGGACATATGGTGAAGGAAGCTTGTTTCTGATCTTCTCCCCTCCTTCAGAAAGCAGTTGCGACAAGATTATGGATTCCCAACCTTTCCATAAGGAGCAGTTGTTGTTCATTTCTCCTCAAAAGTTATGAACAAAGAGGGAGCGATTTCTGACAAGGAGGCTGCTGATCAGTGGGTTGGCCAGGGCTGTCCATTATAGATCAGCCTGGTGGAGATCTCATTGGACCATGATTAGCCTTTGGGTCTTCTACAGTCTGACACCACATCCCTTTCCAGACTTATCTCATTCCTCCATGCATAGTTCTGCTCTCCGACTTAATTGGGCAGTTCTCTGTCCCTGAACACACACTGTGCTCTCATGCCCCTGGGGTTTTGCTCACACTGTTCTATGTCCTTGGACTGTCCACCCCCACCTTTATCTGTTTAAGTCTACTCTCCCTATAAATAAAATGCCACCTCCTTCAGGGAATCTTCCTTAATTCCCCAACTGGCAATGATTTCCTCTCCTATCCCCAACTCCCAGACCTCACAGAGCCCCCTTTTTTTGTAAATCTCCAAAGTACTTCTCAATATCATGCAATATCAGAAGAGGAAATGTGGCAGAGTCGATGGAGGGCTGGCCTTTTATTCAGGAATACCTAGTTCAAGACCATCTCCTGACCCATAAGCAGACTATGTGATCCTGGACAAGTCACTTCTCAGTGCTCTGAGCAACTCCCCAAGATTATAAATTGCAAAGAAAGTGCTAACCTACTAAGAGTGAAATTATAGCTTCTATATGGGTAGAGACCTCCTTATATATATATAATACATATCTCACTTATCTCCCCACTAGACTATAAACTGCATGAAGAAGTGTTTCTTATCTAAACTTTATATCTCTCTTATGACCTGGCAGTACTCTGCACACAATAAGTGCATAATAAGTGTTTACTACTGGATCTGTTATATTGAATTGAGGAAATGAATTAAATAGGTATCTTCCTGAGTCTTCCTGATTTCTAAGCCTAGTGCTCTCTCTCCTTTGATGCCTTGGGAGGGGGAATTATAGAATGTTAAAATGGTAAAGACCTTAAACACAATCTATCTTAACATTCTCATTCTACAGATAAAAATTCTGAGGCCCAGGAATGTCAAAAGTCACACAGCCAGGTTAGTAGCTAAACCAAGACAAGACTGATTCCTAGTCCAGAGTTATTTTAAAAGAATAGTAATTTTAAAAGCTATATTTTCCTGTTCAGTGCTACTTGACCTGAATGTATAGTCTGGCTGTGGTCAAGTATACTGCTGTCCTTGGGGCTGGAGTGTGAGTTTTTCTTGTGTGAAACTTAATGAAGAGCTACAAGAGAAAACCTGCTACAACCTGACCCTGTATCTGTAGCAAGCCACATCAATTCATTGGAACATGGGACCTGAGATTTAGAGCTAGAAGGACCATTGGAGGTCAATGAGGCCGAGTCCCCCATTTTACAGATGAGAAACCTGAGGTCCAAGCAGTGAAATGACATGCCTAAGATCACATAGCTCACAAGTCAATCTGAGGCAGGATTCAAACTCAAGTCTTCCTGACTCCAAGTCTAGTGGCCAATCCTGTTTACCCTGGCTTCCCAAGAGAATGTCAAACTACCAGAGGGCGTGAACAGGACAAGTCATGCCATCCTAGCAACACAGGAAGTATTTGTTATAGCAGCCATGGGTCATGACTGTTGCAGGTTAGTGACCAGCTTCTCCCCTTGAGTCTTGGTCAGTAACAGAGCAGAGTCTGTTGGCGTTGTATTGTATTGTATTGTATTACACTGTACTGTATTATATTGTATTGTGTTGTACTGTATTGTATTGAAGGTGAGTTTGCCCTGTAGATGGAGCATCTCTAGGAGCATAGGGTGGAGGGTAATCCTACGCTAAGTTCCAGGAGTCAGTGGTTTCACATATGTGGCTCACGGGCCACATGCTCATTACTCCCAAGTGTGACCTGAATCAGATTAAAATGTAGTTCCTATCTGATTTTAATGTGTTGATGTATTCATTAGGTAGATGATAGATAGATAGATAGATAGATAGATAGATAGATAGATGGATAGATAGATAGATAGATAGATAGATAGATAGATAGATAGATAGATAGATATGCAACTAGGTGACTCATTGGATAAAGTGCTGAACCTGAAGTCAGGAAGACATCTCCCTGAGTTAAAATCTGGCCTCAGACACCTATTAGCTGTGTGACCCTGGGCAAGTCACTTAACCTTTTTGCCTCAGTTTCCTCATCTGTAAAATGAACTAGAGAAGGAAATGACAAAGCATTTCAGTATCTTTGCCAAGAAAACTCCAAACGGGGTTACAAAGAGTTGGACCCAACTAAAAAAACCCGAACAACAACAAATCCTCCTCTTTAGCCTAAGTCAGTCATATGGATATGTATACGCATACCACCCCCCCACATATACGGTGTGTATATATATACACACACACATGTATACATACACACATATATATATGTACGTATATGTGTGCTTCTCTCTCTCTCTCTCTCTATATATATACATATATATATATACACACATATGTATTTATCTTGTCCTTGTGTGGTTTTCTAGAGCCCAGGAAGGCTTAGCTTAGTCTTGGGAGAGGGCAGGTCCAAAGAGACTTTAGAGGATCCTCAGGGGTTGATCCTGAGCCAACGGTAGCCCTGTGACATATCATCCAATATCCTTTAACCAAGAAAAGCTTTGGGAAAGACAAAGGCTTCTCTCACCATGTACTCCTGAACAGCTATGGACGTTGGCACTGCCCCAGGGCCTGGCTCTAAAGTTCACATAAGAGAGCTGATGGAAATCTCAGTGGCAGGGATAATGGAAACAAGCCAATGTATTGGATGAACTTTGAATCAATAGCTGATGTCAGTGACATGTTGGCTTGAGAATGCTAAACAATGGAAAAGACACTGACTTGAGAGTTAGAGGACCTGAGTTCAAATGCTGCCTCTGAAGCTTCCTGCCTGGGTAACCTGGACCAATCACTTCACATCCCTGGGTCTCAGTTTCTTATTCTGTAAGATGAAGAGGGGGAGTTGGAATATAGATTTAGAGCTGAAGGGTCTTTGAAGGCTATCGAGTCCCCATCTCCCTTTTGCAGATAAGGAAAGTGAGGCTGAGAGAGGTTCGTTGACTTGTTTAGGATCACACGAACTCATACGCGACTGCAGCAGGATTTGAACTCGAGTCTCTCTGATTCTAGGCTGTGCACTGTATCCACTGTGCTACCTAGCTGTCCTAAATGACTGATGACCTCTGAGTCCCTATGTCTATGATTTTATGAATTTACCTTGCTAGGTTAGGGACATTATGAAGATCTTGCATATGGTTAACTGAGAGATGACTGTATTTTTCTCCTCCTCTTTCCCCTTTTATTGTGGGGTTTTCTTGGGGATGAGAGGAGTAGAGGATATTCAAGAGAAATCACAGTTTGGGAGTACTGGACTAGAACTAGTTGGGGCCAGTGCAAATATTACAGCCTGAGGGCCATCATGCTTTGGCACAGATGCTCTAGAGCAGACAATTTTCAGATTGCTGTCATTGAGTGTAGGCTTCTCCTGGGTGCTGGAGGAGATACAGTCTCTGACAGACTAGGGGAGCTCCCGGGGTAATTAGAGAGAAACTACTGTGGTGCTTTCTCTGCTGTAAATTGTTCTGTTTTCTAATTATCTGTCTCAATATGTATAGATCTGTTAGATCATAGGATTTAGAGCTGGGATTCTTAAACTCTTTTGAGGCATCACAAACCCCTTTGGCAGTCTGGGGAAGCCTATGGATCCCTTCGCAGAATAATATTTACAAAAGCACAAAATAAAATGCATAGGATTATGAAGTTCATGCCGCTCTCCCCACCCAATCTACCTGTAGACTCCTTGAGGATCCATGTATGCCAGGTTAAGAATTAATATAGAATTAGAAAGAACCATAGAAATTCTCTAATTCAACTCCCGTATTTTATATAGTTGATGAAACTGAGGTTCAGAATGGTAAATTTCCCCCAAGTCAAATAACAAAGCTAAGATTTGAACCTAGGTCCCCCTGACTTCCAATCCCTCACTCTGCCCACTAGACCATGCTGGTAAATGCCTCAAGGAAGGAGAATTTGGCTTCTGTTTCTTGTTATATAGCAACTAGTATTTGGCTAGGGCAGAATGAACTGCAGCCAAGCCCTGGCTCCAATGTTAGAAGCAGGGTGGAAAAGAACAGATGAGGGTTTTTTCACACCCACTAGGTTTGTTCTGGTGATGCCCCACCCTCTGACGACCCCCCCCATGCCAAATTTTTCTCAACTTCATTTGTCCTCTGCCATTTTTAATTGAGACATAAAATAGTGGTTTTTATAGCACGCTTGGGTGATGTACTTAAGGCCTGCCAACCTAGCTACAATGCATAGCCTCACTGTACCTTTCATCCCAGAATACTTTATTACCCTTTGGACATTCAACTTTCTGTTATCCAGATGGGAATTGTTTATAGCCCATATTTAATAACAATAATGATAATGATAGCTAGCAACAGGCAAGACAATAGGCACTGTGTTAAACTCATTTGATCGATGTTTAATCCCTGGCTGGCCCTACCTGCTTCCTAGCCCACTTCCAGGCTGTTATATTTCTGTCACATGAGTTGGTATGTGTTCAAGGATCACATTAATGTCCCCTCCCAATCCCACCCTCCAAGGAAATAGCCTTTCCTAATAATGTTTAGCTCAGGCTGACATTCAATTAACCCATCAGTTAGCCCATCACTGAATCTCAGAACAGAGAGGAAACCCGTGGAGGTCATTTAGTCCAATGTGGAACTCAACACAAATCCCCCCAGGTTTTCTACAGATAATCCATGCCTGGCAGGTAGCTCAACTACATTGTTGGGTTGGATAGCACAGCCAGCAGCAGGCCTGACCACAATGTACTGAAGTGAAAAAAGCCTGGCTTGGCTTTTGGAATTCAAAGGTTCAAGTCCCAGTGTTCCTAGCTGTGTGACCTTAGGCAAATCACTTTATTCTCCCAGGCCTCAGTTTCAACTTTGTATACAAGAATGTTGGATTAGATGAGCCCTTAGGTCCCTTCTACTCCTAGTATTCTATGAGCCCCAAGTGTTAACATTTTGAAGAAGTTAGTGAAACCAGGACTAGACAGGGAATTTATAAATCTTGCAGTTGCATGACTATTGGAGCAATCTGTTGGTCTGTGGAATGTGAGTAGGATGCTGATGTTGGGCAGTGTGGTCAAGTGAACAAAAACGACAGACACAGAGTCAGGAAGACTCAGGTTCCTGTCTTGTCTTTGACATTTACTAGTCACGTGACTCTGGGAAAGTCAATCAACCTAAGCCTCCATTTCTTCAACTGAAAAATGGGGATGATGATAACTTAGCTCCTAGAGTCATTGGGAGGCTCAAGTAAGACCTGGGAATGTGTTTGGCAGACTTCAAAGCACTGTGGGAATGGATATAATAATTATGAGTTTTTCATGGAGACAGCAACTTATGGAAGGAATCACAGATGCAGGTACAGCTCTGGATTCTGCCCATGTGATTTCTGAGCACGTCAATGTACTCAGATGGCTGATGACATGGTTCACTGGCTATCAGACAACAGAACCCACTCGTTTTGTGACACGTTTTAGAAAGACAGTTGGCTTCCAATGATCTATGCCGATTAAATGGAACAATAGCACATATACAGCAAAAGTTAATGTTATTTTCCTTTGGACTTTATTGGATTGCTTTCGAACAGGTTTGCCTTTCTAATGCCTGAGTACGGTGAACATGAAACTGAGTTGGCACTTCTAGTTCTGTGCTCTCGCTCTTCTGCTTTTGAGTGACCTGGGGCAGAGAGTCAGGAGAGCTGAGTTTTAGTCCTGGTTTGGCACTATCTTTGCTTATTTAATATTCTGTGCAGTCAGGTTAGTACAAAGTCAGTGCTTAGTAAAAATGTCCTTTTTCTCTCTCTCATTTATTATGTCTGTCTATGTATCTATCTATGTATCGATATATCTATGGATCTATGTATCTATCTACCTATCTACGTATCTATTTATCTATGTATCTACCTATGTATCGATATATCTATGGATCTATGTATCTATCTAACTACCTATCTATGTATCTATCTAACTACCTATCTATGTATCTATCTATCTCTCTACCTACCTACCTATTTATCATCTACCTGCCTGCCTATTATTTCTCTGTCTCTGTCTATCTCTGTCTCTGTTTCTCTGTCTCTTTTTCTCAGTGTCTCTGTCTCCCCCCCCCATCATCTGTCTATCGTTTATCTATCTACATGGCTATTATCTATCTATCTATCTATCTATCTGTCTATCTCTCTGTCTGTCTGTCTGTCTGTCTTTCCTCATCTGTAAAATGGATGTATTTAAATCTGCCTTGTCTATCTCATGAGGTGGCCATGTGGATTAAATGAGAATGTACTAAAAGTATTAAATGGAAAAACATATAAAGGGATATTTTAATCAAAGTGGTTTATGAGTAACCACATCTAAGTTTAGGATGTTGCTGTGTGAATTAGCATATTTAACCAAAAGTGATGACATAATGACTCTCAAATTGTGTCATTGGGCTTTGTAGTTTACCTATAGTTGGGGTACTGGAAACTCTGAGAAAGGGTGCTACTGGAAATAGCCAAATCTAACCTCCATCTCCCCACCTCCACCCCAACCAGAAGGTCCCATTGTCTTATCATCGTCACCACCTCCTAGAAAACTCTGGGACTGTGGTAAACAGGGAGAAACAAAGTCCTTGTGGAAGCCATGTCAGCAGCAACCACAGTGCCCCTCATTTGCCTCTGTACCAATTGATTTCTGCTTCAGTAGGCTATGGAAAAGGGATGAAGGCATAGCTCCGATCTACCTGCCTCCTGACCATTAGTCCTAAGTCTTGCCCATTAGTCCTATTCCATGTTCTGTATTGACTGGTTGGAAATATACTCACTTTGCAAAGTCTGGCCAAGTACTGTTTGGGGTGAATGTTTCCTGTCTCTTAAGCCTTCATTTGATAGTCAACAAGCAACCTCTATCCTCCCTAAGAGGTACACTTAATCCTGGAGACCTTATTTAGGAAACTGCCTCCATTTAGGGAGATAAAAAGAGAAAGAGTGCCCTACAGGTATATTTTCCCTTCCCAAAGGACCATAGGATTGGATCTTTAAGTCGGAAGGTTCCTTGCTTTTCTGAGGCTTCCTACATAGAATCATCGATCTTTGAGTCAGAAGGTTTCTCAAGACATCACAGAACCATGGCTATAGAGCTGGGAGGAACTCCCAAGACCAACCAGTGCAACCCCTTCATTTTACAAATTGGAAAACTGAGGCCACAGGGACTAAATGACTTGCCCTATGCCATGTGGTTTAGCTTTGAAGAGAGGGGCCTGGACCAGGTGATCCCTTCAAGTCTCTTCTACCTCTAAAAATTTGGCACCCTAGAGATATACGACATTGGTTAAATCATTTAACCTCCCTAGGCTTGTTTCCTCATCTGTAAAATGAGGCTTAGGCAGCTTCTTGGGTCCCTTATACCTCTAAATCTATAACCCTATGATCTTATGACACTGGTTGGGCAAGCCACTTAATCTCTGGGCCTCAGTTTCTTCATCTGTCAAATGAGGACATTGGGCTAGATGGCCTCTGCAGTCCCTTTTAGCTCTAAATCTAGGATCCTTTTGTAGGATCCTCCTCTTGGTTCTTTGGTGAACTTAGACCCCTATTGAAGCTGGGTCCCCACTGGGCAGCTGACTGCCTCTCTTTTCTGGCCTTTATCAATCCTACATTGAGACCTAGAGAGCTTATGTAACTCACCGCCCACCTTGGTACTAAGCAGTAGAGAAGAAGCTAGATGTCTGGCCTCCTGCCTCCTATTTCAGTATTCTTTCCAAGGCAAAATTATGAAGTTGTTAAAAACCGTCATCGGTGCCTCCCATTCCACTCCTACAACCTCCATCTCTTTTCAGTCCTCAGTTCTAGGTGCCTGGGGCCTCATGCTACCAATGCACTGACTGAGCCCCTGCCATGGGGTTCCCCACATGAGCTCTCCATCCAAATGTACCTGATCGGCCTACTCTTGTTAGCTCTGTGAACAATGGCTAGGTCATCTCGTGAATTAATCTGAGTTAGAAGACTGAAAGGGATCTGGCCCCTTTCCCAAGACCATTTTCAATTTCACTGGTTCTTCTGGTTGCAATGCAGAGAATGGGACAGTTCAGGATATCAGACACTGGTGCAGATTAATTGGAAAGAGAAGCAGATCTATTATTTTTCGGGGTGTTGGTGATAAAGTGAGGGATAAAGGGACTGCTTCCTCTCAAATCATCCAGCTGGGCTGGCCTTATACTCTGCCAACTCAGACATGGTTTGGAGGCTGATCTCCAAACACTGTCTATCATTCTTAAAAGAGGATGTGCTTATCACCAGCAGGGTTGCCAATAAAAATACTTAAGGCCCTGTTCGTGGTAATCAGGGGAGCTCAAGTTGCTTGGGGGCTGAGAATCCATTGGAGACCAAACCTTGTTACACAGACCGAAGGAGACTTGTATGTAACCTAATCAAGTGGAAATGAGATAGTGAGGCAGCTAATTAAAATGGGAAGAACTCAATTCCTGAAACAGGATCAGGACTTGGCATGACTGTCTGTCTGTCTCTGTAGTTCTTTGAGCTAAACCAGTCTGCTAAGTGGACATGTCTCAGTTATGAACACCCCAGAAGCATTTAAGGGCACTCTCAGACTCTAGTTTCCTGGACTGCTGCTTTGTAGGGCCCACAGTTGGCCAATGATTCCTCCCTCATCCACCTAGCCTACATCTATAAGAATGGGCATGGTGTGGGGAGGGGGAAAATGGAGATGAGTAAATTGCAACTAACCCTAAGTACAGTTGGAATGGCATTGGATGTAGAGTCAAAGGGCCTGAGTGCCAATTTACTAACATCCTAACGCAATGGTCCTGGGTAACTCACTTCTCCTGTCTATAAAGAGGGGGGTTGGACTAGATGATCCTTCCGTTCCCTTCCAGCTCTCAAGCAATCATCCTAAATCAACTGCACATTAATGCTCTTAGGCTTGTGCTTCACCCTGCAAATGCAATGACCCTGAACTTGGTTAATTCATGTGTCATATGTGCATATTTCTATTGCCTATCAATACATCTGGTGTTTCCTTTTGCCATCTCTACATGTTATATCCCCGTCCATACAACTGTCTGTCTTCGACACCAAGGGTAGGGTCCGAGTCTGAGTCATTTATTCCCTCTGGCACCTTAGGCACATGATTGACCCAAGAATGATGGTGACCGGTGACAGAGAGACTTATTCCAGTGGAATACGTCCTGATCGGTGACCTGGGACTGCATCCGAATGTCAGAGCTTATAAGCTGTGAGATTATTAGCGAGTCACTCAAGCTCTCTGGGTCTTAGATCTCCTTATTTTGGAAAACTGACATTCTAAGGCTTGAACTACCTCACTGGGTTAAATGGGCTGGAACAAACCTTCAAATGCTATGTAAACGTTTGCCATTTTTATTACCAAAATTAGCACACTTCAGTTTTGGGTGAGAGGAGGCAGGAACTATGACCATGATTCTCTGTTATAGGACAGCTATAAACTTTGAGTGAATTTTGGGTTATTGGGAGACCAATGGCATAAACTGGTGAGATGGATATCTGTGGCTGGTGTGTGTGTGTGTGTGTCCAATATACTGTTGTGGAATGGAGCAAATCTAAGCAATCTAGAAGAATTATACCTGGCTTTATTAGCACCATGCCCTAAGTGTCTAAGTAAGCCCTGGCCCTGTGTACGTGGTTGGCACTGCTGTTATAGCCCCATCTTGCTTTACAGCTCCATATTGCTGTGTGCTGATGAATTCATCAAGTATGGATTCCCGCCCCCCCTCCCGCCCCTCACCTCTGGTGAAGAGATACTCAAAACTCACAAGAAGAGGGCACAGGAACAGGTGGGGGCTGCCTTGGCACGCACTGGACAGTCAAAAAATGTTCTATTGAGCTAAATTAGCAGGGGTGATGGTGAGAACTGCAGGCCATAACCCAGGCTAAAGACAAGTCTGTGTTTTAGAAAGAGCACTGGTCTGGAAATCTGGACACCTTGATCTAGCCCTGGCTCATCTAAGGTCACAACTGAGTTAGTTGGAAAGTCAGGCTTTGCATATGGGCCTCAGTTCCCCTCTCTGTAACACAAGGTTAGCTGAATGTGGATAGAAGTTGACTGCTTTCCCCTCTTTTCTCTCCGTTTGGGAACCTCCCATGACCCAGGTAGGAATGTATAAAGACAGGATAACTGTGTTCATGGGGTTTCTAGTCGTCCCTCCTTTCTCACCTTGCCCGGAACCCTGTTCTTTAGAGAAAAAATGCCAAGGGCTGACCACTATTTACTCGTTGAGTTGCTACTTTACTTTTCTGACAAGATTTAAAGTATGGGTAGATTTTTTTTGTGGGGGGAGGGGACAATAGGGAAAAGATACATGATATCACTGGCATAGGGAACTGCCGGTGAGGAAACTCCTCGTCCTAAGTCATTGATAGGTGACTTGCCCCAGCTCACACACCTAATGTCTGACTGAAAGATGTGAACCTATCAGGGCCTGACCTGGTGTCTTGGCCAGCTCTCTCGAGATTATACCATGCTATGTCTTGGAGGGTAGAAAAGGGTCAAGAAAAAAAGATGTCTGTGGACAGCTACTTTTGGAAATATGGTTCTGTTTCTTACTGTCAGACACCAATCCAGGGGTAGGCTTGGGCTGTGGTGTAGTTGCAACCTGAGGCAGTTTGACCTTTGGAAAGCCACCCCCCCCTTTTTAGTTTCCATATCTATAAAATAAGAGGCTTGGTCTCTAAGGCTCCTTCCAGCTCCTAATCTACGATTGCACAAAGGGTGCAGTTTCACAACTCAATCGGCTAATGTGGTCATTTACTAAGAATTATTTCTGAATAGAACAATATGAAATCTTTGTCTTTCCCTCTCTCCTCCTCCTCTTCTATCCCTTGTTTGCTCCATGACAGAGCAGGTCTATAACCCTGTGCCTGCCTCAAAAAAAGAAAAAAAATATCACTGGCTCCATATGGTAATTTCCACCCTAGAATGTAAACTCTGTTTCTAGGCAACCGGAGAGGAAAGTGCTGTGTCTGAGAAGCCATTTGCTGTGACCATCGCCCACATCAAGCTCGACCCATTCCCTGATACCTCCCACTCCAGCCAGGCCAGGTCCTCCCGGGGAGCACAATGCGGGTGGGGTGGGGGTGGTGGCTGCTCTGTAGGTCAAGGGCCTCAGTCCTCACCAGGAAGGATTTATAAATCACTTTATAGCAACAGCCTGCTTTCGAATCATTTTATTGGAACATATTCAAGTAAGTGACATGTGCAAACAAGACATCAGCGATTCTTCTCAGTCATGCAAATGCCCATATCGCTGTGCACCCCTGGATTCTTGGGCAAGCACAACCCCCCAGGGTCCTTTCTTGAGCCAGGTGCGATTCCAGAGCGTGGGACTTTGCTTCGAGGGATACTTGCCTCTGCAAAGCTCAGGGCACTGGATACCGTACTTGGTCACTCATCCTCACAATAAGCCTGTGAGACAGCTGAAGTGTAAACTTTTGGAAACACATGGGAACACCCCCCACTAACCTAGCCATGGAAATGAGTGCTGAACTAAGAGAAACAAGGCCTGAGCTAGTGAAAACAAAGCAGTGAGTCCATAAAATGAGGAAACAGGATTAAATAAGTGACCTTTGCCCCTCCCCTCTTTCTGAGTTGGGTTTTCCCTGGGAGGCAGGACTCATTTCTGCCTCTCTCTTCTGTGTAGGGGCTTTCCCGGGGCTCTGGGGTGAGGGGCGGGGGTGGAGAGGAAGAGGTGGGTATCTTTGAGTATATTTGAAGCTAAGAGACAATGGGGGGAGCTCTAAACACATCTAGATCTGGATACAAGGGGAGGCAGAAGAGGGATACTGGAAAATACAGGTGGATTGATGCAAATAGATTTTCTATGGCTGAATGATTTTGGCAAACTTTTGGTAAGGCTAGGCTAAGCCCTTCTGCTCTACCCTTATGCCACCTCCTCTGCCACCCCACTACCCCTTTTCTCATCATTTCCCACTATATGAGAGGAGGCAGGTTTGGTCAGAGTGATGGGTTGTCCCCCAGGTTCAGGAAGGTTAATGTGTAGAGGGGTAGGAGACCAGCAGGGGACAAAAACCTCAGAAAACTCCTCCCCATCTCACTGACCCACCCTCCCACTCTGCCCCTCACTAGAGTGGAACCCTGGACCTGGGTGGCGTGGGATGAAGGTGCTGAGGGCGCACTGGGCCATGGAGCCTGTCTCTGGTCCCCAGCACCTATACCATGTCAAGCTTTGTAGAGGAAAACCTCGAATTGCACCCAGAGGCAGAACAGGGGACCCATGGAACAGGGGAGCCCACCGGACGAGCCCACGGCCCAGGAGGGGCAGGCTCTGCCTGGAGCATGTTTCCCACCAGGCATGTGGCTGCACCCACACCAGCCCTGCCGGGGCAGTCCCAAGAGGAGTGGGTGGTGGGAGTCCAGGCGGGAGGTCCCAACGGCGGCACGGTTAACCCGGTGAGGCTGCAGGGACAAGTCCCAGGCTGTGCGCTAAACGTAAGTGGAGAAAGGATCCCCAGGTCCCAGGTGCCACCGAGGAGCAATGCTGTAGTCCTGTTAAGAAAAGGGCCCGGGCTCTGTGATTTGCATATTATTTTGCATAAATCTGCATGAGATTCAATGAACCTCACATAACACAGAATAAGATAATCCGTGCAACCTACTGCAATTGTGGTTACCTAAATGTTTACAGCAGGACACATGGTAAATACACAATAGATATGTTGGGGGCCAGGGAGAAGTTAGTGGTAGAGGGGAGGTGTGATATATGGCTGTATGGGCACCTTCCTTTTCCCTAGGAGGACTCCTCTGCTTTTCCCTTCTGTGTAGGGTCTTCCCTGGGACTCTGAGAGCAGGGTGGAGGGAAGAAGTTAAGAAGGATCCAACCAAGTGTGTCTAAGAACCCAAATGGGAGCTTTTGCTAACCCTATTAAAACATCTGACTAGCCTGGATCTCTATTAGGTATGTCTATACCTCACAGCAGCTCTGCCTGGATAGAGGAGGAGGAGTACCTGCTTCCTAAGGTTCCTTAAAGCCTGAGAAGAATTTTTAAAAAGTTGGGATCAACTTAATGTGTTTATGTTTCTTCTCAGTCTTCCAGGGACACATGCCCTCCCTATTCTCCACTAAAAAGAAAAGTTTTCCTTAGATTAACTGGGATATATTGAGTGTTTATGCTAAGAACTTACTTCAGAGTGGATTGTTTTTCCATATATATTTTTGCCCTTCCTGGAAAAAAGGTTGTTGGAGAAAGAGTGCTTTGCCTACAGTTATATCTTCACACCTCTAGGCCAATTTGTCTTACATGGGTCCTCAGGAAGGACACCTTGTGGCCGACAGTGCTATAAAACCAAACCCAATGGGTGGAGATGCCTTTCCCTTGTATTTGTGGGAGGCAGGGCCCTTGTCCATGTCACTCTCTCAGTTAAAGTTAAACAAGAGGCCTTTATTACATGTATTTGTCTGTATGTGATACCAGATGATGGGAGCAGAGTGAATGAACTGTAAGCCTAACGTATGGGCTCCAAACTTGGCTTGACTAGTAGATTACTCGGAAAAAGAAAGTCTGATTCAGATCCTCATCATGGGAAGAGCTGTGCAAGTGAAAATAGGGCTCTTCTCTTGTCTCTTTTAGAACAGAACATTGTAGAATCTAAATCTATGTGAATATTTTTTCAATACTTCTATTTCTTACAACTTCATTCATTTTCTCTTGGGTATATATACTTTCTTACAAGTGTACTATAAACTTTTCCCTCTTTGCCACCACTTCTTCATCAGTTACCAAAAGAAAGGGCTACCATGGTTCTTCCATTAGACGTGGAGTCGCTTTGGAATTGAGTTTTCTAATCTCTAAAATGATGGGGTTGGACCAGATGATCTCCTCTGTTCCTTCTAGTCCTAAATCTATGATCCTACGTCTCTAAATCTTGATTCCAGGTAACGCAATACAGTAGAAAGAGCCATTGCTTGGGAGTCAGATGACCTGGCCTGGGTTCAGATGCTGCCCCTAATACTTACTACCTGCCAAACCACTTACTCTCTCTCAGCCTTACTTTCCTGATCTGTAAATGAGGGGATTGGACACTTTCTAAAGTCCCTTTCAGCCCTAAATCTAGGATCTTGTGATTTTGGGAGACTCAAGTCGACCATACTGACTGGTTTGCAGGAGCCTTCCCTCACTCCCCAACCTACAAACTTGAACCCAAATCAGTTTGAGTAAGTTTTGCCACCAGCACCAGTAACTAACACACCAGAGGCCTGCCAGTTTGATGTCGTAGAGGAAAATGGCAAAGCAGCCCTCAAATAAACTTCAATCTATCTTTTCACTTGATGTCTGAGTTTTGAATTTTTCCTTTCATGTTTTCTATTTCTGTCTTCATCACCTCCCTTAATCCTTTCCTGTTGGTTGGGATTTACACCATAGCCAAAGAACCTCAGGGTGAGTTCTCTTCTGAGGTGTTCAACAGAGTTGGCTGAGTAAGAAACTTTAGAGGGGAGGGGGTGAGACAGGGTCAAGCTGCTTTATTATCCCTATAGGGTGGGGGCTCTGAATCTGGGGTCCAAGGACTTGTTTTTTTTTAATTTGATAATGATATTTTAACACAATTGATTTCCTACAGATTTTATTTTGCACATTTAAATATCATTGTTTTGAAAAGAGGTCCATAGGTTGATTTACCAGAATGCCAACAGATGAAGAACCCCTGCTCTAGGGTACCATTTTGGTATCTTCCATTGCCCACACAACTATCCCAGCAATAAGGATACTGTGAAGACAAAACGGTACAGTGGAAAGTATATTGGATTTGGAGTCTGAAAACCTCATTCTAATGAAATTTATAATTCCTAAACATATCACTATCCTGCTCAAGAAGGTTTAGTGACTCCCAACTTCCTCAGGGATAAAATATGCTCACTCCTTGGCTCGGTATTTAAAGACCCTCATCATTGGCTCCATCTTATCTCTCCAAGTAGATTATGTGTTAACATCCCCATATGTTGGATACTTTAGCCAATGTAGCCTACATGTTATTACCTGTATGTGAGAGTCCTTCTCTCATCTCTCTGCTTCTGCCCAAGGGCTTGCCTATATCTGGAATGACCCTCCGAACTCTTGGAATGCTAATACCCTTCCAAACTCAAGTGACATCTCCACTAAGTAGCCTTTCCTGACTGTCTCAGTTAGAAATGTATCTTCTCCCCACTTCCCAACTATTAAATTCTGCTTTTGCCTATATTTGATACTAATTTCCCTATGTATGTGCAGTAGGAAGTAAGCTCCTCAAGGGCATGGATTTTGTTGTTGTTGTTAAATCCCCAGTGCCTAGCAGGTAGGTATTTAATAAATCCTTTTTGAGTTGAATTGAGTTCAGTTGAGTCAATTCAATGGGTTCTGCCACTATGGCCTTATGTAAGACCGAGCTTCACTTTCCTCACCTATAGCTCGTGGAGGGCAAGGTCTATCTTATTCCTCTTCTTATATCCCCAGTGCAGTGTTGGGCACATAGTAAGTGCTTAATAAATGCTTATTTCTTGACTGACTATAAAACGAATAAAAATAATATTTCCACTACCTACCTCCCAGGGTTGTTGTGAGTATAAAAATCACTTTTTAAACTATAAAGCATACTATAAATGTGGGCATCTAGGTGGCACAATGGGTAGAGTACTGGGCCTGGAGTGAGGGAGATTTGAGTTTAAATCCAGTTTCAGACAAATGAACTAGCTGTGTGACCCTGGGCAAGTCACTTAGTGACTCAGTTTCCTTCTCTGTAAAATGAGGATAAGAATAGTACTTACCTCCCAGGGTTGTTGTGAGAATCAAATGAAATAACATTTGTAAAATGCTTAGCACAGTGTCTGGCACACAGTTGGTGCTGTGTAAATGTTGGCTAATCTTATTAACTAATTTAGCAGAGAAATAGCGAAACCCTGGGACAATCCTGTTTTTAAGAACAATCCATTCCCATCTTTTTCTGTTCTGTTTTGTTATGTTTTACATTCACCTATTCTTCTGCTTTCCCTTCGTTCCCCTCTGCTTTTCCATCGGCTTAGTGAGTTTTCTGGTGAGAGTTCTGAAGCCAAGCAATGAGCTAAATAATGTTTCAATCATGTAAGCTTTTATCTGTACTCATTATTTTCTTTTCTGGTTAGAAACTGCCTTATTATGAAGGAATGTCTCCCGGAAAACACTCTTGGTGGTAGTGGTGGAGGAGGAATTTAATTGGTTTCTTCCTATTTTCTGAAAGCTTGATGCCCATGGGCTGATAAGTGACTCTGTATGTGGCCTCCAAAGTTGACTTCAATGTCTCCATACCACGTACCTCCTTGCAAACTTTCCTTTGAAAGCTGCTCATGCAACCACACTGAGCTGGGAACAATGCAGCTTTTCTACTGTGCCCACCTATTCTGCCCTTCCTTTGGGTAGGCAAGCGTTGCTCAGGAAGAGGAGAAACCTTTGGCAATCTCATACATCCTACTTATTCTCTAGTACAAAAAAGTCTAGAAAGAAGTCCTAAATGTAAAGTTTGGTATTGTGTCTCTCAAGGCTAAGACCATGTGTAAGTGTAAAGTCTGGGGCCCTCCCTCTTGGTGAGTATGTATATGTATGAATATTGGAGATGGCCTTGGGTCAACTCAAAGGTGCTATCATTATAGAACAAGAGAGAGAGAGGGAGCTGTGCCCAGTGGGACAAGAGAACAGCCATCATCTATCATTCCAATATACTTTCATGGATTCAAATGCTCTGATTCCCATATCCCGCCCCCCTATGTCCTCTCAGTGACTGAGTTTTGGCATCCCTCTACTTAAATCTTCCCCGACTTTTCTCATTTCACACTCAGCCTGGGTGACGTAGCCATGCCCCCAATTATTCAAATGAGATGTTAGCCCTTGTAATAGTAATATATCATAATATAACATAATATATAATAATACATTTTAATATAAAATAGCATAATGCATTACATACTATGTTATAATTATTATATAACATAAAATAATATATACTATTTTTTATCATTATTGTTATTATCTCAACTCTTGGCCAGTCTCTGTTCTAGTCTCTAATCCTTTTTTGGGCAACTGTTCCTTATCCAGAGGTTATAGGGAGATAGTGTAGTTTAATGGATTGAGGCCAGAGGACCAGGGTTTGAGTTCTAGATGTGGTACCAGCTAGTTGTATGATCATTGATAAGTCATGTAATCTCCATAAACCTTAGTGGACAGAATGGTATACTTAGAGTTTGCAAGACCCGAGTTTGAATCCCACTTCTACTATTAGCAAATTACTTAACCTTTCTGAGACTAATTTTCCTTGTCTGTAAAATATAGATTATAACACACATAATACCTGGCTTATAGAATTGGTATGCTGCTTAAATGAGATTATGAATGCAGAGTGCTTTGCCAACTTTGAAGCATTATATAAATGTTGTAATAATGACCAATTTGTACTATAATAATGGCCAGTCTACACTTCCCCATGCCTGGGAATGGGGGGGGGTTAGGAGCACCTGTTTTGTCTTCAACCCCTGCAGAGGGAAGAGGCTAGCTAGCCCCAGGGAGTCAGGGGAAGGCAGGCCACCCTTCACTCAGGCATACAGTTTATACCAGGGAGCGCTAACACTAATTCAACCATAGCCTTGCCTCAAGGACCCAAGGGCTTTCCTCAAACAAAACCAAAACATGAGGTCCAGGCCTGATGACATCTCCTCCTCCCCTCTTCCCCCTTCCCCTACCCCTCCACCCAGTAGAAGGACGTTTCCTGCTGAGTGTGTATGAAGCACCCATACCCACACTCCCACCCACCCATATAACACACACACACACACACACACACACACACACAGAGATTTGCAAATGTGGTCTCACACATATACGTACATATATGCACATAGCTGTACACATGAAAAACACAGATACATAGGTATATGTACATAAATGTATCAATTAATCCAAATTAATAATATTTATTTACAAAATCTATATTATGCCCAGATATATGCTTAGAGAGTACTAAATATGGTCCTTGTCCTCCAGGAGAGACCAGACTAACCCACATGAAACAATTAGAGAGCATTCCAAGACAGAATATAACCAAGCGCAAAATGGTGCGGCATAGACCACTGTGATAATGCGACTAATAATAACAACAGGCTTAAATGACACACTTTGTTTTCCAAGACTTCATTGCTGGAGGTAGAAAGAGCAGAGAAGACACAGGGATACATTCCAGAAAGTCAGATAAGGGGTAGGGGTCATGGATACAAAAAATGCCATTAAAAACTAACCAAAATGATACCAAATGAGCTAGCAAACATAAAATATGCATAAACTTGGAGAATTTGGGCAGAAGAAAGAGATAAAATGGAGGAGAAGAACATGGGGGAAGGTTAGTAAAGAGGGATTACAGATGGAGAACTGGAAGGAATCTTGGAGACAACTGAGTCCAACTGCCTCATTTTACAGATGGGGAAACTAAGGTGTAGAGATGTCAAGTGTCTTGCCCAAACTCACACAGCTAGTAAGTTACTGAAGTGGGATTTGAACCCAGATCTTGATGACTCCAAGTCTAGTGCCCTTCCTACCATAACATGTTGCCTCTTGGGGCTGTTGACCAGATCTATTTTAGGGAAGGATAGGTCCCAGGTGCTAGAAGAAGCCAGTGCTGATGGCACATAGTACAAACACTTTCTTGCCCCTTGGCTCCCAGAAATAGACCTCCAGAGCTCTGGTTGAGGAGTAGTGGGCAGTCAGTTTAGAAAAGTTGGGTGGGAGTGAAATTAGAGGGAGTTTTGAAGGCTAGAGAGAGGACTTTGACCTTGATGTGGCAAGTAGTTGTCATTTTAGGATCCCAAACAGAAGAATAACATTAAAAAACAAAACAAACCTAGGATTTTGGAAAGATTGATCTGGCAGCATATGGTGACTAGCTGGGATCACATACTTTAGTGGCGGACCTAGGCTTCTGGGTCAGGGTTTGATTTAGGGTTTGTAGGCAATGCTTTTAGAGAAGAAGGAAGTAACTCTGCTATATGGTGCTGTATACTATATACTATACATATTATATGATACTATATAATGACTGAGGCTCATGTATGAGTTACGTCTATAAAACAACACATTTTAAAGATATCAGAATGGATGAAATTGCCTTTAGCAAGAAATTCATAGGGTCACTGACTCAGAACTGGGAGGGACCTTATTCAACCCTCTTGTTTACAGATAAGGTCCAGACTGAATCTCAGAGAAGTGATTTGCCCAAGATCAGACAAATAGAACTGGCAAAATGAATTTGAATCCAGATCCTCTGATTTTAAATAGGTCAGACTTTTTCACTAGAACATATCCTCAGCATTGGCAAATTTTCCTGTTTGGGTCTGGTTTTGACTTTTTGGCACAGCCAAAAATTATAGACAGGTCTGATGAATAAGGGGGAGAGATTAACCCGCATAATACCATTTGGGGATTGAAACTATCAGGTGACTGCAAAGTTGTTCTATTAAGCTGCTAACACAACTGCAGTGGTTGTAGAGAACAAATATAACATGGCTATGACCAGGGACTGACAAGAACATTGTTTATGTCATCATATTTACATGCTATTATACAGTTCTATGATTAAACAAATGACTGGGGATTATTTTTAACATCATAGGTATAAGTGAATATGTTGCATCTTCAGTTACAGAAAATTCTCAAGTTGTTTGTTTATTAAAAACACGATTTTAAGTCAGCGGTTGAGAATTTTACTTCCCCACAGAAACAATGGTAAGTAACATAATAACATGTCATGCTTTGATATTTTCAAGAAGCTTTCAAACCTATGTTCGCATTTTGATTTTGACAAGAACCCAGTGAAGTTTGGGGACAAGAATTAATGTGCCCCTTTTGCAGGTGAAGTGAGTGAGGCTCTGAGAGATGAAATGGCATAGCCATAGTCTGGTAGCTAATAAAATGGCAGCCCTAAGTCTAGAACCCATGTCCTTGGATACTTAATTCTATGCTTTCTCCATTCTGCTGTTTTGATTCATATCATATTCTCATACTAGCCCACACAAAGCGTATGTAGCCTCTAATTTAGTTGAATTACAACAAGTTTTGATGAGAATGGCAGGAAATAATAATGTTGCAATACCAAGAATTTGAATACTGAATATGAAATAGCTTTTTATCTTGGGAGGCTGGTGCTTGATGAAAAGTAGTTTACTTAGAAAAGGATGAGGAAGTAGCTAGATGATTTTATGGAATTCCTATGATTTCTGCCTACTTTACAGGGCTTCAGAGGTTGATGACATTCATTCTTTATTATGTCTAATTACACTTTAAAATTCTTGGCTTTCTTTTTCTCTGATACAAATATATTTATTCTCGTACTTGGTCTTATTTAGGGTCATCTTTCTTTTCACTTACAAAAGGCACAAAGGGAGGAAAAAAGATAAAGGAAGAAAGAGGTTCAGGCAGACATATATGGAAAGACAACTAAATTTCCCTGACATAACTGGATAGGACTTGGAAGAGGAAAAGTATGTAGCAAGCGGGGCTAGACATATTCTCATATGTATATATGAGAAAAGAGTTCCTCAAGTGGAATAAATGAATTTGTGATCCATAAAAGACAATGGAAAGGGAAAAGAAAGGTAGGATAGCATGACAGCTGTGTGGCCTGTGTGAAGGGGACCACAGAAAGGAAAGAGACTTTGTATAATTCCAGACCCTGGTCACCTACCTAGTACCTTTGGTCCAGAAAAACTTGGCTGCTCTTTGGAGGGTTAGTCTTGGGATGGGTAGGAGGATCAGGGAGGCCATTTGTATGGATGGGATATTGGCAAATCATGGATTTGTAATTCACAGAATGCCTAAACTCCACGCAGTTCCCTTATTTTATGTGTATACTTTTTTGTATACCTCCACATACATAATGTGTGCATATGAATTATAAATGTAATTACCTTAATTTTGCCTCTTTCCGCCTGAGCCTTATAGAAACGGTACACTTATGTTGTCCCAGCTTGCCTATTGTACTTCCAACAGATTTCGCTTTTCTGTTAGCATTTTTTTGGGTCTAGTTATACATTCTCTAGCAGACATCTCTTTGAATTACAAAACCATAAGTTAGCACCCCAAGTCAGTGGTTTGGGCTCAATTTCTCTGCAAATAGATTGTGCTCTGTGCACACAGTCACGTATCATATAGCATCACTGGAACATTTCCTCTGTAGGGAAACTTCAAAATAATAATAGCAGTTGGCATTTAAGGCTTACCTTAAATGCCACTTTACATGTTACCCAATGTGTGAGGTAGATGCTATTTGGGTAAGGCAAGAGGGGCCTGATATTTTGAAAGGACAAGTGACTTACTCCAGTTATAAGGCCAGGATAGGATTTGAACTCAGGTGTTTCTGACTCCAAATCCCACGTTCTATCTATGACACCATCCAACTGCCTCAAAATGATACTTACTTCAGGTTCTCTTCTTCTTTGCAGAGACGGGTGACTGACTACAAAGATGGAGGCTTGCTTCATGTCTTGGTTGATGTGGCTGAACTGCTTTTTTCTCCCCCCTCCCACTTTTTTTTGTTTTGTAATAAGGGATGGTTTGCTGAGAAGGGATATATTCAGAAATGAAAGCGACGTAAAAGCAAAACAAAACTCCAGAAGATAAAAATTAAATAAAAATATTTTTTAAAGTCCTATTTTCCTCCAAATAGCAAAGAATAGATTTCTCTAGCTACTGGATAGAGTAAAAGAGGTATAAACATTTTAACATCTTTTGGGGATATGGCAGCAGTTTTTGGAGGCTCAGTGGGTCGAAAATATCTAGTTCCAATTACTCCCCTTTTCCTTCAGAGTTTCTAAGATGACCTTTTCCACCCTGGTTTTTAGAGCAATTTTCCTATGATATGCTAAATAAATCTTGAATATCCAATTAGATGTTCTACATTTACAAGAGGCAGAAAGAATGTAAAGACATTTGGGGGTGATGAGAGTACTATCTGTTCTTTTTCTTAGGAAATTCCCAGAGACCCCATCCCCAATCACCTATGATTTATTGAGGAATAGAATCTATGGTCTGTAATGATAGAGGCTATCCAAAACCTAAGGGTGGGAAGAGGTGTGGGGCAGAGGGAAGAATATGGTGTTTTGATTTCTTTGAGGGAAATGAGATGAATTAATTCTCTTTCAAAGAAGGTGTTAAGTTTTTAGAAGCCTGCGTCCCTCCAGATAATTAGCTGAAGGCAATTGGGTAAGAGATTCTCAAGTACTCTGAATAAGTACCCAAGAGGGTATATAGACTAACTTCATGGAGAGACGCCAAACAGGCAAGCAAACTGCTATGTCTTTGTCAAAAGTGATCAAAATCCTAGTAAAAACAAAATTGGTGAAATTTTAACATTTGTAATACCCAAGTCAATATAATATTTATATATATATGTATATATGCTTGACTTTAAAAAAGGGAGAAAAAATGCTTTTTAAAAAGCCATGATTAAAAATTAGTTTAAGGAGAAAGGAGAAAGCTTCGGAAAAGCTGTCAGCAGTAGAGTAGGAGCAGGAGATAATAATAATATAATAATAATAATAGTTTACATTTATAAAGCATTTTAGATTTTACAAAGCACTTCGTAACAACTCTATGAGAAACCCAACAAAACTTGGAGAAACTGATCCCCAGAGAGATTAAGTGACTTACCTAATGTCCCACAGCTATAATCAAAACTGGAATTTGAATGCAGGTCGCCTGAATCCACGACCAACACTTTTTCCATTGGGTTACACTGTTAAAAGGACTAATGAGGAGTTATGAATAAAACTGGAGAGTGCTCATCTCTTACGGGCTAGGGTTACAGGGTTCTGCATCTTTTAGCATCTTTCCAGAATGAGAATTATTGCGAGACTCTCAGTCAAAGTCACCTCTCTGCCACCCCTTTGTTGCAGACCCCTGGAGCTAAAATGTCTGCACTAGCTCAAGACAGGAAATTCTCTGGCAGTCTGTCCTAATCATTCACTTCCCTTTCACCCCAGGAATAACATTGGCTCATGCCCAATGGTCCCCATCCTTAAATCTCACCCTACATATCACAATACTAAATACTGCATGTAAAGTGCTTTGTAGACCTTAAAATGCTATATAAATGCAAGTTTTGATGCTGATGCTGATGCTGATGAATATTATCATTAGGCATATAAAACTGCCGGCATGTTGCTAGACTGGCAAACGGATGAAGCCCCAACAGGAATTGTTTACCAGGAACGAAATGAAAAAAGTAACCATGCACCCGTCTCCATGGCCTAAGTTATTGCTATATAGGTTATGCACTCACAGATAATAATATATATTATTTCGGAGCACATATGCTATGTACTTAGAAGTGGCCCAAAATGAGGGATAGCCTCATTGGCTCCAAAGCCAATTTGCGGTTTTCCTAGCTATTTTCATAACAAGTTCATCAGATTTAAAGCTGGGAGAGATCACGTAGCCTGCATTCATTTTACAAATGCAAAAACTAATCCTCTTCCCCCCACTCCCAGTTGGGAAGATCAAACTGGAATTTGAACCTAGGTTTGCTATTCCCTCTCCTTCTTGCCTGGTCTTCTTCCTAGTGAAAGTCTCCACCTGCCTGGGGTTTCTGAAACTGCCACATTTCTCTGCCTACCTGGAGGGACCCCAGCTATTGCATCTGGGGCAATTGGTCCCAGAAAACCCCAAGCTCAGCATTGCCAGCTTTACTCTTCCTCTGCCCATTGCCTTTGCAGGACTGGTTTGTTTAGCTCCAACAACCTCTTTGCTCTGTTTCTAAAGTAATTTTCCCCTCCCAGACTCTTACAGGTAACAAAAAAGAAGATTAAGGCATTTGACTTTTCCAAGAGAAAACTACTTTGGTACATAAGCCCTTTTCTGAAGCCTGCCGCTCCTGCTTTCCCTGCCTGTAGCCTGGCCGCTGGGTTTCTCTTTTATCTCCATTTGATTCTGGAATCCTGGTACCCACTGTTCCCCTGAAAAAAAATGCAGCTATCTGGGAGACATACTCACTTGCGCCTTGCTCCTCTTAGAATGCTTCCAACTAATCCGCTTTAACATCTTGGCTGACTGTCAGCTTCTCACTCCTCCTCCTCCTCCACCAGAATTTAGGAAATGGAATAAAAATCTAAGTCCCCAAAGCAGCACGCTCAATGGCTGGTGTGACTTTACTAGGGGCTCTGGCTGGCCCCAGGCACAGACGACTGACTTCTAGCAGCTGGGTCCGTTTCTGCTCACTCTGAGGCAGAGATCATTTTTGCCACCTCCAGGCACAGTCAAACCCTCAGTGCCAGATTGGGGCTTTGACTGGAGAGGCACTGAGCCTCTGCTTTGGGCAGAATCACATGCCCACCAAGGCCACCTTGTGAGTCACTGGCATCATGCAGCGAGAGATCCAAGATGGGCATTAATAATGAGCAGCTGACCTTTCTTTTCTGCCACACCAGAGATGCTGGGCAAGGCTATAGCAACTGTTGGCAATTTCATTTGGATGAGGTTTATGCTGCTGTTTCATGTCTACCATTATTACTTTTTTTTCTCTCCCAGAAAGAAATGACAGGCTGAGCTGGTGGCAGGAATTCAATGTTCTTAATGCAGGGAGCAGTAAGTCCAAGGTTCATTCTGCTCTAACTCCCAACCTTGGGAGGAACTCAGACCTGTAATTAGGTACTTTTGCTCCTAGGCAAATACCACAAATTATGCCTGAGGTAAGTGGCGTAGTATGTGCCTTTATTTGAAGAGAACCTGGGGGAAGGAGCTGGCCATTTGGTAGTTCCTACTTTAACTAATGATTCTTTCTAACTGGGTACTAAGTTCTGTTGTCTCTGGTAGCTGAAGGATTGCAAGTGCTGCTAATACCCTCCAAATTTGACACCATGGGGCAAAGCCCCATTGTTCTACCTTAGTTATAGCTTTGGAGGAACTGAAAGCTGAACCAGTCATCCCTGTATGTTGTCTTATAGAAAATACACAATCATATTTTCTTTCTTGTCCCTATTTCTCTTACGTGAAGTAATAAGCACATATAATGCTAAATGCCACCCAGGATGAAGATATGAAAATTTATTTGGGTGTTCTGAAGGTCGTTGTGTTAGTCTTGGAAAATGGGAACTTGTGAAATTTTCTACAACTGAAATATATCTAGGGAAATAGCCTTAGTCCGAGTTGGATGACTGTTTTCTGAAAAAACAAAAGCAAACTCCTCTCATTTGCTTTTTAAAGGATTGGTCTCTCTCAAAGTAGAGTTTTTTTAAATATGCTATTGAGTTTGAATTAAAATATTAAGTAAAACAGTGCTGCCCTGATTTATTTTGGCAGGTGGAGCTGGGTTGAACTTTTCAATTAAAATGGTACTTTACCCCCTAGTGAAATAGAGCAGCTGGTACCTCATATGGAAGCCCGACATCTGAGAAGTTCTTTATTTATTTATAAAAAGGAAAAAGCCTACATCATTGGCTTTTCCCATGACACTAAGTTTTCTAAGCGCCATCATGCAATACAGTCGTGACATGGAGGTGGGAATAAACCTGGGTTTGTGACCAGGGTTAGGCAGCACAAATGAAATGAAGCTGAGATGGATATATAACATGTTGGAGGATAGAATGGGGACCCAAAAGGAGCTACAATGGGCTGAATAGAATGAGAGGAAATGCCATGAGAATAAATGAAAAGTCCAACATTTGGATTAAAAGGAAATCAGATGGATAAAATATGACAACGCCACAGGTCTTATGAAAAAGAGCTGGGGCTATTAGTAGAATCCAGTATCGATATAAATCTTAAGTGTGACATGGCAGCCAGAATGTAAATAAAATCTTAGGTAGCAAGAGTAGAAGCATAGTCCAAATAAAGGGAGGTGATCATCTCACCATACTTTACTCTGGTTAGAGGAAGGTGATCAAGATGAAGAAGGGACTTTAGATCAAATCTGGGTAAGATTGTTGAAAGGAACAGGAGATGTTTATTCTGGATAAGAAAAGACTGAGTAAGAGAAGAAAAGGTGTGATGTGGTGGCTGTTTTTAAGCCTCCAAAGACTTGTTTTACTTGGTCTCAGAAGGCAGAACCAAGAGCAATGAATGACAATTGGCCAGAGGTAGATTTTGATTCAAGGAGAGCAAAAATTGCCTAGCAATTAGTGCTGTCTGAACATGAAATGCCTTCCCCTCTAGAGCTAGGGAGTTGCTCAAAAGGGCAGGTCTTTCAGCAGAGGTAGCATGACGACTTGTCAGGCCTATGGTAGAGGAGATTCTTGCTTCGGGTAAGGGTTAGACTTGATGGCCTCTGAGGTCTCTTTCACTCCTGAGATTCTATGATTGATGGATACATCTGATATATCATGGAGGGTAACAAAGTCCAAAGCATCAATGAAGACTGTCACACTCCTACTCCCTCCTAATACACTGGTGAGAATTTTTCCTCATCTTATCTCTTTAGAGCGATAAAGATGATTTCTTCGAAAAAGAATAAATCTTAAACTCATCCCTAAGAGCTAGGGCATGAGACACTCAATCCTTGCCCTGTATGAGAGTGAGAGGAATGACTTTAGAAAATTAGTCCTTTCTCATCTCTACCCTCACTCAAAGCATTGCCAGAGCAGCACCACATGCCCTGTCCTTCATCAATAGAAAACCAAATGACCAGAAATGCTTCAGTGGATTCCTTGATGAAAGATGGACCCCAAATGTCAGTTCTTCTTTCAGAATTTGTTTCTTGCATTCCTGTCTCCATCTCCTTCACCATAGCATGGCACGTATGAGATTTCTCCCCACAGGTTCACAAAAATCTCCCCCAATTCTAATTTCTTCATATGCTGTGTCTGTACAAGACTTACTCACTCAGGTTGAGCCATATTTATTTGTCCTTACTTTGAAACATCATTAAAGAAGGAAATACACTGTGCAACTGTCTTGTCTTTCTCATTAAACTAGAAACTCCCAGAGGGCAGGGATTATATTCATTTCCCAAAAGGTTCATTATTCAGTTAACCTACTGTGTAATCTGTATACATTTCATCACCCCTCCATGTTGTCTCTTTCAAATACCTAAACTGGAGTTTCAAGGGAAAATAGAGTCAGGTTGTAGAAATCTCAATTTTCTTATTACTGCTGCTAAAAAGGCCATAAGGTGAAATAATAATAAAGAGTGATAATATTTTTTGTAGCTTTTGACCTTCACAACAATTCTGGTAGGTAGGTAGTAGACATATTATTGTTCATGTTTTATAGATGATGAAGCTGAGGTTCAGGAAAAGACTTGCCCACGGTCACACAGCTAGAAAGCTGGGCATCAAAGTCAGGTAATCTAACTCCAATTCCTGTGTTCATTCCATATGGCTCTAGGATTTACATATTGAGTTTTCTGCTCTGAGCAGTGAAACATCAATTTTCTCATATTTAAATAAGCGCATGAATGTAGTGGAAATTGGTGGCATAGCAATCACATTACATTACATTACACTTTCAGGAGGGAAGAAGTTAAGGCTCTATAATAAATGTGAGCTGATGGAAAGAACACCCAGGTGTGCCCTGTCCCACCCCTGGGCTTTCCTCCTAAGTGATGCTGGAAACAGAGAAGTGTTGTTCTCTGGGTGGCAGAATGTTTGTTTTGGACTTAAAAGTGTTTGATCACAAAATGGGAAGCAATAAAAGGAGCAGAACGGCAGACCAAAACCTGCCTCAATAAAGAAGTGTTTTATGGGCCCCATAGGACTCACTGGGGCTGTGGGCTGAGTGAGAAATATCTCCAAAAGACCCGACCACAGCTTCTCTGCTATTAATATAGTGCATTTAATGGGCCAGAGTTGCACCGAGGGGTTCATGCATGCTCAGGCATCACGGTCAAATGGAGCAGGCTGTCGCTGGTGATCCAGGAGACATATCCCTGGGTAAATCACCTTGGCAGTCTTTATAAACTTGTCAAATGAAAACATTACACAGTGTGAGGTGCGTGAGATTTCTGTTAGCACCAAAACTTCAGATGCGCTACACTTCCAGATTGCTGATTTGCTTTTTAGGGCTATGACCTGGTATTGTCTTCACTGGAATCTTCAACTCTAGGGATCTCGTCCTGTCTCTATGACATCTTCTAATGAGGAATGTACCTGAAGCATCCCAGAGAAGAATGAGTCTTATTCTTAAAGACTTTTGCTAAGAGATTCTCTAGTCTCCCCTGTTACTGGTTTCAGGATGTGATACCTATCCCTGCTGGGAAGTCCTTCCTTATGTCTAATTCAAGTCCTTCTGGCTACCCTAAAAGGCCATTTTTCCCTTTTTTTCTTTAAATTAAGAGTGAGGTGAGAATGAATTTCTCTCATAGAATCATCGACTTTCAGAATCTCAGAGTTTAAAGGACCTTCAGAGGTATTGTAGTCTAAGATAAATCTGAAGAGAAGCCTACTTAAACATTCCTCAACAAGTGGTCACCGGGCACCTACTTGAAGAACCCCAGTGACTGGGAAACCATCATCTCCCAAAGCAACCACTATGCTGTTGGACACCTCTTGTCACTTAGAACGTTCACCATAAAAAAGTTCAAATATGTCCCTCGGCAACACCCCCTTGATATTCCTCATTCCATCCTCTGGGATCAAGTAAGATAAGTCAGATCTCTCTTTCCCATGAAAGTCCTTCAGATACAGGGTGTCCCAAAATCTTAGCATAGTTTTTAGCTGTTAGACAACTATTCTGTTCCTTTGAATCTTCTTCCCAGGCTAATGGTGCCCACTTCCTTTATAGGGGTTCTTAACCTTTTTTGTCTGTGTTTTAGACCCCTTTGGCATTTGGTGACGCCAGAATAGGGGTATTAAATGCATAAAATAAAGTATCCAGATATACAAAGGACCCCAAATGTCAGTTCCTCTTTTAAAATTTGTTTCTTGCATTCCTGTCTCCATCTGCTTCACCCTAGAATGGCATGTATGAGATTTCTCCCCACAGGTTCACAAAAATCTTCCTCAATTCTGATTTATTCTTATGCTGTGTCTGTACAAGACTTACTCACTCAGGTTGAGCCATATTTATTTGTCCTTACTTTGAAACATCATTAAAGAAGGAAATACACTGTGCAACTGTCTTATCTTTCTCATTAAACTAGAAACTCCCAGAGGGCAGGGATTATATTAATATTAAAATCCAATTATCCAAATATGGTGATAAAACACTAACCATAACAATAACAACAAATTCATAGGCCTCATGCTAAAAACTCCTGGCTTGGCCATTCTTTATGTGGCACAGTTTCCAGTCCAGTCATTCAAGTTCCTCCTGACATTATCTTGTTTGTTCAAATTGTGGCTAAAATATGGTTGCCCAGAACTGAATATAATACTCCAGATATGGGCTGTTCAGGGCAGGATTTATCATCTCTCAAGTTCTGGCTTCTATCTATGTATCTATTGACAACCTAGCTTTTTTGGCTATTAGATCTCATTTTGACCTTTTTATTGACTGAAAGCTCCATATTTTCCCTGAGAAGAGCTGTTGTCTACAAATGTTTCCCTATCTTGTACATATGAAATTTAATTTTTGAACCTGTGCTCCTTCCAGGATGCCAAGGAACAGCCACTCATTTGAAATCCACAAAACTAGCTCCTTTCCCTCTTCCCAACCTGCCTCCAGCTTCCCTTCTGCCTGTACACTTTTTATGGACTCTTCTGGGAGAAGACTGGACCACCTCAATGCCCATAGTAGTGTCATACAGTGGAAGGAGTCCTTCACTTTCTTCACCATGGAGTCAGAAGACCTGTCTCCACACCCCATCTCTACCATTCCTCAGACAAATGAAATCGATGTCTTAATAAGGTGGACAGAGCACAGGATTTAGAGACTAAAGACCAAGGTTCAAATCCTGCCTCAGACACTTACTAGCTATGTGACTGTGGGCAAGTCATTCACCTCTCTCAGGCTCAGTCCCTCATCTGTAAAAAAGGTGGTCGGACTCAATAACTTCTGAGATTACTTCCACCTCTCTATTTATGATTTTATGATGCAAATTACATTGGACATTCACTTAACCTCACCTGGACTCAGTTTCTTCATCTATCAAGTGGGGATGATAATACCTTCCTTATATAACTCCCATAATTATCATGAGAATTAGATGAGACAATATTCAAATATTTAGTAACCTTAGAGTGCTATATCAGTATAAGCGGACATTATTATTCACGTTTGTCCAGTATTCTGATGTGCTCCCTCAGCTCCAGGTTAAAGTAGCTTCCCTTAGAGATACCTGTATCGCTAACTCAAGCAGTGGATTATAGGAATTCTCCATGTTGCTCTTCTTTTGACCTAAGTCAGTTTTCTTGTACGGTGACTGACGGCTCTTCCCGGCCTCTCTCTACCTCCCTGTCCCAGTTAGTCCTGAAGCAGGATAATAGCTTCCTGTCTCTGCTTTTAGTGTTTGTTTAGTGCACTGATTATCCTCATTCCTCTCTACTCATCATCAGCTCATCCTGAGTTTCCTGGGTTTTGCAAGCCATTTGTGAGTTCTTCCACAAACCCTCTCTCCCTCCTCCCCCTTCCGCAGAGCCCTCCCCCCCCCCCGCCCTCTTCCACTTCCACTTCCAGGTCCATCACCAGATGGCTCTGAGCTCAGGTCCCCATTAGCATGCTAAAACAAAAATCCTCATCAGAGCCATACTCAGCTTTGGGATGTCCCAGACTTCTTTGCTCTCTGATAACATTTGCATAGAACATCTGCAACTCAATCATACTCCAGTCTTTTCCTCTCCACTCAGACTGCACATTCCCCCAAACCTCAGAGATTCCATTCTAGGCAGGCAATATTCATTTCAGAACTTTGTCTGAGAGCTTCAGTTCTGTTCTGAGAATACTTCTTAGGCGTTTACACTATGCCGGACATCAGGGCTAAGCACACCTGGCAGTGAGTGGCATCCCACTGCAGACTGACCAGCACATATCAACGTGGTTACACAAAATCTTTTCTTTTTTTGGAGGGGGGAAGGCAAGGCAATTGGGTGTAAGTGACTTCCCCAAGGTCACACAGCTAGTAAGTCAAATTTGAACTCAGGTCCTCCTGACTCCAGGGCCAGTGCTCTACTCACTGTGCCACCTAGCTGCCCCCACAAGATCTTTCTTTACTGCTGTCTAATTAATCTGCATAGCTTCAGTAGACATCTTCACCTGTCTTACTGGCATCTCAAACTCAGCATAAGAAGCTATGGGGCATAGTAGAAAGAGCCCTTGGTTCTGAGCTCGAGGACATCAGTGCACCTGCCAACTTTGTCACCTACGATATGATGGGGCAGGTAGGTAGGGCAGTGGAGTCAGGAAGACTCTTCTTGAGTTCAAATCTGGCCTCAGACACTTACCAACTGTGTGATCCTGGGCAAGTCACTTAACCCTGCTTGCCTCAGTTTCCTCATCTGTAAAATGAGCTGGAAAGGGAAATGGCAAACCTGTCTAGTATCTTTGCCAAGAAACCCCAAATGAGGTCACGAAGAGTCAGACACAACTGAAATGACTGAACAACAAGAAACTGTGTGATAATGGGCAAGTAATTTCATCACCATAGGCCTCAGTTTCCATATCTATAAAATGAAGAAGATGGACTAGATGGCCCCAAGGCTCCTCCTAGCCCCAAATTTGTGCTACGTATAAAACACAACCAACACAACCCCAAAACTCATTCTACTTCTGAACTTTAGCATTTCTACCCATGGTGCTACTGTCCTCCCTGGCACCCAGGCATAATACCCTGAAGTCCTCTCGGACTCTATTTCTCCCCTATCCCATGTCTAATCTGCTCTTAGGTCCTATTGATAGTATCACCATGCAATTTCTTCTATCTCTTCTCACATGGCCACTGTGCTGGTTCAGGTCCTTTTCCTAATGCTCCTCCTCCTCCTCCTTCAGTTGCTATATTTTCTCTCCACCAAAAAAGAAAAAATGACCTTGTATTTCATATATATTTGTTTTTGTGTATGTTATTTCTCCCCAAAGTAATACAAGCTCTTTGAAAACAGAGACTGGGTCATTTTGGCCTTTCTTTTCCAGGCACCTAGCACGCTGCCTGGCACATAAGTAGGTTCTTAATAAATGTTTGCTCCAGTCTCTAGAATGTTGGGATAAATTCCCCAGTGACTAAAGGTTTGGATTCTTCCCCACTACTTTGAGTCTAGAAGACCTGAGTTCAAATCAGGCATCAGACACTTACTGACTGTGTGATCCAGGGCAAATCACTTAAGCTCTGTTTATCTCAGTTTCCTCATCTGTAAAATGGGATAATAATAATACCTACATCCCAGGGTTGTTGTGAGGATCAAATGAGAAAATGTTTGTGAAATGCTCTTTCCTCCCTTCTTTCCTTCCTTCCTTCCTTCCTTCCTTCCTTCCTTCCTTCCTTCCTTCCTTCCTTCCTTCCTTCCTTCCTTCCTTCCTTCCTTCTTTCCTTCCTTCCATTTCTTTAGAAATAAGCAGACAGTTCCCTTCCTCTGACACATGTTCCTTAACCCTCGGGGCCAGCATCACTTAAAATACATGCACCACATGGGACAGAGAGAACCCTCTGGAGAAGGAAAGAGGAGAGGCAAATTTTGGAGAAAGTTAAATGAAGCCTTTTGTTGAAGCCTGGGGCTCAGCTCTGCCTTGGGTAGGATGTAGAACTGCAGAATGCAGATCTTTTTTTTTTTTACCCCTTCCCCAGAGAGGCAGGATCTGCCACAAAGAAGACGACCTTAGTTCTGAGAGAAAGAGTAAAGTCCTAATTTTTGGCAATTCTGAAGAACAGAGGGGACGACTAGCTGTCCTGGATGACGTGGGCATTCACTTGCCCAAAGGCAGGAACCGAGGCCAGCTATCATGTGGTCCTTTGCAGCTTTAGCATTTTCTGATTCTAAAATTGACTTCTCTCCTGTTGCTCCCTCTGGGTGGTTATTTGCAAGCTCCCTATGAACTTTTAACCCCTTTCAGTATTCCTCTTAGGCTGATTGGTTCCTCTGGCCTTGAGACTTGAAGACGTCCCAGGCTCTACGACCAGAGCTATGGTCTCCTTCTACTTAGCCACCTTTCATTCCCTGTATCCTTCTTCCCTCTCTCCTAAGAGACTGGAGACAGATTTACCCCCCAGATGGTGGCTCCTTGCACAACAGGCTGGGCACTGGAACATCAGCTGGGTGTTAAAGCCTACACAGTTCCCTTTCCAGCCTGTCACTGACAGAACAGGATTTAGGCTCAGATGCAAGAGCATGGGAGAATGTGCCATGCTGGTCTAGCTATCCCTGGAAGCCTTTACCAAACTTACTCTTGTAATGGTTTCCAAAAAATGCACACACACAAAACTTCCCTCATTTAACGCCTTATTCTCTCCCAGTAGTTTCATTCTTATTCTTTTTCAGTAGGACGTAGGAGATGATTGTGGGTGGACAATGAAAGAGGGATTGGGGTAGCAGAAAGAAAGCCAGCAACACAATAATCAGGCACTGTAAGGCTATGCTCGAGAACTGTATTTCCTTTTCATTTCAGGACTTGAAGGAAAGGCAATTCTGAGAAGGGAACCATTTTTAATAAAAATGAGGCCAGGTAGCTGAAAGAGTCAACAGCATATAAGCTACTTCTGGGTTTCTCAGACTTCTCGAAGTTTAATGCCTCCATGGGCCCTGGATCTCCCATTACCCCCAAATTAAAAGTCAATTGCCTCTCCTTGTGATCAGAACTGACCTTACATGTCAGGATGAAAGATCTAAGAAGAAGCTGGACCACATCATTCCTGCAAGCCAGGAGTTTTCTGCTGTCATCCAACAACTGTTCGTAGTTCTATAGTTCTGGTATTCATGACTCAACTCACTCCCACCCCTGGATCGATTCCTGTGCTCTGCCGCTTGGGGCCCCAACTACTAATCTGAGAAACATCTTATATCACTTGAGGCTATTCCTATTCAATGCCCTGAAATATAAATAAACACATACACACATATAAATGTAAATTTGGTAACCAAGAAATAAAACATCTGGGGATAATTTTCATGAGTTACCCAGTGGAGGAATCTTGAGTCTGCAGAACACAGGCAATTTGTACCGAAACCGGGGGTCCAAATTGTGTGAAAGAGAAGGACCAAGTATGCACTCTTAGATCTAAGTATGGGTGCAGAGTATATGTGGAACTGGGTTCCTATATTATGTTCAAGTTCTTGCCCTGAACCATAGGATTCCAGACTAGGTGAGCTCTGTGCCTGGAGTCAGGAAGACCTGAGCTGAAATCTAGCCTCAGATACTAGGAGTGGATAGTGCCCCAAGTCAGGAAGACTCATCCTTCAGAGTTCAAATCTGGCTTCAGAAACTAACTAGCTATGTGACCCTGGGCAAATCACTTAACCTCAGTTTGTCTCCTTTTTATCATCTGTGAAATGGGGATAATAGCACCTCCCTCCCTGGGTTGTTGTGAGGATGAAATGAGAGAATATTTGTAAAGCGCTTAGCACAGTGCCCAGCATCAGTAAGCACTGATATAAATGTTAGCTATTATTATTATTAGCTATGATATCCTTGTCATCTTGCTGTCAGACCCCTGTGCCCAGGTTGCCCACTTGCCTAGACTGTTATTAATTATCTGCTATTTGCTCCTTTCTGTTTGTTATTTTTATTTATCATTATTTAATTATATATATATATATATATATAATTTATTATTCTGTTTAAAGGAACATTCTGGATGCTGTTTGGACCTTTGGCCAAGAGAACCCGTACCCTCTCTTTCCCTCCCATAGACAGACTGCCCAGTTTCATACTGATTTTTAGATTCCTACTTCATGTCCATGCCTCCCGTAGCTAAGCCCTCACTGCTGTTTCCTATAGGCTTTGTCACAAGCCTTTGCCTCACTTGGTCTGTCAGTGTTGACTCTGGGACCCAGCATTGATCAGTCTGGTCTGGTCTAATGAAGCTTGAGCTTTAATTCCACCAATAGTGCTTTAATTCTATCAGTTCAGGTGAATTAGATGAGCCCGATTCTCTGGCATCAAATCCAAGTCTTGTAAAATCTGAACATACTTGTGAAATGCAAACATATTTCTTTTCCAAATGGCCATAATCAAAGCCTAAGTCTTCTATAGGCAAATAAGCAATTAGTTTTGCGAAGAAAAGTTTAACTAAAATACAATGGAGAAATTTACTATTCTTCCCAGTTGAACACATTTGTCAGCTTTTAATCTGTAACCGTGACATCCATATTGAAATTCCCTTTAGAAGTTTCCAATTAAAAAGCTTTTTGTGGGTTGAGTCACATTTTGGCACCCAACTTGTTGGTTTGGAATTTTCCATTTCTATCCTAAAAAATCGTAGGATTTTGTGTTTATATAGATTTAGAGCTAGGGACCTTATAGTTTATCTAGTACAACTCCTTCAAAGATCTTACAGATGAGGAAACAGAGGCCCAGAAATGTTAAGTGGCTTGTCCTGGTTCTTCCCTGAATAAAACATTGTTAAATTCAATAGGCGAAACCTAGTATCAGTCCTTGACAAAGATGAAATGCTCTGCAGCCATACTTAGTGATATTTGAGGGATGTTACAAGTTCTTGACTACCTGGGCTACCATCTCACAGTTCTGCTCTTCTACTCTGCCTGAAATGCCATTATCAGAGTTACTCTAGGTTAGACAATAAAACCTAGAATATTGTTTTCCGAATGTATCCATGTGATCACAGAAAGAAGAACAGATCCTGAAGGTCTCCTCTACTCCTTACATATGAGTAGATTTTAGTTTTTCAGAAAGCTAGCTATTAACTTGGAAGGTACAAAGCGTCTGCTTCAAGAGGATGAGCCAAACAGCAGGTAGGTGTCACTGGTCGGGTTGAGTTATGGCAGCGATGAGCTCTGAGTGACGAGGGATGTCATGAGACAACATCCTAAAAGGGCAGGTCTAGAGTTAGAGAAAGACCCCGTTGTATGTATTGGGCGAAGGGGAGCTAGGTTCCAAAGAACATAGCAGCAGCTAAGGAACCGGGCTTTCTACCACCCTCATCTCCAATTCTTTCCACTCCTTCTTCTTTCTCTGGGCCATTGTCTAAGACTCCTGCTCTACCTTCAAACTTTTATAAAACAAAAGGGAATGTAAGTCTTTTATTCTAAAAGGTCTGGCACAAAAAAGGTGAAAGATAATTCCATATAAATAGATGCCTAGATAGGTAGTCCTAAAGCTAGATAGATACTGCCAGAGAAATTCATCCATGGGGTCAACATTTGAAAAAAAAGAAAGTGAAAAAATAGGTAGAGGAAAGGCACCAAGAACAGACTTGTTCATTGGGCTCCAGGGCCTTTCTTGCTTGATATAAGGATAGGACTAACAAATATGGAAACGAATGGACCTAAGACATTTTTTCCCCTCAAATGCTTTAACCCTGAAACTTCCTTATTAGACCCACATTCTATATTTTTGGGGGCCAGCGAGAGGCCACAGGTAGGAGAGATAGGGAAGTACTTTGGGAAGATAGGCAAATTCATTTGAAACAATGATTTTAAAAAATTGTGGGACTATAGTTTGAATTCATTTTTCCACAGTGGAACATGGATGTGCTTAACAGGGAAAGACAAGTAAAATTTGTTTGGTGGGTCCTATTCTGATACTCCTACCAATCTCAGCTTTCTCTCTCTTTCTCTCTCTCCCTCCCTCTCTCCCTCCTCTCTTTTTTCTCTTCTCTTTTATCTTTCTCCTTTCTCTCTCTATTTCTCTCCCCCATTCCCTTCCCCTTCTCCTTCTTCTCTCTTTTTCTCCTCTCACCTCTCTTTGCCCTCCCTTTCTCCCTCTATCTTTCATGCCAGGAAAGAGAAATAACAGCAAGCAAATGTGGAGGGAGTTGAGGATCAGGAAAGTTGGGATGTAGGAGAGAGAAAATTCTGAGGGGCATGGTGGACATCACCATTTTCTACCAGAAAAATGAAATAGTGATAATGAGACTTTGCAAAACTCTTTTAAAACAGATCCCCCCTACCTTAAAATACAATGAGATGCTAGATTGGAAAAGAGAAAGGAATATGAAGGCATGCTAGCAGAGAAGCGCCAGGGGATGATGCGCCAGGGGAAGGGAACTGTCTGCTCTGAGCATGGGAGGTCACTGTAGCATATGCACCAAAGACAGACTTCACTGCTTACATCACTTTCCATATGACCAGCTCTACCAGCTCCTCAGAAGGGTCATTAAAAAGAGTTTCCCAGCCTACACAAAGTTTATACAGCTAGGTTGCTCAAATGCATGGAGCACTGGACTGGGAACCAAGAAGGCCTGAGTTAAAATCCTGCCTCAGAGTTATGAGATGTGTGACCTTGGGCAAGTCACTTAATCCCAGCCTTAGTTTCCCCACCTGTAAAGTCAGGATAATAATAACACCTTCACCACAGGACTGTTGTGAATTTCAAATGATACGACATTTGTAAAATGCTTTGAAAATATTAAATCATTATGTAAATTCTTGTTATTATTATAGATGTTGCCATTCATGCTGTTAGACAGAGGCCTCCAAGTGTCTTCTGTCATCACCTCATTCTGTGGTTAGGATACTTTGCATGGAGGTAAAACTAAGAAGGCAGCTAAATGGCTCAGTGGATAGAGCGCTAGGACCAGAAACAGGAAGATTAGAGTTCAAATCCAGCCTCAGACACTTGCTAGCTGTATGACTCTGGGCAAGTCAATTAACCTCCATTCGCGTTAATCCACTGGAAAAAGAAATGGCAAATCACTCCAATATCTTTGCCAAGAAAACCCCATGTGGGGTCACAAAGAGTCAGACATGACTAAACAACCACTAAGAAAGCATTTTTTTTTACATTGGCAGTGATAATCCACTAAACTTGGGTTCACTGGACCTGCTAAGGCAGCTGTTGGAGAAAAGGTTCCTTCATGCTCAAACTAAGCCTTTGGTCCAGTAGAAAGTAAGTGCTTTGAGGTCAGGGGATGATTCTCATTCTGTCTTACTATCTTGGCACTGAGTACAGCGCCCTACTGTGGAAGGCACTTAATAATTCCTTGTTAATTGCTATTCTTTTTCCTGTGCAGGGTAGGGGTGAAGGAGAAAGAGAAAACAGATTTCTGTACATTAAAAAAATCTAATTTAATCAAACATTCTAAAACAAAGTTTGTTGGATTAGATTGAATTGGGTTGGATAAACTGATCTCTCTAGAGCACATCTAACATCCACAGTCCTCTAGCCCTTTCTCCTCCACCAGCATGGTTAACTACATAAAAAGCTTCCCAGAGGAGCTTTGAGTCTATGTTGGGCACTGACGCCAAGAGACCCCTTTGGTTCTGTTCACCAATTTGTCCTGAATCAGCCCTCCTGGTTAACATTCCTTTTCAGAATACCATAATCAAACCTTTTTTCCTAGGAGGCAGCTAGGTGGTTCTAGGTGGGTCTAGAATCAGAAAGACCTCAGTCTCAGACACTTACTGGCTGTGTGACCCTGGACAAGTCATTTAGCCTATGTTTGCCTTAACCCACTGGAAAAGGAAATGACAGATGACCACTCCAATATCTTTGCCAAGAAAACCCCATGCCCAGTACTGCTGTGCTATGGTCCACAGAGTAATGAAGAGTCAGACACAACTGAAAAACAGCATTTCCTTCTTTCTATTGTCCCAAGGCTTGAGACTTCCTGAAATCTGGGAACACACTTTAGCTAGTTACTCAGATACCTGGGAGTAAAATGTTTCTTGATTTTATAAGGTTTGTTGATTGTCAAACTTATAATTAAAATAATTTTTAAAAAAGATAATGAGGAGGAATTTTCAAAATCGATATTATTGCTAGACTTTGATGAGTTTATTGAAGACCACTGAGGGAAGAGAATGTGTTTAATCTTTAGACTTTGTATTTCCTTCAGCACCTAGGGGAGCTCTCTACCCATTGTTAGCTACTGACAAATTTTTATTGAATTACAAAAAGAAAAATGAGTATGGGGAAAGGGTAGGGAGGTGCATTACAATATAGTGGAAAAAATGACTGGGTTAGGCATCCAAGGACTTGGCTTTGAACCCTGGCTCTGCCACTTACTATATGGCTTAGGGAAAGTTGCTTTTTTTCTTTATGAGACTAGATTTCTTCGTGTGTAAAATGAGAGGTTTGGACTAGATGGTCTCTGTAGTCCCTTACAGCTTGAGAGCCTGTGATTGAGATGGAAATATCCACCAATCTAATAATGCCTTTCCTGTTGAAGAAAGAGCAGTGTGCAGTCAAGGAAGACACTACACTGTGTTATTTATCTCTGTTAGAGTGTTGGAATGTTAGAGAAATTGAATGAAATATTCATGAAGACCTTTCATTAAACAATTTTTTTTTCTTAAAGAGGTCATGTTTCTATCTGTATTTCCACCAGGAATTACATCTAAGAGGCAAACCTCCACCTCTCTCTCTCTTTTGCCTTCTTTGCTTCCCAAAGCTCACCCAGCCCCCCTGCTCCGATCCCCTGATCAGCGTCCTTTGGCACCCGGGTCATACAGAATGATTTATGAAAGGAGAAAGAGATGGAATGATACCATTCCTTCCATTCCATTATCCCCTATTATGTTGCTCCCCACTTCTCCCATCACTTCCTACTAGTCACCACTGGCTATTCAAGCCCTCCTCCTTTCCTCAGCTCATAGTGCTCCAGGGAAGGAATGTAGAGGACCCATCGAATGAGGCAGCTAGGTGGTACAGCGGAGGACCGGAGTTCAAATGTGATCTCAGACACTTACTGACTGTATGACACTAGGTAAGTCTCTTTTGTTCGCCTCAGTTTTGTCAACTGTAAAATAGGGATCATAATAGCATCTATCTTGCAGGGTTGTTGTGAGGATCAAGTGCGATAATATTTGTAAAGCGCTTAGCACAATGCTTGGCACATAGCAAACGCCATATAAAATGTCACTATCATCATTGGAAAGCATATTCCGTTACTTCACAGACAGAGGGATTAATTCACTATTTTGATCTTTGTATTTGCTGGTGCCTAGTACAGTGGCTGGCATATAATAGGTGTTTAATAAATGCTACCTGCTTGATTGAGATGTGTGTTTGAGGCTTTGAGAGAAGAGCAGGGGATGGAATAAGGAAGGCCCCAAAGGGATCAGGGTTCTTTGCTCTCAGAGGCTCTGAAGTTCTGTGGCCTCTTAAGAGAGAGAATAGTCCTTCTCAATAGGGACTAGAACTGGTTCCAGAACAGTAACGTAGCTCAGGTGGTATTTCTCTTGGCAAGGAATGGGCCACAGTCACACATGTCCTTGGGCTGGACTCTATTATAATTTTTATATGTTCTTTTTTTTTAAAACTTAACGCCCAAATTTGGAAATACAGACTTGGGAGTCAGAAAGCTTGGCTTGGAGTCTTGGCTTTGCCAGATATCGGCTGTGTGACTTTGGACAAACTCAACCCCAAGGGGTTCATTTCTGCATCTTTAAAATGAAGGGGGTAGAGCTAGGTGATCTCTAAGCTCTAATCTGGGATTCTCAACAAGCCACCCAAAGAGCTACTTCCTGACAACAAGAATAATGGAGCTGTTTTTTCTCCATGAAGGACACAAGACAAGAGGAAGAGGACTGGAGATATTTAGAAGGGAATCAGGTTAGATTAAAAACTTGATAGTGAAGGTTAGATGATGGACACAAAGATATGCAATTGCTATATTTATTTGATTATTATAGGGATCTATCATGCCTCATTATCCTGGAAGCACTCAAAAGAAGGAACCTACATATGTCCTTTCCTTTCCATCTATTTCACTGAATCCATACGTACACAGCAAGTGCTCAGTCCCGGATATTTTGACTGACCTCCTTAGAGTAGAAATTTCAAACACAGAGCCTGAGAGCCCCACAAGGCCCACAATTCTCCCTGGTATGGCCCAAACCTGGTTAAAGTGTAGTTCCTATCTGATTTCAGTGTGTTGCTATATTAATTATAAATAATATGATATACATATAATAATCATAATATTTATTATATAATGTATAATATAATAAATACGATGTATTTATTATAGCAATTATAATAAATTATATAATATATGGTTATATTATATAACAATACATGATGTATTATATAATTATAAAATATGGCATATATTTTATAATTATGTTATTATATAATTATATACAATATGATATATACCATATTTTATATATAATTATATACATATATATGTATAAACACGTGTGGTCTCCTAAGTCAATACGCAGCCCTCGGGGATCCTTATTTACAGTTTGGTGGTTCCAGTTCTATGTGAGTTTGACACTCCTGCCTTTGGTGATATTCACTGGTACTGATCAGTGGATGCCGATTGTTCCTTTTAAGGGGATTCAGGACTTGGCGTCTTAGAATGGATAAATAACTGGAGACTTGGGTTCTTCTAGTTCTGACTCTGTCATTAATTAGCAGTGTGAGTTTGGGGTAAGTGATTTGATCATTCTCTGCGTTAGCTCCTCCTCCTTCATGAAATGAGGATGTTAGGAATGAGGATCCATAGGACCCATCCTTCCTCTGATAGCCTATGGTTCTACGGCCCATGGGAGTCCTAGTATCCTATCCATGAGCCTCAGCTCTGTCTCCACACACAATTCCACTGATCTGAATAGCTTGGTATTGTGGACAGAGTCTAGGACTTGAAATTAGAGAGCTTAGGTTCAAACTCCAGACCCACCACTTACTGTGTGACCTTGAATATGTCATTTTATTCCTTGGGACCTCAGTGTTTTCAGGTATGAAATAAAAGGGGTTGGACTAGATGACCTCTAAGTTCCCTTCCAGTTCCAAATTTGCAATCCTACGACTCCATGAGAAAAGAAGGCATATGGGGGAGCTCGCTTGGTCCCGAGAACACTTACTAGAAGATAAGTTCCAAGCTAGGCTCACTTACCTGGGAGGAAGGAAGAAGAATGACTGGAGCCTGGGGTTTCCCCAAGCCAAATTTCAACCAGCAGCCATTTCCTCAGTTCAAGGCTCTGTCTCTGAGTCAGAGGCTTTGGTGCGAAAATGCAGAGCCAGCTTAGGGGGATAGGGGGGCAAAAGACCCTTGAAACTGGGGACCAATAGGCTGTGTCCATACATGGCAAATACTCCAAAACAAGGTTGCATTTACAGGACAAGTCTAGATGAAATTGCTAACCATGGAAAACGAGGAAGAGAAGAATTATCTCAGTGCAGAGTCTAAGAAGAAGAGAGAACCTCATCCTTCTCCACAGTCAAAGAAGGCTTTCAGTGCTATTCTGCCTGAAGGCAAGGGACTGGTTAATTGAACCACGGAAGTCTGGGAACCCGTGCTCAGGGAGAGTTTGCTTCTCCAGAGTGATGTCTTAAAAAAATTAAAGGTCTATGTCTTTAATTTCATTGGTGTAAGCTGCTATAGATGAGGAAATTCTCTCTATCAATACAGATCTGAAACGGTTCTTCCAATTAGAATCTTAGAGAATTGTTTGAGGCACTGAAGGGGTTTAGAGATTTTTCCCAGGATCATAGAGCCAGTAAATATCAAAGATAAAACTTGAACCTACTTCAAGCGAGATAATACGTGGGTAAAAAAGCCCTTAGCACAATGCTAGCCACATAGCAAGTGCTATAGAATGTTAGCCATCATCTCCATTATCATCATCACCATCATCATCGTCATCATCGTCATCATCATCTTAGTTATTATTATTGTTATCCATCTTGTCTCCGAGGCTAGCCCTCTAACCACTATGCTAGGCTGCCCCTGGAGTGATATCAGAGCTATTTACTTTATAATTACCACAGGATTTAGATAACATTTCTGTTCTACTGAGAGAGACTTGGGTAAAAATCCTAATTAATTAGTAACAAACTATCAGGCCGAATAGATAGTCCCAAATATAGAGAATGAACATGAGGTATGGACACAGCCTGTTCTCCCAGCCTTAGGGGGAAGGGGGGAGACCAGTGCACCAGGCCAGGCAGCACCAGCGTCAGATGGTACTTAAGGCCTCAGAGCTTCACCAACAACAAATGCCACCAACATGCAGCAGAAATGCCAGTTTCACTCCCATCCCTGGCCACGCTGGGTGGGCAAGGCTGGGACGTACGCGCAACCATCACAAAGGAGGGAGACCACAACATTCAGACAGTTGGATTAATCCCACTGCCCAGCTGGGGGGGGTGTCAAGAAATAGTCAGGGCCATAAGTGCCCTTCCTTTCTCTCCCCACGAAAGACCTTACAACACATGCTTACTTGGCTTAAGACCTGACACAGCTACCTACCCGCGTCGTCGCCAAGATTGACACATCCTCTCCAAACTGCTTCACACACTCTGTCCTCGTTGCCTCTGCCCTGGGGGACTGAGTCCCAGGATTCCAAACAGGTCCCCTCGGGAGAAAGGTCATATCACCATAGAAAGCACCGTGGATAACGTTCCCACCATCCAGCTGTACCCTGGCCATCCTCCAAATCACTCTCTTGGGCTGGCATTCAAGTCAGTATGAACATAAGGAATCAGCAGTCAAAAAAGACGCAGAAAAACTGCCCCAAGACTTCCCATCCTTTTGGAAGGCAGAGCGTTTGAGAAGGGGAGGGGAAGGGATGTCGAAACTCACTCCTCATTACCGCCTCTCGTCCCGACAACTCTCTCGAAGTGTCTGGACGACTGACCAAACCATCCTAAACCTCCATCCCCAAAGCCAATGCAGTCCCCATAGCTGACATACCTCATCTAGCCCTGCTCCAATGCTCCTCTCTCCCCGCCCCCCTTCTGAGTTATATTCCCTCTGAGAATATAATCTTCTCAGTTAGATCCCCCAGGTGAGAGGCTTCTTGGGGAAGGGGGTCTTCCCAGCGGGGCAGGAAGTCAAAAAGTCCTGGGAGTGGCCGGGGGGAGCTAGGAAACTGTCCTACCTTGTCACTGTCGACTGTGTTCTGGGAGGTTCTGGAAGCGATGGAGATGGTGTCTGGTTGACTGCTCCCATCCCCCTGGCTGTCAATATCATCTACTCCATCCCTGCAGGGGAAAAACAAGGGGGAAGGGTGGAGGGAGAGGGAATGACCATAGGCTTAAGAAGCACACAACAGTTTCCATTTGGAAATGGTAGAGCACTTTCAGGCAGGGATTTGGCTCAAATCACCCAGCTGGAAGAAGGTTCACTCTGTGATTTTCAGTGATGTCACCTCTGACATGGGGCAAAGCCCATAATCACCATGTTGGTGGCTGTAAGCAGAATGACCCCTCCCCCCACAATTCCCCAGGCCAACGCTGGGCATAGGTCTATAAGAAGCAGCAGGAAGACACATCATCTTATTTAGAGCCCAGCCTCTGGCCAGATGACAAACATAGCTGCTAGCGACCCTAGAGTGAAGGCTATTCAGGCATCTCTGCCCTGGGCTTTACCCAGGCTGGGGGTGGGGTGGGCAAGTAGACCATGAATAATACGGGGCTCTGGAAAGAGGCAAATGAGCAGAAACAGTAGGGTAGCTACTGGGAACTGTTTGACCTTTCCTTGATTTGTGCTTCTTAACATTGGTGGGGGTGGGAAGGGGATAGACAGCAAGTTTTGTTGTTGTTCAGTCACGTCCAACTCTCCGTGACCCCCTTTGGGGTCTTCTTGGCAGAGATACTGGAGTGCTTTGCCATTTCTTTCTCCAGATCATATTATAGATGAGGAAACCGAGGCAAACGAGGTGAAGTGACTTGCCTAGGGTCACACAGCTGGGCAGTATCTGAGGCCAGAATTGAACTCAGATCTTCCTGACTCCAGGCCCACCACATCACTTATCTGCCCCCATAACATGTCATAGAGGAAAGAAAACCAAGCGAGGGGAGCAGGAGATGTGGATTCTTTTAGTCCCAGCTCTCCCATTAACAATAAGTCACTTCTCTCTGGCCCTTCATTTCTTTGCATTAATAATTGATTCTTTGAACTCAAGGGGTTGGACTAGGAAATCTCCCAGGTCCCTCCTGGCTCTAAGCACAGGCTTAGGCAAATTCTGCAGGAGGGATTTCTCTTTGATCAGTCTTTGACACTGGAGACTCAGCTTCTGGCTGCTAAGGAAGTCACTTTCTCCCCCTCCCCCTTTGGTACACTCAGGGACAGTTGTGGTGCATCAAAAAAAGTTTTAAGACTTGGATTCGAATCCTGAATCTGCTACTTGTGTGAGTGGGCAAGTCACTTTGTAACTGTAGGCCACAGTTTCCTTATCTGTAAAATTAAGAGGTTGGACTAAATGATCTCTGGGTCTCTATCCAACTCTTAATCAATGACTCTTGAATCATTAACACAGGCTCCAAGATAAAGGTGCTAGTCATATCCTCCATCAGCCTTTGGATAGCCATATAAAGAGTAGGGGACATTCCTGTGTCTATGAACTCTTAAATATCTGGTAGGACTGCATATCGGCTGTTGGGTTTTGGATATCTCTGGCAGTTTCGCATCTCCCACATGAGGACATTCTAAATGTTTTTAAATGGAGCATTTTGGTAGAGGGAAGGCAGATCAGAAAATGTGCTCATACACAATGCAATCCCCCTGTCCTTGTGTTCTAATGGCCACGCCCCACTCTTGCACTGAATCCATGGCCAGGACCACATTGACCATGTCATTGGCACAATCCTTCATAGGAGGTGAACTGGGCCATAGCTTCTTTCATAGCTGCATCCACGGGAAGGTGTAGTGGGAAATGTAATGATAGAAATAGACAAGACTCTGGTCCCATTCTAGTTCTCTTTTCTTTGGTGAAATCAATGAAAGGCTGAATTTTTGTTTGGACAAAGAGACAGACGTCCCCACTCGGTGGGGAGTTTGTGGAGGGTGATGAAGGAGTCATCGCAGAGAACAATGGTTCTTGCCATGCAGAGTTCTGTAAGAACCACATACTTGACTCTCTGCATGGGAAAGGTAGCATCATCAATGAAAATAATGATGATAATCACGGGAATTCATGTGTAAATAGAGCTTTACAGACACAAAGCACTTAACATACATCCTCTGGGGAAGGAAGTGTGGTGCAAAGGAAGAGTCCCAGATCTGGAGACAGAAAAGCTTTGTGGTGAACTGTGTGACTTTGGGCAAGTCGCTTAATTTCTCCGGTCTTCTTTTTCTTCAACTGTAGATTGAGGGGGTTGGACTAGATGAGATGTAAGGTCCTTTTCAGCTCTAGATCTACGATCTTATGACCTCTGATATCTCAGCCATCCAGCTTCAAATCTATGATGCTGAGACCTCTTGATCTCATGGAATAGTGTAAAGAATACCGGATCTGGTATCAGAGGACCAGAGATCAAAATCCCAGCTCTGCTGCTTGCCCACTGGATGACCTCAGGCAAATCATTTTATTTTTCTGGGTCTCAGTTTACTCATTGGCAAAATGAGGGGGTTGGATGAGATGGTCCCCTCCAGCTATGAATTTATGAACCTATTATCTCTTCTGACCTTCAGAAGAAAACCCTATGAGATAGATGGTGCAAATAGTTACCTCTAGTTTTTTGGGTGGGGATACAAATGTCATCCAAAGACTTTAATCTACCATCCCAAGGTCACATGGTTAAATTAGTGTTAGAGCCATCATTAAATTCAGGTTTTTTGACTCTAGAACTTTTTGTCCTCATGTGGGTCTAGGCTTCCAGTAAATCATTAATCCTACGCATGTGCATGGGCTCCAGGAGCAAAGGATAACCCATATTGTAGCCATCTCAAAGCCAGATTCTAAATACAGGGTGTCCCAAAAGTCTTGGTGCAATAAGCTATTAATGCTTAAAACTGTGTTGATTCTTGGGGTATCACATACAGCCACATTTGGATTACTTGTGACTATTTGTAGGAACATTTCCATCCTGGGCTAGTTATCAGACCAGAAATGGACCCTTTCTTGGTCCACTCGGCTGCGCTCATAGCTTTCCAACTCAGATTAGCTTCTATCCTGTATACATTCTGAATTTTGTTCAGTTGTTTTCACTGTGTCCGACTGTTTGTGACCCTATTTGAGGTTTTCTTGGCAAAGACGCTGGAGTAGTTTGCCATTTCCTTTTCCAGCTCATTTTATAGATGAGGAAACTGAGGCAAACAGCATTAAGTGACTTGCCTGGGGTCACACAGCTAGTAAGTGTCTGAGGCCAGATTCGAACTCAGGTCTTCCTGACTCCAAGCCACTATCCACTGTGCCCCCTTACTGCCCCTCTAAGCACTCTAGGCAATTCTTAGAGACTATAAGTTCCAAAGAAGGTACCAACCTACATTGGCAAAGGGAGTTTTTCCTCATCTGCCAGTTCTGCATGCCAATGAAATCATTGGGCCGGTCCCTTCTGCTAATTCTCAGTAAGTGGAAAAACTGGGACCCAAACCAAAATCCTTTGGCTCCACATCCTATGTTCCTTCTGCTGTAACTACACTGCTCCCTCCCATCCTGGCCAACGTCTGCCTCCTCTGCAGATGGAGCCAGCTCATGAGGTTTAAGGCAGTGATACGATGTTGGTGCTGATGGGGGAAGAGGACAGGAGGCTACCCTTGCTCTCTAGTGGCTGAGGAAGAAGGAATTAGCCTGATTGCCTAGTGGTGTCAAACTCAAACGGAAATAGGGTACATAAAGATCCTGGCAGGTTCATATTGACTTAGCTCACATCGAATATTGACATTATCTATGTTTTATTTATTTTGTTAAATATCTCCCAATTACATCATGATCTGGTTGTGGGGCACACAACAGTGTTGTGGCTTTTGACACCTCTGCCATATCCTCCATTTGTCGTATTTGCTATGGTTCCTTGCTTTCTTGTGTCCCGGACATCAACAGGGAGGCCAGGGATGAATGGCATCCCTCCTCCCTTTCAGAACCTGCTTCAAGCCTCCCTCTAGCTTACCTCCTCTGAGACTCACCCTTTCTGGTTCTCCCTTTGTACCCCAGCAACCTTATCCCTTACACAAACTGGTCTTTAAAGTCAGGTTAATTTGCATCTATTTATGAGATTTTTTCCTCCCTTTGTATTTGTCACGTCTCTTTTCATGTCTGTTTGTGTTGTCTCCTCCACTAAACTGGGAGAGCTCTGAGAGTCAGGGCTGTATCTTCTGCCTTACTGTGCGTCTGTGGATTGGGACAGAGGCCTCCTGGTCTCCCCTCTAAGCATTAAAGAGATGATCGGTGGGATTGGTCATGGTGCCTCAGCTCTCTGCTGGATCTTTGCTCCAAATTGACCCTTCTCTGAGCTTCCCCTGAATCTAGACAGACATTAGAACTTAAACTCTATAAATCTTTCCTATCTATTCATTCTACTTATTCCTGGCTGACCCCAGGGATAATCCCTCCTCTGGGATGACATTCCATAAGGAAAGGAGAGGTGAAAATTTTTTTTCTTATTCACACTCCTCATTCCAAAGAGTGACAATCCTCAGAGTTTGGGCACTGGTCGATCAGCTCTAATCTCTCTCCAAAATATGGTATGGGAAAGGAGAAACTTTTACCCTCCTCTTGTCCCTTGGCCCATTGGGAAGGAGAAACTTTTACCCTCCTCTTGTCCCTTGGCCCATTGGGAAGGAGAAACTTTTACCCTCACCTAGGCCCTTGGCCTTTGACCCATTTTCTTTGCATGTTTCTTAAAGAATTCGATTTGACCAAACTACACAACAAAGCCCCCAAAGATTTTATTAAGTCCCTACCATGTACCAAGTGGTGAGATGCTTTTGCCTGAGCCACCATCCCCTTCTCCCCCTTCTGGAATGCACTCCTTATTTACCTCTTCCCTTTAGAGTCTCTCATCTTCTTTAAGATGCAGCCCAGGGGACCATCTTCTGCACAAAACCTTTCCTGGAGCCCATAGCTGTTTGGGTACTTCCTCATAAACCACCCTGTATTAAATTACTCTGCATATATTTGTATCTATCTGCTTTATGCTACGCTTATATTTATAAATGTACTTACTGTCTACTCCATTAGAATGTGAGCTGTTTGAAGTAGGGATCATTTCATTCTTTGTACTTGTATCCCCAGGACTTAGCACATAGTGTCTGGCACATAGTAGGAGGTGCTCAATAAATAAATAAATGCCTGTTGATTGAGTGATTGCCATGAAGGAGGGAACTTGACTGGAGGAAAACAACATGCAACCAGCTAAGTAAAAACAAGGTATTTTAAAGGGAAGTAGAGACAACTGGCTAACTGGGGAATCTGGGAGGGAGTAGATTTAGGGCTAGATGAGACTGTAGAAACCAGCTGCTCCAACCCCAGGAGCCCTTATGAGACTGAAGCTCAGAGGAGTGAAGTGGCTTGCCCAGGGTCACATGGGCAGTGTGATGAGGAGCCACAGACTGTCTAAAACAGGCAGGTTAGGTAGTTATCACTTTGATGCTAGATGCTTGAGTGTTAGACACTCAGGCTTTGGACTTGTATTGAACATCTGGTCTTTGCCAAAGTCCAGGAACACTCTAGACCTGGAACTCTGTCACTTCAAGAAGGCTCAAGAAGGCCAGGGGATCCAGACAAGAAATGCGCTCTCTCCCTCTTTCTCCTCCAACAAGCTCAGACTGGCAACAGTCAGGCAAGGAAGGTGGCATTTCCTGTGTCTCGGGGGATCGCTGAGATTGAGCTAGGACCGGGGTATCACAGTTATGACAGAGACAAAGTCCATTCTGCCCTGCCCCTGACTAGGGGAGGCAGCATGGTATGGTGGAAAGAGCGATAGATTTGGAGTTCAAATCCCAGCTCTGCCTCATCTTCTCTGTGTTGCCTGGGCAAGTCACTTAACCTTCTCTGGGCCTCAGTTTCCTCTCATGTAAATGAGGGGTATCAGGGACACTCCTGCATCTGCTATAATAGAGAACCAGATCGGCAAAAAATGGATTTTTTCCAACGCAAAAACACAATTTCTTTCTAACTTACAGTCATAGAGAGTTCTTGGAGGCAGTGACAGGTGAAATTAGCTGCCCAGGTTTACATAGCCAGCAAGATCCTTGTGATTCTACCCAGACTGGCTTACTTCCCCTGCACTAACCTGCCTGCCTTTCCACCTCTCCTTCGAATCCTACATAAAAATCCATTGGATAAATGGTGTGCTTCTCAGGCAGAGCTGGGCTGGGAGAAAGGAAGACATGCAAGTGCAGCCATGGACCCTTTCTTAATGTGATCTATTAGGGAAAGGGATAGGGAGTACTAATATAAAGAACTCCCAGTTCAGGAAACCCCCTTTACCAATGCAGGTTGGCACCTCCTTTGTAACATATAGGCTCAGTAGGCAGCTAGGTTTCACAGAGGATAGAGGGCTGGGCCTGAGCTCGAGAAGACATAAGTTCAAATCAAGCCCCAGACACATCCTAGCTGTGTCACCCTGGATAAGTCACTTGACCTCTTTCTGCTTCAGTTTCCTCATCTGCAAAATGTGGATGATGATAGCAACCCAGGGTAGTTGTGAGGATCAGGTGAGATAGTAAAGTATCTAGCATTGTGCCTTGGACACAGATGGAGTTCAATAAATGGGTTTTTTTTTCCTGGTTGTTTGTTTTTTTAAATGGAGCTACCTAGAACACTGAGGTTGGGTGATCTACTTACAGTCATATAGCCAGTACATGTTAGAGGCAGAACTTGAACCCAGATCTTCTTGGTTTTGAATCTAGCTCCTTATCCAACTACATCGTGCTGCCTCTCATTATTTATTATAGACTCTATTAATTATTAACATCTAATATTTAATTTATTAATATTTGTTTTAATTAATAAATTTGTTTTAATTAATAAAACTAATTTACCATTAGAATTTCCCTTATTTTTCAGACTCATGAACTGTTAGAACTGTTAGGGCATTCAAATAGCATTTAATCAAATGGGATCACTATATTTTTATTTTTGTAAGCAATCGAAATTAAGTGACTGGTCCAGGGTCATACAGCTAGTAAGTGTCAGAGGCTGGATTTGAACTTAGGTCCTCCTGACTCCAGGGCTGGTGCTCTGTCTACTGTGCCACGTAGCTACCCCACAAACAGGGTTGTTTTATGGATGAGGATAATGAGGTGCAGAGACATAAAGTGATTTGACCAAGGTCACTGAGCAAATCAATGATAGAACTATCACTTATAACCAAGTCTCCAGTTTATACCCCAGAAAATCCTGCTTTCCATGGCATATGGTAATTATTCTGGTGATAAGTCAGGAGTTACAGGGAAGGCTCGAAGCCTCTCATGGATAATAATGGTAGGGGTAAAACGTCCAGAGGAGATAAGGTTTGTAAGGGACTTTGCAAACCTTTGAACTGTCACTTACAATGCACAAACCCCATGTCTCAGCTTTGCTCTAGGTCCTCTTGGGAGCTTGGGAATGAGGAGCTTCAGAATGTTGGAGGGACATGTAGGCAGAGGCAGCACGTTACCAAGCCCGGCGCTACCCTTCAAACCGAATAGAGCCTTCTCCAAGCTCTCCAGATTGCACTGATCTCTCCCTCTGCTGAACGCTTGCCGCAGCATTCTCCATCTACATTATTCATTCTGACTCATAGTCAATACAATCTCGTATCATCATTTAACTTCTTAATGTGCATTAGTGTTTCTCCTGTTTACTTATCAGTTCCACGAGGGAATGGGCTCCATCCTTCACTTGGAAGTACCTGGCACATCATTTTCCACATAGCAGGTGCTCGATCCGTATTTGCCGAATTAAACTAAGCAGTAGCTGCTCAGACGAGCCTGGGCCCTGCGGCTACAAGAACTCACCATGCATGGGCAGGGATCCTAGCCTCAGCCCCATCGGATGTAGAGAAACAAACACGCACCCAGCTCTGCCAAAGCGTGCAAGACAGTGCTGGGCGATAGAGGAAGAGAAGGAGAAAGAGACGCCGGTTACCTCTTACTGTTGTTCCTCTGCTTGGCTGGTGTCTTAGGAAGCTGTATCGGCTCTTTTAAAGCACCCTTCAGGTGAATGATCCTTTCCTGAATCACCTCTCGAATGTTCTTGATCCACTCCTGCTTGGTTTCGATACTGGAGGCCTAGTATGGCGTGGCGGAAAGAGGACAGTGGCTTTAAAAACACAAGTAATAACCATAGTGGACACATACAGCACCTTTAAGATTTTTAATCACTTTAAATGCATGATTCTCCTTTGATCCCTATAATAACTCTGTGGGCCAGGTGCTATTTATCATTCCCATTTGACAGATAAGGAAAATGAGGCTTGGAGTACAGTTATCCCTTCCACATCATGACTTTCCTCATAGTAGTTTTGATATATTGCGGGTAGGCACAAGAAATTAAATGGGAATTTTTGAGAAGTTTTACAGAAGCCACAAATGACACACAAAGGCCAGCAGAAGACAAAGAAAAAGTTTAGAAACTCAGAAATGCACTATATATATATATATATGTACTATTGTATGTAGACATAGATATTGAAATAGTATTATATCATATCAACCCAAATTTTACAATAAGATACTGGAAACACCCCAAAAAAGAAGAAAATTCTTCTCTGGTACGAAGGGAAGGCCAAAATATCTTATGTGGATTTTCCAGCTTGCAGGGGTGCCTCACCCCAACCCCTGAGGTGTGGAAAGGATAACTGTAGTTAAGTGACTTCGCCAGGGTAACAGGTGAGGGGAGATTTGAACCCAGATCTTCCTGACTCCAAGTTCAGCATTCCACCCATGGGCTTTATGCCAGTTCTCCACTTTTCAAAGCCACTTTCCTCCCAAGCACATTTATTCTGTTATTCCTCTAGCACTTGGAATGGTGCTTGGTACATGGTAAACAATAATAATGATAACAATAAATGTTATTATTTTTATCACAGCTAGCATTTATACAACGGTTACTATGTATCAGGCACTGTGCTAAGGACTTTATAAATTATTATCATGACAATTCCAAGAGGTAGGTGCTATAATTACCCCCATTTTATAGATGAGAAAACTGAGGCAAACAGAGGTTAAGTGACTTGTCCAGGGTCACAAAGTTAGTGTCTGGGGCCAGATCTGAACTCAGGTTTTCCTGACTCCAGGCCCTGCACCCAGAGTCTATTAAAACATTAATAAATGTTGCTGTTCTCTCCCACCCCCAATCATTTTTATTCATTCTCTGTATATATGCATTTGTGTTATATGCGTATATCCTGAGAGCTCTTCAAATGCAGGAACCATGTCTGTTCTATACTAGGTCCTTTGGAACTCAATATAGATTTGTAGAATGAATTCTAGGGAAGCTCATGGAATTGTTTTGCACATCTGATATCTCTTTAAGGCCCCATATTGTTCCTCTAGGGCACATTGTCTGAAGTCCTTTATACATTCATATGTACGAAATAGCCTTGCTGACCATCAAGTGCCAACAATTCAGGGCATGACCATCCTCTTCCTTTGTCACTATTATTTCTTTACCTCTGCCTTCACCTTCTCACACTGGCAACAGCTCCACCTCTCCAGCCTCTTCCTTTGATTGGTGAGTTCTTCCCCAGAAGGACCATTTTGATTGATGAAGTACCCATGAAGCCATGCTTAATTTGGACTACTGCTCGTCCTTTCCAGTTCTTCTTTATATATTGTTTTTCCCAATGAGAATGTAATCTCCTTGAGAGTAAGTACTGTCTAGTGTTTAGTAAACGTACATACATGCATGCTCTCTTTCCCCTTTCCTCTCCTTCTCTCTCTCTCTCTCTCTCTCTCTCTCTCTCTCTCTCTCTCTCTCTCCCTTCCTTTCCTCTTCTTCTTCTCTCTCTCTCCCTTCCTTTCTTTCTCTCTGTCTCTGTCAGTCTGTCTGTCTCTCTTCTCTCTTTGTCTCTCTGTCTCTGTCTCTCACTCATTAACCTCAAAATATTATTCATTTGTTGATGACGAACCCTGATTTCAAGCACCCCCAATCCATCTGTTTCAACTTCTTCTTCATCACACTGGTTTACGGGTGTGAGGAATCAATCCACATTCTCGTGCGTGTGTTTAGACCAAATTAATAACAATCACAAAACAGCTGACATTTACATAGTGCTCTAAGGTTTGCCAAGTGCTTTCTGTATATTATCTCACTGAAATCCCACAACAGCAAAATAGACACTCCAGGTACTAGCATTCCCATTTTACAGATTAAGAAAATAAGTCTCAGAGATGTTGATTTTCTGCCCATTATTTGCTCACAAGCCTAGTAAATGTTACAGGTGGTATTTAAACCCAGATCTTCCTGACCCCAAGTCTAGCATCTACCCATCACATCATGTTGATTCTCAAACTGATTTTTTCTTTTTTAGTCTTGTGACTCTATGTGGTGATAGGGCAGAACATGGCTTGGTTATCTGTCTATGAAAATTGATAGTGCTGCCAGAGAAGGCCACATCTTCAGAGGGACTCAGTGGCTGCAATTTTTCCTCCTGGAATCTGAGAGTTTTGCTATCTTTTTCTAATTCTCCCTTCCAACATCCACGTGAGATCACAGTTCTTACTAGTAGCCAAATCTAGGCAAACTGCCTTCCTGTGGGGATGAGGAGAAAGTAAGACTTCTTGCCTTTTAACCCCGAACGCTGACTGTCCCCGTGCCCATGGACTGAATGAAAACCGAGGAGCAGGACTCACCTTCAATACGGTTTTGTTGTCCGAGGAAGGTGTGCGCCCGCACCACAAGGCAAATTTACAGGGATCGCCTTCCACGTGCTCGGTCACACCCAGTTCTGAGGTCTGTAGACAGGAAAGGCCTGTGAGAGGCGGGGAAGGGGAGGGCAGTGGGGAAACTTAGGGCTGGGGTGGGATGGGAAAGGCAACAAGAGGAGAGGACCGGGAGGGGGCTGCTGTCAATCAAATTTAAACAAGTGATACATTCTGTTCATCTATCCAGGATGAGAGGACAGAGAGACAATTGTTCAAAATTGGGAAGGACCAAAGAAGAGTGGAAGAGGAAGCAGTCAACATAAAGAAAATTTTCTTGACTGTAAATATCGACGTAGGAACATGAGGAGGGTTAGGGAATCTCCCTCTCTGGGGATCTTTCCAAATAGAGACTTCATTTGCCTGAGTTGCTTTAGGATTAAGGTGCAGAGTGGAGGTGGTGGGGGTGGGGGGGTGTGGGTGGGGAGAAAGATGTGATGACCTTGTCAAGTCCCTTCTAGCCCAAGGGCTCAATGAGAACGGGGGGGACTTCCCTGTGGACCCCACCTACCAGTAGTTTATTCTTGTAAACATATTTTGTGTGCCCTGAAGAGTCTTTGATTTCCTTGCTAAACACCAAAGAGATCTCAAAGAGAAACAAATGCCGTTCCCGTCCCTTCCGGATCAGAGACTTGGGATCCCATACTTGGAAGGCATCCTGGAGAATCAGCTCCCCCTGGACATCCAGGTTCTCATCAAACCCTGAAAGACACATAAGCATTCCCATTCTTTCAGTGGGAATTTTCTCTTGTTATATGTAGCCAAGCTCAAGATTCACCTGCCCCAGGCAGCCTTTTCGATTGGTACCATCCATCACTCTGGTGACTTCTGGTGGTGACACGCATATTGAGCTCTGGACTCTAGGTACATTTTATTTTTTGTAATTTCAGCATGTATATAAAATGTGTGTGCGTGTGTGTGTGTGTGTGTGTATGCTCTTTGTTCCTTATTAGCCTGGGAGATCCCTAAGGGCAAGGAATATTACCTCCAATTTAAACTGTACAGATCTTGTTAGGACTTGGTTGATTGCGCATTGTCTTCCCCATTAGAACATAAGCTCCTGGAGGGCAGGGGTTGTTTTTGCCTTTCTTTGTATCTCCAGGACTTAGCACAGGGCTGACACACAGTGACTACTTAGTAAATGTTTGACTTCCTTCATATCTTCTCTACTTCTTCTAACTCAGGGCTTGGAATGGATTGGAGGCCAAGTCAATGACTGACTAGCCTGGATTCCAGTTTTCTTGTTAGCTTTTCTTTTTGGAGGACATTTATTTAGGATTTGTTCTTGCTTCAATGGCTCCCATATCTAGAACTGCATTACATTTAGCAGTGTCATGAACAAAATGTTCAAAGATCATAGAATTTTAAGCTTGGGATATATGTCTTTGAAAGGCCAGAGAAGCAAAGGTTACAGGGAGGAGGGGAAAGCCTGGAGGAAGGAGAGGGAAGGAATGGGGTAGTGAGGCTGATATAGGCCCTCTAATCAGGCAGCAAATGCCCAGATCAGAGATGAGTTCCTCAAAGCTTCCCTTCTCCCTCAGCCCTCCCTACCGGCCTCATTTCCTATGGGACTGAGTATTCCCAGGCTCCTCATGGTACAGGAAGCCTTGGAGTTAGACAAGTTCTTTGGAGAAGGCAAAGACAGAAAAGAACTATCTAACTCAAATAAAAATGGATCTTGCAGAGAAGTACAAATTAAATTATCTATGTTGCATTGTTTTTTTTGTTTACTTTGTTAAACATTTCCCAATTACATTTTAATCTGGTTTGGCCACACTCAGGAAGATGGCAGGGGCTGGTCTGAGCACAAGTATTTCCTTAAATCTCTGCTTGCCTGTCCTGACTCAGGCACTGAATTCTGTCTCTTCTAACACATCCCACCTCTTCCCAACACTTTCCTTCTTAGTCCATCTGTCCTATGATCCTTTACCAAACCCTTCTCTAAGCCAAAGAAACATGGTTCCCGTGGATCAGTGAACCATTGTAGAGTTCTGTGACTTTCCTGGCCTACTTAACCTGGCAGCTAAGGTATAGGGCTGAAGAATGCATTGGGGTGAGAGATAGAATCTACATAAATTGCATATGCAAATGAATATGTAAATTTATGTAAATCAACCAGACCATTTTTGTATTAGAACTTAGGTACTTTTGGTAATAAATATGCTAACTTGTCCTCAACACATGTAATAGGAGAGTTGAGACCCATATACCTTGAATGGCTTAAGCCTGGCTCTGCTCCGAGGCTGGGGTATGGACAAGTTGACCTACAGGACTTTGTGTCAGTCTGAATACCTAAATATTCTTTATAGTTACTAGTGATTTGGGGCTTATTTGTCCACTTCTCCCTGCTCTGCCTCATATTTGGTATTATGTTACGCTCCCTGCCCCCACTTGCCCCTCTGTGTCTGGGAAAAATAGAAGGTCCATGGGTGGGCACGCTAGGGATGACTACCTTCCAACATGCTGACATGCATGGCGTCATTAGCTTTCTTTGGAACGCTGAGCATCACTTCCAGGCCATCCTTGAGCTCCCCTTTCCCTTCTTCACAGCAGGTTAAAAGTTCCTAAGGAAAAAGTCCAGACATAATCAAGGCAGCTCTGACAGCTCCCAACCCTTTAATTCCCAGAGGCAAAGATCACCTTCCCCTTGTCTCCCTTGTCTACTTTGTATTATATGTATCCTCAGGGCTATAGAAAAGTTGGGAGGTGACCCAGGAAAGACCAACCATTCAATTTTCCAGACCGAGCTACCCTAAATTCAATATCACCCAGCATTCTAGAGTGGAAAAAGAACTGAGTCTTCAGGAGTACTGGATTTGAGAGCTGGCTCTGCCATATGCCATCTGATTTGGAGAATCACCTAATCTTTGTGCACATCCATCTCCTCACCTGAAAAATAAGGATTTAAAACAACTAACTTCATACCCTATGTTGTTGCTATAAGGTTCAAAAGAGCTAATGTTTGCAAAGGAGCCCTCTTATGAGCCTAGGACTGGTGGCTATTGGGAGGGAAGCATGACTGGGAAGGATTAGCTACATGTCTCTTCAAGTTAACTACACACAAATGATACGCAAGTAAATCCTTGTTTTGAGTCAATGGGCTGGGTACTCTTGGCTGTTACAAAGTTCCTTCCGATTCATCAAAATTTGCAACAAACGTCTTGTGAGTTCTTCCTGACTACCAATCCTGATGACAAAGATATAATAGGGCTAGAGAATGTATAGGGTTGAAAGGTGGAAGAGATGCAGTAGTATGGGAGAAGGCAGACCCCCAACCAAGGTATCTACTGCGGACATTTAGGCAGAGATGCTTTTCTTGCTCTTCTTAGCTGAGTGTCTCCCCCCATCCAAACTGCCTTGGATTTCTTCTGTATAGTCACATATGTACACATATTGTCTCCTCTCATAGAATGTAAGATCCTTGAGGATTTGTTGTTGTTCGGTCATTTCAGTCACGTCCGACCCTTTGTGACCCCATTTGGAGTTTTCTTGGCAAAGATACTGCAATGGTTTGCCATTTCTTTCTCCAGCTCATTTTACAGAGGCAAATAGGGTGAGGTGACTTGCCTGGGGTCACACAGCTAGGAAATGACTGAGGCCAGATTTGAACTCACGAAGATGGGTCTTCCTGACTCCAGGCCTGGCTCTCTATCCACTGTGCCAACTAGTTTCCTTGAGGACAGGAAGTTTCAATTTTGTCTTTGTGTCCCTAGAACCTTGCACATTTCTGAGAGGAGGATCTGGACCTGCGATTCCATCACAGTACAGGGAGCTCTAACCTTAACTCCTCTACCAATGTAGTTCAGCAACTCTTCTGCCACTTAGAGTCTTCCAGAGCTGCCTGGGGGCGCTTAAAGATAAATGTTCCAGAGGAGAGACTTGAACTCAAGTCTTCCAGACCCACTCTTTATCTACTGCACAATTCTGCCTCACACTCAGCGCACAGTAGGCAATCAGTAAATGCTTGTTGATTGATATACATGGAGGGGGAAAAAGGCATGTGATGAAAACTTCACAGTCCTATAAATAATAATAGCTAACCTTTACATGGTGCTTTAATGTTTGCAAAGAATCGTATGAATCTTATTTCATCCAATCTCCTTTCTGTAAAGCTATTACTAGTTCTGTTCAGAGGCATGAGAATGCTTCTGTATCTTATTTTCCTACTTCAGGGAGAAGCTCCCCAAGGGGCAAGCCCGTGTCTCCTCTATTATCCTAGCAGATCTCAGAGGGTAGGGACCATAAACACAGAACTCCATAGAATCACTGAATGTCAGAGTGGGAAGCAACCTTGGAGGTCACTTAGTCCAACCCTCCCATTACAGATGAGGAAACTGAGACCCAGAGAGGTCAAGGGCTCAGTGGCTAGATGGCACTAGAAACCAGATCTCCTGTTTCCTGGTCCCATGCTCTTCCCATTATCCATTATATCCATTATGTGTAAATGGTTCTCTTCTTTCCCCTACCAAGGTGAGGGCACCCTGAAGATGGGAAATGGATCAACTTTCCCGCTTTTCCCTCCTCCCATGGTCCAGTACAGGGCTCCACACGCAAACTCACATGTGGTACTTTAATACCTACAAGTGCTTTAAATGTTTTATTTGATTAGATCCTCACAACTCTGCGAGGCAGATGGTATTTCTGTCTCCATTTTATGGATGAGAAAACTGAGGGTCAGAGAAATTCATTAACTCGTTATCTCTCACATAGCCAATAAATTGTCAGGGATGGGGTTAGAAGAGGCGGATTTAGACCCAGGTCCATTGCCTCTTTCCGTAAGAAAGCTCTTTAGATCAATGTGTGGCCAAAGCTAAGAGATGCTTTTTTTTAACTTCTGAAATTCATCAATTCTCTCAGTTATCCCCAACCCTCTCTACCCTCTTCCCCCATCACCAGCGGAATTTGCTCCTCTTGACAAATTCCCACCCTCAGACAGGCATCCAAGTGAGCTTTTTCTAGTTCAGAAGAAGAGTTTTAAATTTGGAGACAAGTTACAAAGTCTCAGCTAGGACACTTTCCCCACGGATTTAAGTACATGGGATCGTCGATTTGGAATTGGGAAAGGCCTTGGAAATCATCTGGTCCGTAGGTTCCCAAAGTGGGCAATGCCGCCCCCTGGGGGCACAGAAGCAATGGGGGGGGCGGTAGTAGCCTCAAGTGCAATTGTGGGGGTCATCGAATAAGAACACGGAGGCTGTGGAAGCATATGGAAAGAAGAGAAGAAGATTTTGAAGGAGTTTGTACATACTTCATCTGTTGTGCAATAGAGTTAACGTCTCAGTGATTACATTATTTTCCAAATAAGCCACAAAATGCAAGTTGTAACAGATCATTGGTCAAGTCAGCTGACTGGGCTTAACAAGCAAATGCTGGCAGGGAAGCATGTTGTTCATTGTCAGGAATCCAGCATGCATCGGCAGGAATATGTGCACATAATGACTTGTTTACAATACAATACTACTGGTTACATGATGCAATATTGCATCATCAAAATTTCAATTCAGGAAAAAACCCACAACTTTATAATAAATTACTAAATTTAAGATGTGTTACTTTAAATTGTTATTTTTTTGAAATGATGCAAATTAAAAAAAACCAACAAAACCCCGAGCTAAAGGGTTAAAGAAAGTAGATTTCCAGGGGAACGCTGAGCAATTTTTTTAAGGGGGGGGGTGGTAGGCCAAATAAGTTTAGGAACTTCTGATCCGGTCCAACCTCCTTATTTGATGTATATATACACACACACACACACACACACACACACACACATATGTGTACATATATATGTATATATACACATACGTATATATGTATACATATGTATATATGTGTGTGTGTATGTGTGTGTGTATATATATACATATATATGTATATATACACTAAGATCCAGAGCAAGTAAATGACTTGCTCAAGGTCACAAAGTTAGTAAGAGGTTGAAGTAGAATTTGAACCCAGGCCTTCTGACTCCCAATCTCATACTCTTTATCAACTTCACCTTGTTTTAGTTGATTTGACACCATTGTTATATAGAAACTTTGAAATTTCCCTTGCTTCACTGATTGTTTTTTCTCCCTTTACTTTGAAAACAAACTGCATCTTCTGGTAATTTGATATTGTTAGGGGAACATCCCAGACAGAAACAATGGAAAATATGTATTCATTTAGAACAGAATATGCCAATGTTCTACCAGTAATGAGCACCCAGTTCTCTCCAGGTCTCTGCTTCTGGTAAGGAACCACTACACATTTCGTTAAGAGCCCAACAAGAAAAACATGGCAAATGAAGCAATTTGTACAGTGAATATCAAACTCCATAATGGGCATATGGCTCCCATTCTTCTATTTAATCTAAAGTCTTCCATCCCTTGGCAGAGATTATCGCTAATTAAAAGTCAAGTTACTTGGAACACAAAAGACTTCAATGATGGAAACCCCAGAGTCTATCTGTAAAAACCTTTCTTATTTATTATTGATGTTAATAGTTCAGCAAACTATTTTTTTTTCCTTTTATTCAGCTGGAACTTTTGCTATAGACTTAAGCTAGCCTTAAAAATTATCTCACAATAGCTTCTGGCAAGGATTCCATTTGTTTCCTCCAACCCACCCCCAGTTTATCCATTTAAATTCATTTCAATTCAGCAAACATTTATTAAATTCCTGTTACATTCTATGCAGGGCAGCTAGATGGTGCAGTAGATAGAATGTTACTAGCAATGTGACTCTGGGTAAGTCACTTCACCCTGTTTGCCTCAGTTTCCTCATCTGTAAAATGAGCTGGAGAAGGAAATGGCCAAACCAGTCCAGTATCTTTGCCTAGAAAACCCCAAAAGGGGGTGTGAAGAGTCAGACACACATGAAAAATGCCCAAACGACAGCATTCAAGGTGCTGTAGAGAGACCCTGCTCACCTTCTTAGCACCTGCTTTTCTCTCCCATTTCGTCGGTATCCTATTCCCAGCAGTTGCTGATAAGCAAATATCCTCAGAATTTTCTGTATTTTTCCTTCTTCCAGAACCCCACCCCTGACCTCTTTTGACTATGACTTTCTCAGTCCCTATCAGAAAATCCCAGGGATTCATAACACAAGGGGAATTAAAAGAAGAAGTGAAGTCAATGACATTTATTTTAGACTTGTTGCCTTGCTTCTTTTATTCCCAACGCAACTTGGATCAGCTTTATAATCCTAAAGAGTGATTTTCAGAAATGTGTGTTGTCATATTGAAGTCTGAATGCCTCAGACCTTTTGTAGAAATAATAAAGTTAATAATTGACAGTTCCCACTCACGTAGCACTTTTAGATCTATGATCTGTGGGAAGGAGTGAAAACATTCTAAATTCCCACTTTACAGAAGAGTCTCAGAGTAACTGTTCTAGAGTCACACAGATAGGAAGTGTCTGAAGAAAGGAGAAGGGTGGTAGGTGGGAATGATGCATAACCAGGCTCCTATATCCAACGCATGTAATCAGAAGCACAAGGGAACAAATTTGTTTTCCCTCACCCTTATCCTGATCGGTACTTGCCTCCCCAACTTATCTTTACTCTTTCCCTTGAACTTCTTATAGGGTCACACTTTTATCTGCTAAGAGTGCCTTATGATATGAATTGTGAGCAGATTAAATCATAAATCATTACTCCTTTCTGGACAACAGTTGAAGGATGAGTTGGAGTCAGCAGAGTTAATGCTCCCTCCATCTCATCGAATTATTATACAAATACTCATCTGTTCACACATTATGCTGTATGGCCCAGAAGAATGTTAACTTCCTGAATACAGGCCCTTTTTGTTTTTGTTAACTCAGTGCCTAGTATTGTTTGTTGAACTGAATTCTCATGGTTGAAAGTTTCTTTAGAAACTTCTTACAGAGCTCCTTCTCATATTTCCTCATATTAACCCAAAGGCTTAGCTGGATCTGAAAGGCAACCTGTCAAGTAGTGACCAGACAAAATGGGAAGAGACTCTCTCCTGGCAGTTCAAGGAATGACCTGGTTAAAAATCATGGGACTTTGACCATTTTTATTCCAGGCCCCCGGCAGAGTAATATATTTATTAGATTGTAAGATATATTTTCCACTTGTGGAATAATAAGTTTAAATTGCCTTGCTCTTAAAGGGAAAACAGATGAGGATTGTTCTTATTTCAACAGCTCCCAGAGAGCTTAAAGAACACTCTCCCCCACTGCCAGGTCAAAAAAAAAAAGCTTTGTGCTTGACAAACAGAAATTAGGCAAAAGCTATTGACACCCTGGATTCCTAGTCTCAGGAAAGCTAACCTTGGTCCTGAACCCATGTTCTTGAGTCAGGTGGAAGCAGGGCGACCATGAATATTGTGCCAGAGAAGAGAGAGAAGCTTATGTGGCAACCCAGCATACCAGGTGGCCTCCCTAGAGGGTATTGTATTACACTGTCCAGGAAGCTCTCTTTTAGGGAAAGCCACCACCTCCTTTCCTCCTATGTTCCAAGCACAAAACATCCCAGAAAGAAGAGAAGGTAGCCTAGAACAAAGAGAACTAAATCTTGGCAGTTTCTGAAGTGCTGATTTGGGATGGAAGCTAGAAAGGATCTTGGGTTGGGGACTTCTCCGTCATTGTGAATAATGCTCAGACACCTGATCTTATATACTAGGTGAGAGGTGAGGAGAAGGGGAGTAGGATGGAGCTAGGGGGATGGGAGGTACCTTCAGGAGCAGTTGGTACTTAGTGATCCTCTGGACGGGCTTGATTAAGTAGGAAGAGATAGAGTTGGCTAGTCCATGGCGCTGCTGGATTTCCTATAGGAAAGAATATAAAGCAGATTAGATGTAGGTGGAAAACAGAGAGAGAAGAAAGAAGAGCGAGACAGAGACAGAGAGAGAGAGAGGAAAAGAGAGGAGGGGAGATATGCATCTAAGGGGAGAGAGGAAGAGAAAAGAGAAATGTGAAGAAAATAGAATAGCACAGCTGCCACTTCCTGTCATAGGAACCTGGAGGATGAGGATCCAGATATTCAATGTTTCCCATGTTCTGTCCCCTGGCTAATGCATTCTTGCCTCCTGCTCTTCCCCTAATCCCTAATTCAGAACTGCTAAAAACCCTTCTGCCCAAACTCCGCTCCCTGCTCTGTTGTTCCCATTCAACTTATCCCTACTTCCTCTGGAAGCCTCACCTGTCCACCTTTGCTCTTTCCTTCCACACTGAACTCTGGAACAACTACGTAGTTGCTATCCAACTGCCCTTTACCCTAGACGTCTTCCTTTCGCGCTGTGTCTGTCTTGTGTTCACACAAATAGGACTCCCTCTGGAAGACATCCCTAACAAGAAGCACTCCTTTCATGATCCCCTGACACAACAGACCAGGAAAGAGAGTCGGAATTCTGCTACTTCTAGAGACCCCTCCCGGCTCCGCTGCTGTCACTCAAACCATTTTTTAAAAAGTTCACTCTACCTATCCATATTGCCCGTTTCAGATCCTCATCACAGTCGTCTATCAACCTCCACATCGCTCTTCCTTCTTTCTCAAGGAATTCAGTATGTGGGTCACTGTATTTCTCTCCGCCTCACCCTTGGTCCTCATATTTAGGCACTTCAAGATACGTGCTTCTGTTACCTACAATACACTGGCCACTTGGTTCATCAGCCTCCTCAAATTCCATTGATTTGTGACTTCATTCTACTTCAACAAACCTCAGAGGTGGCTGCGCTTGGGATCTCGCCATGCCCTGTAACTGTTCTACTTACACAATCTTGAACCCTAAAATTCCTCTCCTTGATCAGTGCCTTTTATGCACTGTCCTTCTAATTTACTACTCTGATACCTTTGGTGTAAGGTCACTGTGACCTTCAGTGCCTTTGCCCTCTCTTAGTTCTCTCAGTCCATCACCCCTGCTCTGGCTTCACTTTCCTTCCTTCATTTTTTTTTAAAAAGAAATTTATTATTTGTTTTTAAACCTCCATTTAAAAAAAAGTGAGTTCCAAATTCTCTTCCTTCCTCCTTTCTTCCCCTCCCTCACCCTTTGAGAAGGCAAGATTTGTAATATCAATTATAAATGTGAAATCATGAAAAACTTACTTCCATATTAGTCATGTTAGAAGAAAGATAAAGAAAGTGAAAAAATTATGCTTCAATATGAACTGGTTCTCAATCAGTTCTCCCTTTGGAGTTGGAGAGCATTTTTCATCATAAGTCCTTCAGAACTGATTTGTATCATCATATTGCTGAGAATAGCCAAGCTATTCATAGTTGATCATCCTACAATATTGCTGTCACTGTGTACAATGTTCTCTTGGTTCTGCTCACTTCACTTTGCATCAATTCATATAAATCTTTCCAAGTTTTTCTGAAACTATCCTGTTCAGCGTTTCTTATAGCACAATTGTACTCCACACTCATATACCGTGACTTGTTCAGCCATTCCCCAACTGATGAACATCCCTTCAATATCCAATCCTTTGTTACCACAAAAAGAGCTGCTATAAATATTTTTGTATGTATAGGTCCTTTTCCTTTGTGATATGGACCTAGTAGTAGTAGTATTGCTGGGTCAAAGAGTATACACAAATTTTATAGCCCTCTAGGGGCCTGACCTTAAAGTTTTCCAGTTCAACTATAAACTGTTCGTTGCCATTGAATCCCCTATCTCTCTTGTCCCATGGCTGCTCATAGCTTTCCAAATTCCGTATCTGGGTTTCTTCCACTGCCTGCTGAATGACAGTGCAGGAAGTATACTAGAAATTCATTTTTATTTTAAATCAAGAGTCCTCACTTGTACATATGAAGCCTGTTTTCTTCAGTTATTAGCTCTAATTCTTCCTATAGTTGCTGGTCCAAGCTTCTTCCCTCTGACCCCTGATGACATCTTCAACTTTACCTCTTCATCTTAGCAGAAGGCCATGACTCTTACTTGACCAAATGAAAACGGTAAGGCCATTCATCATAAGCTTTATTTTTCTCACCTGCTCCACATTTCTAAACATATACATATCTATATGTGCATATATATGTGTGTGTATGTATGTATACATACATGCAATACATATATATATACACACACATAGACATGCACACATATATATCTCCTATTTTTAATTTTGCTCTAGTCTCAGAAAAGTAAGTGGCCCTTCTTGCCAAGGTCAACACCTCTGCTGTAGCCTTGGTTTTATTCTTGTTCATCTCCATGAGTTTGACTAATTAATTATCCTTTTTTACTTATATTCAGTTTATCCTTATCTGTAGGTTTTTTTACCCACTGCTTACAATCATGTTTACTCTATTACTAAAAAATAGACTTCATTGGAATTTGGACTTTTTATGCCAGGCAAGGGGGAGCCATTATAGAATCTTGACCAACAGAGTACTATGATGAAAGCAATATTTTAAGAAGCTCATTTTGACATTAAGGTGCAAGATACACTAGATGAGTGGAAGACTGGAGATAAATCTGTGGGTAATAATACTATGAAGGTATTAGCCACTTGCTAGCCAGATGCTTTCATTTACAGAGCACTGCCTTACTCACTAATTACTATTTTCCATAGCCCCAGATATCTCTGATTAAGGCATTACTTGCCTTACATAATAGTGCCAAAATACTGAGATATACCTAGCAAAATAAACCAAGGAAACATTAAGGTGCTCACCCAGCCAACCCTTCTACCACTACCCTTGGCTGTCCCAGGTGCTGTACTTTTTAATATGGCTAATGAACCTCTTTTCCACCATACCTCTCTAACCAACATTCTCACAATCAAAAAGAAACTAAAATGTAACTGTTGATTAAGGTATTTTGTCCCGATCATTGCCCCCTTCCCCCAAGAAGAGCTCTCTGGTGTGAGACAATGCTTTGGCCACTGGGAGGTAAGTTTGTAAGGAGTATAAGAAAGGATAAGAAGCAAAAGACATATGTCCCTCATTCCCCCTGTCCCAAAGGACAAAGGACTTCCACCCTGCCCACACACTGGAAAGAGCAGCTTACATCAAAGAAGGTGCCTGCATGCTCCAGGATCAACTGGCTGGAATCAGGCTTGTTTTTACAGTAGGTGACGTACATCTGGAATTTGTCTGCCTGGAAAAACCAACCACAGGGAAAATCATAGATAAACATTTGGTAGTCTTCTGCCCTATGTACATATAATAGGAAAATTGAATGACATCCATGGACTTTGGATGGTGTATATATGGCAGGGGGATGGATGAATTGACTTCAAGGATATCCTTTCAGTCTGAGGATGTACTTCTAACACACACACACACACACACACATTTATGCATGCACATGTACACTCTTCTTTTTCCATCTCTGTACTCATTAGAGCAGTGTCTACAGGTCAGTTGACCAAATATATCATTCTCAACATGCTTTTGGGATACTTTTCCTGTGCAATCAATTTGTATGTTCAGGAAATGTAAATTACTTTTTAAAAAATGTTTATGTGTTTGAATTAAATTTTATTTTTGGACTATTTTCAATTTTAACCTGATTTAGACATCATTAGAAAGTGAATCAGTTAACTAATGAAGAAAGCTAAATGGTGCTGGCATGGGAATTTTCCACTGTTTTGAATTATCTGTAACGTAACTCCCCATTGGTGGATAATTAAGAACTGACTGTATTTGTTGTAAACAGAGAAACCAAGGAGTGAGAAAAGAAGCATGGCAGCCTTTCTTGGGTTCAATGTGATACTTACTGTTGACAGCCAGAGAACAAGTCGCCAGTGGAGTGCTTGGCTTAACAAATCACAAAACGGTTTTGTTTTCTTTTGAATCAAAAAATGGCCATAAACAATGAAGGGGAAAGTGAGAAGGTAGAACTGAAGCTAAGGTTTGAGGTCAGCCACTTACCCTCTTGGGGTCTCTGTTCCCTCTTCTGTAAATTGAGGGAGTTGGTCTGGAATCTCTGAGATCCCTTTGATAACCTGCTAGGTCTATTCTACTTCTAAAATCTGTGATCCTGTAACTGTTAGCTAGAGGACTAGGCATATCATTCTGCTAGCCTTCAGTTTTCCTCTCTATAAAGTGGGGTTAATATCTCTTTCTAACTACAACATAAAATTGTTATGAAACTAAATTGAAGCCACAGATGTGGGAAAAGTAACTAGACTTAGGCAAATGAAAGGTATCATTCATTACTACTACATCCTTATGGATAATCTCCATTTCTATTTGGAGCCAGTCAATTGAACTTTATATCCTCATTGGAGGTCTCTAGGGACCTCCACAGTTGTCTAGGCATGTGCCCAGGAAAACACGGAATCAAAATCATAAAAGAGTTTATTTTGTGTATTTCTTTATAAAGCAGAACCTGGTAGAGAGAGTCTCCTAGTGTGGTTAGAGAAAGAGGATAGTTCTAGCAGAGCTAACCCATTGTGGGTCTGCAAAGAGACCTTTTCTTATTATTTGTAGAAGTTGCATGTCGTGACTCCTGTATGTGGACTGGATTCTCTGGCACATGGTAAGCACCTAAAATGCTTGCTGAATGAATAAATGAGAGAATGAATGATTGTAACTACAGGTAAGAGGCTCTAGACATTAGCAGGAATGGTTATGGGCCAGGTCCTAAGACAGCATGTTATCCATATGCTGGGTCCAGGCCTAGAGATTACTTTACTTCTCACTTTTTTCCATCTATAGGATGGGGGAAAATCCTTTCCTATCTAATCTATGTAGTTGTTAAAAGGATAAAATGAGATCATTGATGGGAAACTAGCATATATCAGGACTTCTTTACCTTATTCATCTCCTGGACCCTCCCTTTTGACAGTCTAGTGAAGCCCCTGGACCCCTTCTCAGAATAATGTTTTTAAATGCATAAAATAAAATACATAGGATTACAAAGGAAAACAATTATATTGAAATATATATGTATACTTAAATTTATTGACCTTAGGTTAGGAACCACTTATCTAGATAAATAAATATCTAGTTAACTAGATTAGTGTTAACTATATTAAAAATGAATGTTAACTGTATTAACTATAATTAGTTAACTATAGTGTTAACCATATAAAAATGGTAAAATGTCCCAGTTTCCTACCATAGACCCCTTTTCCCTCTGTGGTCCCAGGTTAGATACCCTTAATTGCTCAGAAGTGTGAATTGTGAGAAGCAAACTAGGGTTTCAAGAAACAAAGTTCTAGGAGAAGAAAGTATCAGTTTTTAAGTTTAGTTTTAAGAAATAAGAATCTTGGTAGAAAATAATTATAACGGCTAGCACTTATATAGTACTTTGAAGTCTTCAGAGTACTTTATATGTGCTATCTAGTTTGACAATTACAATAATCCTGGGAGCTAGGTGTTGTTGTCATCCCCAATTTAGAGTTGGAGAAACTGAGGCTGAGAGAGCTTAAATGCCTTGCCCAGTATCTGGGCAGTATCTGATGCAGGACTTCAACTCAGGTCTTCCTGACTTAAAAATTTAGCATTTGATTCCATGCGTCCCACCTAGCTGCCAACCAAATATTTTGAGGGCTGGTAAAAATTTGCCAAGGGCTGGCATCTGGGAAACAAGGATTTAGATAAGTATATTAACTAGAATCCAAGGGTCAGAAAGATAAAAAACGGAGGGCTAATTAATTTCAGGAAGTTGTGACAGCTGGTTATAGCTGGCTTGGCAACATCTTGGGATAAGTGCTTCTTTCCTGTGTTCTCTAACTTATCAATTTTGTGTCCTGTAAATTGTCTTATTTTACATTTTCTCTTAGCTGCTAGTTGTCATCATTTTTATTATTGGACTGAGACTGTTATTTTATTGGTGTAGGGAACTCCCAGAGAGGAAACTTCCTCTGATCAGTGACTTCTATAGGCTTAGAGGGTTGCCTGAGGCACTGAGAGGTTCAGTGACTTGCTCAGGGTGGTACACCCAGTTTTCATTAGAGGAAGGAGTTGGACCCAGGAGATTCCCACACTGTCTCTCTTAGCTGCTAGTGAAATCATTTTTTAAAAATACCCGACTTCCATTGCCATGTGTACTTGGCAAAAGTCATACCCACCACACGATCTTAGTTAATGGATCAGACTGTTGACTTGGGGGGACAGAAACTGAGTGAAAGAAAGGAGATGTCCAGCCTAGACTTGAGAGAATATGAAGAGTCCAGGAAATCTGGAATCCAGGCAAGGACTGGTGGGAGCAATAAAGAGGTCAGAGCCTGCCAGCCCAACAGGATATAACTTACTGTTGTTAAGTTGTTTTTCAGTTGTGTCTGACTCTTTGTGACTCCATTTGGGGTTTTCTTGGCAAAGATTCTAGAGCGATTTGCCATTTTCTTCCCCAATTCATTTTACAGATGAGGAAACTGAGGCAAACAGGGTTAAGTGACTTGCTCAGGGTCACACAGTGAGTTAAGTGTCCCAGGCAGGACTTGAACTCAGAAAGGTTTTCTGGTTAAGCCCAGTGCTCTATCCACTGTGCCACCTAGTTGCCCTATAGCTCATTAGAAAGTAATGAAAACAAACAAACAAAAACCTCAGGTAGAATTGGACCTGAGGTTTAGGTTCAAAAGCTGTTCTGGCTGAAATAATTTCCCTACAGGATCAGATGGGAAACAGCCACGTAAGGATCCTATATCCTTACTTAATAAAATAGGAGCTAGAGACAGTGACTGAGGGAAGAAAATGAAGATTTGCTTCCTAAGTATTAGCTCCCTAATGAGAACGGAATCTCCTGAGAACAGAAAGATATAGAGTACAGAGAGCCAGCCTTGAAACCTGGAAGACCTAGGCACAAGACCCTCCTCTGATACCAGCTGAGCGATCTAGGACACATATATATTTACATCTGTATGTATAGATATCTATATTTATAAACTGTGCATATATCTATTTCTATAGATGTCAATAGAGCTTTATCTATAGATCTCTCTCTCTCTCTTTCTCTGTCTGTCTCTCTCTCTCTCCATATGCGTACACACACACATACACACACACACAAACACACACACACACACACACACATACACACACACATATAGTCTATAAACTTTAGAGAAAGTGTAGACCTGTACTGATATAGGGAGAGCTCCCTAACCCAGGAGTCTTTATAAGAAGGAAATCATGGGTCCAATTCCAATTGTGTTTTGACCAGAGCATGTGCCTTCTGGACATAGAGAAACTCTCAGCTGCCAAGGCTCAGTAGACAATAGGGAAAGGACCCAAGTCCTGGGACACCCAGAAGGAAGTACTGTCTGCCACATGCACTTGGCAAAGGCCACACCCAGCTCTCAATTCTGCTCAATGGAGAAAATTGTCAATGTGGAGGAATGGAAAGATGGCAAGCGTTCGACAGCTGAAAAGGAGCACAGTTCCTGTTCCATTAAAGAGCTTGTTTCTGGCCCTGCTGAGCTGACTGGGTGTCCTTTCTGAATCTTACTGAGCGGTGCTGCCACAGAGCAGAAACTCAGTGCAATTTCATAGCTACTGTACAGGGCGTCCCAAAAGTCTTAGTGCAGGTTTACACTTATTAAAGCTTATTCAAACTTATTAAAAAAATTTTAAAAATTCACTAAGACTTTTTGGGACACCTTGAGCTTGCCTACGGTGTTAAAATGGGATCCTCTTTTGCTAGGACATTGGGCCCTGTCCTGAATGGGCTTGTTGTATCATTTTATGCGCCTCTCTGTCGATCAGCCCATTTGAGAGTAGTACAAGGAAAATGCGTCTCGCTTTTGTTTTTGGGACAGGGAGAGGGTGCATCTGCTCTGGAACCTCACTGGTCTATGTCTGTGGGTAGCAAGAAGGAACTAGAAAACTCAATTAAACTGTTCAGGTTGATAAGGGGGTTATAGCCACTGAGGAAAACAGGTCCTAGACTAGGCTGCCAAGGCTCTTGTCTGAAAGTGTACTTGAGGCTTTCTCTGCTTCTACTTTTAAAGGACTACAACCAAAGAAGAATGAACTAAGGGAGGAGGTTCACCAGTGCCTGGGATTTATGAGCTTAAAGACAACCCGCAAATGTAAAAATACGAACATTCTTCCACTCGCTGGCCCAACACACCATACTGGAGTGTAACAAACTGACCGATTCCTACAAAGGGAACCAATTTAAGTAGCTTCTACATGCTTCCGTGGAGGAGACAGAAAGCTAGGGTGGGGTGGATAAAGATTCATGGGGATTGAAGAAGATAAACATTGTGTGTGGTGAACAAGGACAGAGCACAGAAAAAAGTCACTTGGGAGCCTCTCATTTCCTCCAGGAGATGAGCCAGTGAAATGTATTGTTCTTGTCCTTGACTTCCATGGGAGAGTGACATGCTCCTTATACAGTGAAGAAAACCAAGGTCTAAAAAGTGAAGAGTCTGCAGCTAACACAAGAAGAACCTAGTTCTCTTTGTCTCATGCTCTGTCCCTCTGAGAATTGACTGATGGCCCATCTGTAAGCACTCCATCTCAAGGTAGATTGGCAGTGAACCAGATTGCATGAGAGCCACAGTATGGAAGGCAGGGGTCTCTATCCCTTGGCCCTGTCTGGATTTGAAAGAACAACAGGATAAGAGATATTTAAGGCCCATTACCCAGGTGACGAAGCAGTGTCCAACGTCCTCAGGCAACTGTTCGTACTTCTCCAGTTCTTTGAGGAAGATGCTGCAATGGGAGAGAGGCCAAAATCAGACACTCTGTACAGTTGAGCCCCTAGACCACCACACCGTGTTAGACTGGATAATCAATCTGAATCGTCTATTTTGTAAACATTGCAGGATAAGATTTTCAACCTTAGAGGATCATGGCTTTACAATCAAGAGGTACTTTAGATATCATGTACATAGGTGTTTTTTGATATTTATTTATATATATATATTATACCATATCATCTACATCAATGGAAGGGAAGCTGCTGCCTTAAGGCCACATGTGGCCCTCTAGGTCCTCAAACTTCACATGGGCTTGGATTTAGCCAAAGGGCCACACTTGAGGACCTAGAGGGCCACATGTAGCCTCGAGGCAGCAGGTTCCCCACCCTTTAGACCCCTCATTTTACAGACCAGGAACTGAAGTCCAGAGTGGTTGAAAGACTTCTGAAAGGGGTCAAACCAATCCTAAGTGACAGCTGTGATTTGAATGCAGGTACCATGAACCAAAAGCTTGTGGTCTCTCTACCATACCACACTGTATCTCTCCTTTACCCTATACGTGCTCCTAGAACTTTTCCTTCCACCATCAGTCAGTGGGAGCTCAAGAAATATAAACTAATTTCAATAAAAGTCTGAGATAAAGAACAGCTAGGAAAGGGGGAAAATCATATAACATATTCCACTAGTAATCAGAAATGATCATCTGCCATTTTAGGTTCTCTCTGCCAATGAGTCCTTTCGATCAGTGAGAAGAGAAAAGGCCACTATATTCATTTCAAATTGAAAAAAGCAACAAATGAAGCACCTCGTGCTCAGGAAGTACAGAATCGTTCGAACATAAGCTGGAGCCACCCATTATTAGAAGGAGAAATCTACTGCCACAGAGAAAAGAGAAGAAGAAAAAAGAAAGGAAAGAGAAAACCAAAGACAACAAAGCAGAAGGCGAGGGAAAGGGAAAGGGAAAAAAATCGGCATTCAAAGTCAAACATAATGGATTGTTGGTTTCTTCACAATTTTGGATTCTTTCTGCCTCTGCTTCCCTCAGTTAGCAAAGGAGATTAAGTAATGACCGCATTGATTTGACTAATTCCACCCGCTGTAGGTGGCACCAATCTCCTTGGCAGATGTTAATAGCTCAGGTGAGCGATGAGGTAATGAGTGTGTTTGGATGTCTCTCCTATGTGTGTCCTGAATTTCACTTGTTCTGTTTGGTTGTTTTTCGGTTTGTTTTTTCTCCTCTCCATTCTCACATGGTTCTCACTAAGATCCAAGGCTCTTGTTGCATGCTTAAAAGCTTCCTGCACCACCTGGCCAGGGTACAATGGGGATGCTTAATCAATACTACTGATTCCCACACCCTTCCGCATTAAGTAGGAAGCTCCTTCAAAGAGCAAGCTTCAGGTCTGGAATGGAGGCTAGAAGTGTCCCAAGGAGAACAGAGGAGGTTAAAATGGAAACTCCCTACCCTTATGCTGGATTCCTTTAAAACTGAGCCACGGAGGACCAAGATCATAGCCATAAGCTTATATTGTAACTCCTGATCTAGATTTCCCCTCATTTCTGAGTTTTTAAGTCTCAAGACCTGGATTTAAATCCTAGCTCTGATATTTCTTAAGTGCTGTATGTAACTTTGGGAGAATCACTTAAAATCGCTGATTGGTAAATGAGTGCAAACTCCCCTCATCCAGTGTAACTAGAAGCCCCCAGATCATGCTTCACGTCCCATGCAGCCATCTAGCCCAGGTATCTTGCCATTTGCCCCCCTGCAGCAGCAGCAACCTGCCCCCACCTCCACTCCCATACACCTCCCCCACTTACCAAGAACAGCACCCTCTAGTAGGGGAGTTAATCTAATCCACTAAATTTTGAAACTCAGCCTGGAGGCTGAGCTCTCCTGATTGGTGATTGGCTAATGATGGAGTACAAGCTTGCCTAACTCGACATATCTAGCCAGCTCCAGGTCCAGCTCCATATCCCAACCACCAGGAACATTTTGCCTTCTTCTCTGCTACCTCATGCATTATGATATCCTCCTCTCTCCACCCCTTTCCATTTTTTTGCCTTGGTAACCTTAATAAAATCAACATTAAAATTACTTGTGGGAAGGGTCTGACAATTGATTGCCCTGTAGCTCCACTCACCATTTCTGGGGCTTCCTTCACTAAAAGTCCCTTCCCTGGCCACTGTCCTTCATATGTGGTATTTCTTTAGTTAGAGCATAAGCTTCTTGAGGGCAAGGGCTGTCTTGCTTTTATATTTGTATCCCTAGAGCTTAGCAAAGTGCTTGGCAAATGTTGTGGTTGAGCCATTTTACTTGTGACTACTCTCCATGATTCCATTTGAGGTTTTCTTGGCAAAGATACTGGAGTGTTTTGCCATTTTCTTCTACAGCTCATTTTACAGATGAGCAAACTGAGACAAATGACTTGCCTAGGGTCACACAGCTAGTACATGTCTGAGGTCAGATTTGAACTCAAGTCTTCCTGACTCGAGGCCCAGCACTCTATCCACTGTACCATCTAGCTGTCGGTTTAGCACTTAGTAGATGCTTAATATGTTCTCTCCCCACCCCAAAGCACACTTACTCTTTCATCTCTAAAATGGGGGTAATAATGCTTGTCCTACTTACCTGTGGATGTGAGGAGCAACCACCACAACCATAATAATAATAATAATCCAATGAGCGCCTTTGAATGGTGCCATCTCTCAATTCCTAATAATTCCAGAGCCTGGTAGAACTTGGCTTATTACATTCTATGCATAAGGCTATTCCCAACATCTAATCTGTCTTTGTATCCCCATTACTTGGCAGAGGGCCTCATGCAGAGTAGATAACTTAATAAACATTTATAGAATGGAATTGAAAACATAATACAATTTTTAATTTTAGTTCAAATCTTCAACTATCTTAGAATTTAAATCACCATCAACAGGCCCTCTGACCTCATTGGAGTTTCCTTCTCTACTTGTCCTACAACTTTAGGGAAGTTACCTTAATTATCTTAAGCTTATTCTTAGAAAATAGAGGGAGCAGCTGCGTGGCACAGTAGATAGAGCATCAGCCCTGGAGTCAGGAGGACCTGAGTTCAAATCTGACCTCAGACACTAACTGTATGATCCTGGGCAAGTCACTTAGCCTGGATTGCTTCCAAAAAAAAAGAAAAAGAAAATAGAGAGAAAGTGGCAGAACTAGACCTGTGATTTCATTGGCATGCAGGAGGAGGAAACTCCCTCTACCAATGCAGGTTGGCACCTTCTCTGCAATTTATTGTCATAGGAAGTTTCCTATAGCCCTAGAGAGAACAAGTTATTTGTCCGAGGTCACACAGCCAGGATGTGTCAAAGGCGACACTTGAACCCAGGTCTTCTTGGCTTCAAGGCCAGTTCTCTGTCCACTATGCCATGTTGCCCCTTAGCAAATAGAGGAAATGATTGCGATAGAATTGGAACCTGACACAGAGCTGAGAACTGCATTCTAAAGGACAATGAGATGACCATTTCAAGTTGAACTCTGGCTACCATGTTGAAAAAAGGATCACAAAAAAAAACCCACCCTAAAACAAACAAAAAAATGTTTGCAAGAGCTTCAGGGGAAAGTGCACTGATTTTCAACTCAAAAGAGCTCAGTTTGAAACATAGTTGCCCCCTCCTAGCTGGGGGGACCTTTGATGTCACCTGCAAAATATTGGATTGGATGACCTCTAAATCTCTCTGTGACGTTAACTCTTGCTTATGTACACAGCGTGAAGGTTGACAAGCATCAAAATCTCCATGTAAATGGAGACTTCAGTGCATGAAATTCACTGTGAAACATTAATTTGGCCATAAAATGAAGGTCTGAGTGGAATAGTGTTTCATGATGAGTTCAGGCAGTCCTATTTTCGGTTTTTACCTCACTAATGTCAGTGACAGAATGAAACACGAATTAAATTTAACAGCATGAAATTTGCTGTTTGCCACAAGGTGGGCCTTCCCTTGCCCTTGCATTCTTGCTGAGCTATCCCAGAAACAGGTGTGGAGGAGCATGTATACTTTTAACGCGTCCTAGGTACTAATTCCTACGCTTCTCCATGTTACAGGCCAGGGCCTGCTGCTGGACACTCCTTTTCTGGGCATAGAGACTAGGGGTAAGAGTCTTTTTGGCTTGTACCAAACGTGGCACAGCTTCACCCATTGTTTTATACCTCTGATTGTGGGCTATATTGAATATTGGCTCTGGAACCTCACAAATCACAGTGTCATCACCTGTGAACCTCCCAAACTAGCCAGAATACATAATCTGAATTTCAGAGGCCAGCTAGTCCAATTTGTACCTGAATAAGAATCCCTTCTTCAATTAATATTGTTGTCCGGCTCTTTCTTTTTTTGGGGAAGGAAATTGGGGTTAAGTGATTTGCCCAAGGTCACACATTGTTTCAAGTATCTAAAGTCAAATTTGAACTCAAGTCCTCCTGACTCCAGGGCTGGTGTTCTATCCACTGTACCACCTAGCTGCCCTGTGCCTGACTCTTCATGAACCCCTTTGGAGTTTTCTTGGTAAAGATACTGGAGTGGTTTGCCATGTCCTTCTCCAACTCATTTTACAGATGAGGAAACTGAGGCAAATAAGGTAAAGCGACTTGCCCGGGGTCACACAGCTAGTAAGTGTCTGAGGCCAGATTTGAGCTCAGGAAGATGACTTCCTGACTCCAGACCCCACGTTCTATCCAATGTGCCACCTAGCTACACCTTCAACTAACTCCCACCCCAAAAAGGCCATCCATCTTTCATAAAGCCATGTTGGCTCTTAGCATTTAATGTCTTCCTTTCTAAATGCTCAGAAACCATTCCCTTAATATGTTCTGAGAGTTTACCAAGATTCAACACCAAGAACATCAGCTTACACACACGTTCTACCTCCTTTCCTTTCTTGAAAATGAGAACATTTGCCCTTTTCCAGTCCTGCAGCCCTTCTTCCACTCTCCAATACCTTTCAGAATGCCCCTGATAGTAGTGCCTCAGCATTCACATCTGACAGTTCTCTTCTGTGCCATCATTCTCTCACCCCAGGATGTGGCTAATTTGGGCTTGACCACCTCAACTAACTAGGTATTCTCTTACTATCTTCTTATTTATCTTGGATTTCTACCTCCAGCCTTGCTTTAGAAGCTTCCCCCCTATAGCCAGCCAGATTTTAGTCCTCCTTCTTTTCCTCCTTCCCCAATTCTGTATTATTTTTCTGTTCCCATGATTCTCCCAGAAAGTCTCATAAGCACCTTCCTATCTTTGCTGCTGATGGGAGGCTAGTTTGCTCATGCTCCTTTGATTCGCAATGAGAAGCTTCCTGTCACAACCCCATTGCAAACTGAAGCTCTGCACATCCCTTGTCTATGAGGGAGCCACTAGAAGAATCTAAGACACAGGGAGCAAAAGACCCAAGGCCTGGCAACACTGCCTGGTCCCTGCTTGTTAGCTTCCGTGGCTCATTTTCTCCACCCATTCTCTCACACCTTTTTTTTCACTCATCACCACTTATAAGCCAATCTGAAAAATGATATACCAACTCCATTCCTTCCATTAACGTGCTTAAAAATTCTGGGTAGCTGCAGCTGAAATAATGAACCTCTCTAACTCAACCCTTGCAGCCCTAGTAACACAGCGGGTAAGTCCTCATGATCCTATCATTGGCTGTACAAGGCATCACCTGTTCCCCCTTTTGTATTCAAACCTCGCAGCACCCTATTCTCCCTAATAAAGTGACTCTGGTGGTGAAATGAAAACTTAGGTATCCCCACAAGGTCTAATACAAAGTCCTCGTATAAAGATCAGTGATATTGTTGCTGGTAGGAGTGTGTAACAAAAGCAGGTATGCATGACAAAGGACCACTTTATAGGCTCTACATCCTTCATCTGGCCCTTTCCATCTCACCCCCAAGTAGATGCACATAGCAACTGGAGAACCATGTGATCTCAGCTCAAGGTAGCACCTTTCCTGTTTTGCTAAGTAGAATCCCTTGGATATTTTGAAGGAATGCCAATTAATGATCCTGGGCATGATAGGCAATGAAAGGAATTTTCTAGCTGAAAGCATGATAGAAGATAAGCCTTAAAAGCTTGGGACCATCAAAAAAGAAAAGCTGCTCATCAAAGGACACTGGTGGTTCTGTAACCCAAGAGCCACAGGTTGCCCTAGCAATGGGAGGATGTGCATAACCTGGCCAGATGTGTTACCTACACATGTTCCCTGACATCCATGTTCCCATCTCTCTCTCCATTATTGGTATGGTGACCTATGGGAGAATATTCTCTTGTGTATATGGAAGAGGACTCTTTTCTGTCCCTCGGTCCCCTTGCCGTGTTGTTTTTGTTAAATATATTTTACTTTGAACTATGTGCTTTGGGTAGCTGGGGAAATGACTACGTTGGTTGAGGCTTGTGAGTTGTGATTTTGAGCAAATACTAATACCCACAGAATATGCCCCTCAAACTTGGGGCACCATTCAGAAGGGGCAAAGGTCAGCGGCTCCGAGTCCTGTATTAGTTTTTAGAAAATTCTTAAGTTTTCATTCAGCTCTGGCTTGTGCCTAGAGGTTGGGCTTCCTAACTGATTAGGAACCTGCGTCCATCATTCACAGTGATCATTACCTTCTAAATCTGAACTGGGATCACTGGTAACATTGGAATTTACTTCTCCATTTGTAGCTGCAGGTGCTTGAAAATATAAATAAGTCTAATCAACATCATCTTTGCCTTCCTTGGGCAAATGTGGTAGGTGTGAACGGAAGCACCTCTTCGTGAGATTGATCGAAGACTGTGGAACATTTAAACTTGGGTCTTCTAGCTACTTTCTGGTCTACTTTTTAAAGGATCTCATTTGTATGAAAGATTATGTTTAATATCTGGAGTAGATGAATTGAGCATAGGATAGAAGTATAATTTTTTTTCCTTCCAGAACAGACAGTTATACATAAAACTCCTGGAGAATTATTAAGACTTAAGAGATGTCGCTGACACATCCAGTAACTATGAGGCAATATCTCATTCAAATGCTTTGGCAGCAGGAGTGTCTCCTCCCAATCGTGCAGTGCCCTAGACAAAGAAACTTTCTTTGACACTGCCTGATATAAATGTTTTATGAGGTTTTTCAGAAGAAATACGACCATATTGGGAGTTCAGTTTGAGGCGTCATCATTGAAGATAGACATTTACAAACTAGAGTCTGAATGGGGAAAGACTAGGACAATGACGGATCTAGACAACATGTTTTTATAATTGTGGAGAAGAGTCAGCTTGAGCGCTGTAGCATCTTCAAGTCCTTAAAAAGCGTCAGACTAAGAGTTTTGTAGACATACTCCATGTGTCTCCTAAACGTAGGATTAGGACCATTGAGTGAAAATTAAAGGCTTCCGATTTTCTGATCAATTTGAAGAACTTTTGGCAACATTGGAATGGATGGCCTTGTAAGGGAGGAAGCTGGGAGAGGGTGATTTGCACTGAATGGTCTTCTAATCCAGGATACTCGAATTCAAGTTGGATGGCTACCCCAGCGATATCGTTGAAGGGATTTCTTCCTTGAGAGAAAGATTAGACTATGTGACTCTAAGGTCACTTCTTTGGGCAGCTCGGTGGTGCAGTGGATAGGGTTCTGAGCCTGGAGTCAGGAAGACTCATCTTCATGAATTCAAATCCAGCCTCAGACACTTACTGGTTATGTGACTCTGGGCAAGTCACTTAACCCCATTTGCCTCAGTTTCATCTATAAATGAGCTAGAGAAGGAAATGGCAAACCATTTCAGTATCTTTAACAGGAAAATCCCAAATGGGGTCACGAAGATTTGGACATTACTGAAATGACTCAGCAACAAAAGGTCTCTCCCATCTAAAATTCTACAAGTCTTCTAATCAGTGCTACTTCAAAAATTTAAGATTGGGCTTGTTATACCATGAAGAAGAAAACATCTCGCATTCCCACTGCATCCCTAGGAACTAAAATCTAAGCTTCTTGTTTTGTTTTTGTCTTTCTACCCTGAATACCTAGCAAAGTACCTATCACATAGGAGGCATTTAATAAATGCTTGCTAGACATAGCTAAGTGGCACAGTGAACTTAAGAGACAAGTTGAAATCCTGTTTTAGGGGGCAGCTAAGTGGTACAGTGGATACAGCACTAGCCCTGGAGTCAGGGGGACCTGAGTTCAAATATGGCCTCAGACACTAGCTGTGTGACACTGGGCAAGTGACTTAACTCTGATTGCCTCCAGAAAGGAAGAAAGAAATAAATGAATGGAGGAAGGGTGGAAGGAAGGAAGGAAGGAAAGAAGGAAGGAAGGAAGGAAAGAAGGAAGGAAGGGTGGAAGGAAGGAAGGAAGGGTGGAAGGAAGGAAGGGTGGAAGGAAGGAAGGGAGGAAGGAAGGAAAGAAGGAAGGAAGGAAAGAAGGAAGGAAGGAAGGAAGGAAAGAAGGAAGGAAGGAAGGAAAGAAGGAAGGAAGGAAGGAAGGAAGGAAGGAAGGAAGGAAGGAAGGAAGGAAAGAAGGAAGGAAAGAAGGAAAGAAGGAAGGAAGGAAGGAAGGAAGGAAGGAAGGAAGGAAGGAAGGAAAGAAGGAAGGAAGGAAGGAAAGAAGGAAGGAAGGAAGGAAAGAAGGAAGAAAGAAAGAGAAAGAAGAAATCCTGACTTAGACACTTACTTACCTGAGTCACTCTGGGAAAAGTAACTTAAAATCTTAGCCTCAGTTTCCTCATCCACAAAATGTGGATAACAATAGCACCTAACTCATAGAGCTGTTATGAGGCTCAAATGAGATAACATATGTAAAGCACTTTGTGGATCTTAACATGTTATATAAATGCCAGCTATGATAATGATGGTGATGTTTCTCTATGGATCTGGGCAATTCTTTGAACCATGGACAGCTTGAGTTACTAAAGTAGCTACTTAAAGACAAGGAAATCTACCACACTGGTCCCATTTTGTTGTCCCTTACTGTTCTCCCTCAATGGCCAGTTCTGATGGAATAAAAGAATATATTTAGGACCAACTAAAAGCCCAAAGAGACTAAAGAGTCTAGAGCTGGTGGAGGTGTTCAGTGGAGACTGCCAGCACATTGCAGTCACTTAGGGAGCTCACAATGATTCATTTGAATTTCTGTTCCATCAGGAAGCAGAGCTTCAAAAACTGCTTAGCCCCAGTCTGAACACCCTAGGCTCAAAGCCAGAGGGCCCAGTGCCCTCTGGCTCCCTCTCATCTGCTCACACCAGAGACTCCTTCACTCCCAGGCTTCCCAGGAGGGTGGAATGAGTGGAGTCTCAGGGACCTCAAGATGCAGCAAGGGCCTCCACGCTATACCAGTGCTGCTCATTCGTAGCCTCTAAGCATAAGAAATAAACTTCAGCTACTGTCATTTAGTGAAGGGTGTCCCAATCCAAGCTCTCTCTAGGCTGGCTAAGGTTAGAAGTGGACGACTTAGGCTCCCCACCAATACCAATACCTACGCAACACCAAACTGAGAAGGCTCGGCTTTGTGAATAGTTTAGAGTTAGAAGAAATCAAATGTACATGTTAATCTAAAGAAGTTAATGATTTACATATTCAATCATGACTGCACTGTCCTGGCACACAGGCTTGAATGGTAAGAAACTGGTATAAACACATGTGAGTAGGACTACTTTTGTGCAAGTCAAACCAGAAATCTTTCTCCTGCCAAGGGAAGAAGATAGGCCATTTTTTTTTAGCGGTTTTACATTGTCTTAGTGACAATAGGGACTCTTGTTCACTTGCCCTCTGATGCCTGGAATTTCTTCTTCCTTTTTTTGGGGGGGGGTGGTAGTGTTATGACAAAGTTTTTCAATCTAAAATTCAAGAAAAGGGACTCAGAGCAATAATGAGTAGAAAGAAGGAAACAAGCATTTATTAAACGCTTACTGTATGTCAGGCATCGGGCTAAGTATTTTACAGATCGCTCATTTAATTCTCACCACAACCCTGGGAGGTAGGCACTACTATTAGCCCCCATTCTACAACTGGGGTAACTGAGGCAGAGAGTGAGTGGTTGAGTGACTTCCCTTGGATCACACAGCTATCAGATATCTGAAGCGGGCTTTGAGCTTGGGTCATTCTGACTCTGGGCTCTGTGCTCTATCTACCGAACCACCGAGCCGCCTTAATATTTGTTATAATTACCATCACTATTATTAATGCTACTAATAACGATGCATAGTAATAGCTAGCACTTATCTAGCGCTTTAGAGCTTGTAAAGCACTTCACGTGTGTCATCTCGTTGGATCCTCACAACTCTGTTGAGGTAGGTAGGTAGGTAGGTGCGGTTATTATGCCCATTGAGGAAACTGAGGCTGAGAGAAGGTAAGTGGCTTACCCAGAGTCGCACAGCTGGTGAGTGTATGAAGCATGATCTGAATTCGTGTTTTCCCAATTCCAAGCCCAGTACTTTACCCACTACATCACAGAGCTGAGAGGGAGCAATCAACAAGTATAAATTACTGCTTTATTAGATCCTTTTTGTTGTTGTTTTAAGTGGGTGGGAGGATAGATCCCGGGCTTAGGGTTTATTAGCATAGGGAACTCCTCAGTGAGGAAACCCCTCCACCAATACAAATCAGTGCCTCCTTTATAATTTATATAGCTTCGTTGTTGTCCTTCGTTCTTCGTGCTCATAGAGGACCAGTGACATCGGGAAGGTGATGTCGTGACTTGCAAGTGAATAGAATTTAAGTGAGGGTGGGCTGTGCAAAGTCACCAGCCTCACTATCTCCTCCAGAACCTTCTGGGTCCAGTGGCAAGACAAGCCTTAGAGAGTTGCCTCTGGAGCACTGAGTGGTTGTGACTTTCTCAGCGGTCACAAAATTAGCATGTGTCTGAGGCACATTTGAACTCAGGTCTTCCTGGCTCCAAGCTTGACCGTCTTATCCACTAAGCCAGGCTACCTATCGGATGCGGCGTACTGGGTACCTGAAGCAAGGGCAGTGGAGGCCTGCTACCAAATTAAATTATCAAGGCAAAGGGCAAAGGGAGAATAGGCTGGAGACAATGAAGACAAACTTTGCTGGCTGCCCATTTGTGCTGGACTCTATCATATCTGAAAGAATTCACAAGAATTCACACAAGATGTTTCTGTCCTCTGTGGCTACAAATGGGTGAACAGCTCCACTGGACTCCTTTGATATCAAGTCCAGCAGTCAGCAACACCTTAGGCAAATGAATATCTACATATGATACTAGTGTACACATACACATACACATACACATACACATACACATACACATACACATATTCTTAGGACTACAGTGAAGGCTACTCAGATTAAGTCCTTTTATGGAACCTGGGGCTCCCAAAGGATGGAAGGCCCACAGTCTCTTCTCTGAGAGGGAAAGTTTCTGGTTTGAGCACATAAAATCGTGAATTCCAGATTTGGAAGCCAATTAACTCCTGGACTTCCTTTCATTCTAATGCCTGAAATGACTGTTACAGATGCTCCTGCAATTCATCAAATGCAATTGCTCTAAAGGATGGGACCAGGAAGTGGTTTTGGAAAAGGTGGGCGGATGTGTTCCGCAGTTGGCGGCCAATATCATAAATTATCCAGGCTTAATCGGACTCACAACGGCACTGGCAGCTCAAAGGAAAGGGTGTGGAAACAGCACTGGGACTGGAGTCAGGAGTCTCGAGTTAATGCTAGCACCTTCTCTCCATGATTGTCTCCAGGGTATCCTGGGTGTAGCTTATTGGTACATCCTTGTCTGGTCTCTCATGCTATCTCTCTCATCAGCCTGAGCTCCCTGAGGGTAGGGACTGACTTAGCCTTTCTTCTGTATTCCTGGCCCTTAGCGCAGTGCCTGGCACATAGTAGGGGCTTCATAAACACTTGTTGACTTGACTTCTGGCTCTGCACTTAGTTTCTGTGTGATCTCCAGCAAGTCATGTTATTTCCCTGGGTCTGTTTCCTCTACAGAATGAGGGGGTTGGACCAGATAATTTCTCAAGTCCCTCCCAGATCTGACACCTGATGGTTCTGGAAAGATGATAATGTCCAGACTGACTCATTTCCTCCACATTTTCAAACATTTTAAGCTAAAAATTGGTTGCCATAAATCTCTCACATTCAGATTTAGTAAAAGTAAAAAATATTTTGGGTACATATGTGTCCTTAACCAAAATTATGTACCTCTGAAAGTATGACGTGTGCAATACAAGCTATGTATATTTTCTAAAATTTAACTTGGAGATTAAGCCTAATGGGGATACCATGTATAAAAGACTAGTCAGAACTTCACTTGTTGGGTGTTATGGAAAGAGGACACAGGAGATGCTAAAGTTACACTCTCTTCTTTGTCACTTCCCTGCTATTTCCAAACCATGCACCATGCCTTCTCCATTCTGGCCAAACTCTGCAACCCTCCCATCAGAATCTAGACTCTATCCCTGAGACCCTGGGGTGAGATTTTGCCTTTTCTCTCCCCAATCCAGTCACAGCTAGGTGGCACAATGGATAGAGCACTGGGCCTGGATCAGGAAGATCTGAGTTCAAATCCAGCCTCAGACACTAACTAGCTGTGTGACCCTGGCCAAGTCTCTTAACCCCTATTTATCTCAGTTCTTCATCTGTAAAATGTGGACACATTGGAGAAAGAAATGGCAAATCGTTCCAGGATCTTTGCCAAGAAAATCCCATGGACAATGTCAATGTGGTCACATAGAGTCAGATATGACTGGACAACTGAGCAACAACCCATATCCGGGCTTCCATATCATTTTCTGGTCATTCTCAAACCATGTCACCATACATACATACATCTCTCCCTTTCTAGCTCTCTTTCTTTATGTGCTATTTTTCTCCATTAGAACATAAGCTCCTTGAGGGCAGGACTGTCTTCTTTGTTCATTTATATCCCCAGTGTTTAGCATAGTGTCTAGCACACAGTAAGTGCTTAATAAATATCTTTTACTAATTCATCTATTCTACCTATGTTCTTGAATTTGATTACCAGGTCATAAAGGGACCTTAGAGATCACTGAGACCAAGTCTACTTCACAGATGATGAAACTGAGTCCCCAGTAAGGGGAAACGACTCACCAAAGGCCACATATGGAGTTAAGAGCAGAGAACAAAAGGAAAAAAAGGAAAAAAAGACTGATCTTGTGTTTAACATTAAAACTTAGTCTCTTTCATTGATGTTCCTCTGGATAAAAGAATGACATACTTGAGATATAGTCACAAAAAATGGTGATGGAGGTGACTGTGAAGTCTTAGGACCATTTGATTTAAGCCTTTCTACCCAAATGAGAAACTTTGTTTTGCATGCTGAATTTTTCATTTTCATAGAAATTTTGATGCTTGACAAGTTTTCCCACTGAATTCCTATTAAATTTTCCATTGAATTCCTTGACAAACTTGTTATTGCTTTTGAGGGCAAGATTCTTGGGAGAGATGCAAAATGTCATTTTTGATAACCGCTTTTCAATATGGTAGCTGCAGCACCAGTTAAAATGATTAGGGCTCGTTCGTATGTTTTTATAATGTTGTTTTTGGCACCTGTATGCAGGTAGTGGTATAAAATTTCTTTAAACAATTAACCCCAATTGCCCTACCTTCCCCACTTCAAAATAAATTTCTTTAAACAAATGGGTGAATTAGCAAAGTACTTGGCTTCTAGTCTTAGCTGTCTCCATGAACTGCAGGCTAGATCATCTGGACTGGCAGGTGAATTTTTTGAAGCAGTTCCTGATTTCTAGTTTGGAATTATATGGGTGGGTTTTAAAAGGCAGAGGAGAGGTTCTTGATGATTGAGGGTCAACTATTCCAGAGACACCTCCCAAGGCAGAACCTTTCCCCAGGTTCTCCTCCCTCACCCAGTCATGAAGGTTCCCGACTTGGTGGGAGAAAGAAACTGGTATGGCTTCACTTGTTTAAAGACTTTAAAAAATGGCTGAATGACTTTGATAGAATTGGCCAAGGACCATTTTGCCTTAATGGGGAACTATGACCTTATTCATAATTCAACTGGAAAATTTTGCTTTTTTGCTAATGAGTAGTTTGGGAGACATTGGGTACTCCTCACCCCTTTCATGTACAGAACTTTTGCTCTGGGGTGTCACTGGTCTGATTGGGCTCACCATTTCAGGTGGGTTTTAGCCATGCTCTGTTCTCTGGCTGTCTTCTTTTCTGGTTTGCATAGATCCTTCCCTTCCCCTCTTTCCAGTTCTAGAACCATAGTCACTAGCCTAGATCCTAGGGCTCATTCCAGGTCATATTCTAATAACACTAAGGCTGGATCTCTCGCACTTCCAGGAGAAAACAGTAACAATCACAATTTAACCCTTTTGTGTTTTTTCACATTCTATGGTCTTTCCATATAGCTCAATATATTTGCTCTCCTGCAGATACACCATCAATAAAGAGGGTGTTTGTTTCACGGTTGCTCTTATGCTCTTTAGAAGTACTTCCTTTGACTTTCAGAAACTTAGAGGGCAACATTAGCTTTTCGGAAGATACCTGGTAACTATTGCCCTAATCTTAGCTGGCTTGGGTACATTTTGGAGAATGGAGGAGTAGATATTTGGGCTACAGAAATTGGGTTACTATCCTTTTCTCTCAGCTACACAGGATCTTCTTAATCAAATAAGCGTACAAGAAGAGATTCCCCTGCAGGTAACTTCCGAACTTTTTGATAGGAAGGTCAATCTTTCATTGCCCCAAAGCCTTGAGCTGACAGTGTGTGCACCTGTACTGATGGAAAATGAGTGAGTAGGGGCATCGTTGACAGTTAAGTTCTCCTCCTCCACTGGGATCTTGGTAGATTTTAGAGACAGGTGTGTGGTGAGTAGGAGGCATGGGGGCAACAAATGCCTTGGAGCTCTAGCCTGTAAAGCAGTTGGCTGATCTTATCTCCTCAGCTGGACTCTGCCTTATGGACAGAGTCTCTATCAGGCTTCTCCCAATATCTAGTTAATAGCACTTTGTAGGGCTGGGTACACAGTAGGCCCTTGGTAAATATTGTATAACGGACTGCTTCTAAGAGGTCATTTTTCCTTTATCACTAGAGATCTTCAAGCTAAGACTAGACATGCATTTGTTTGGCATCTTGTAAAAGGAATTCTTGATTCAGGTATATTCTGGATGATGTGATACCTGAGGTCTTTTCCAAGTCCACATTCTGAAAAGATCTATTATCTTTTCTTAGTTGGAGACCTCTCTGGGAGGCAATATGGTACAGTGGAAACAGCATTGGTTCTGGAGGCAAAGGAGTTGAGTACCTATCCTGTCTCTGGTGCTCATACCCTGTATAAGCTTGACCAACTCACTCAACCACCACGTGCCTCAGTTTCCTTATCTGTAAGATGAGGAGGTTGGACTATGGCTTCTGAGTTCCCCTCCAGCTCTATGATCGATGCTCCTAGTGAGCTCCCCCGAAATCCTGCACCAACCTACTTGTTATGAAAATCGTAGATCTCTTGGATGTTGCCAAAGATGATGTGTTCTTTGTTAAGAATTCCAGGGGGGATCTCCTCCACGCCACTTGTCATTTCCCACAGGTACGTCTGGAAGATACCAACAGGTTTCAGCATTGGCACAGCTGCGTAAAAATGCAAACAAGAACAGACAGGCCCTCCAACTTTCTGGCTCAAGGCCCAGACTGGGAAATGTAAGTACATAAACGAGTAAGTAAATAAAATGGAAAGCAAACCAAAGCTGAATATGTTAAATCATCCCAAACTATCTCAGGTGAAATTCGTCCCTTGAAATGAAGTCAGATTCCAGAAGAAACATACCCCACCCCCTCACCAAACCATGCTAACCTGTTTACTAAATGACCAGTGGGAAATAAGTGTTTTGTTTATAAACAATAAATTATCTAGATAATTACTTTAATTCTTCACTTTACTTGGCAGGTATAGACCCAGTCTATGAGCAATTTTTGAGTTTCTGTTATCAAAGAACTTTATGATCCTATATGATTTTTCTGGCCCCAGGGGTATTTGTCTTCTTTGAGACAGTTTTTATTCTTTGCTTCCCTCTGAGAAAAGAATAGTCTTGAGTTCTGTGCTTTCCACAATCCTAGACCATTGTCAAGGATGCCATCTTTCTGACAAATCTGGAAGTCACTTACAGTAAGTACTTACTAAGCAAGTCACTCAGACTTACCTCTAAGCATTCATGTAAATCTCTTACATATGCCTTTTCTGTCTGGAGGAGTTCTGCCATGATGAATCTAGAAGAAAAAGCACATGGTCTTCCAGTAAGTCATCCATACACACTCATGCAATGACACCATTTTTGATTGTCTTCCTTGGTCCTCTCCATCAATATTCATTCTCCCACTTAAAACTTGGCTCAAAACTCAGAGTCACAGAATGATATGGCCATAAATTATTCTGGACTGGGAGGCAAAAAGGTCTAGGTCTTAGATCCAGTGCTATCATTAACTACCTCCGTGATCCTGGACCCTGCCATATAAGTGGCAGAGTTGGGATTTGAATCCAGGTCCTATGTTTCCAAGTTTAGCACTGTTTCCACTACATGCCTCTTGATGAGGAGGTCTTCATGAGTTGCTGTGAACAACGGACGCTCTGGCTAACCTAGTGATCAGCTTCCCTGAACTGAACTAGGATGGTCCTAGGATGATGGTTCATTCCTGGACCATAACAGAAATCCTTCTGATTTGACAGGGCTCGAAAGAGCTTTCCTTCTACTGTTAAGGCCTTTGAGAATGCAGGGCTCCCCACCATGACACAATGGGGTGTTGGAAGACAGGGTGATTAGAACAAAACGGAGTTGGGGAAAATGTGCCTTTTTCCTTTTCTGCATTTAGAGTCCTTTCTGGTTCTGATCTATTAAGCGGAAGGCAAGGAAGGAACACACCCTCCAATAGTGCTCTGCTACCATTCCTGCCTAGTAACACCAACGAGAATGCTTGGAACCCCTTGACGCTCCAGGTTCCCCCCAAAGCTGCCTTTGACTGCACTCCTCAAAGCCTCATTTCCTCCTCAGCTGTTACAATACTCTGCAGGCTCAGTGGCAGTCCCACAGTCTAATCCCATGATGACGTCTTCTTCATTAAAACATAGTCCATTGTATCCACTCCTGGGCACAAATTATGCATTTGCCTGGATGAGTGGGAGCTTTCCCTCCCGCTGGAACCAGCCTATCATTATGCACCTTCCCTTCCTTTCCGAGGTCCCTCTGCTGAGAAGGTGAAGAGTAACCTGGCAACCACGAATGAGCTCTGGATTGGGATTCAGATCACAGAATCAGAAACGCAGAGCTTAGGGGGACCTTAGAAACCATTCTACACAATCTGTCATTTTACAGGGGTGGAGACTAGTGACTTTCCAAGGTCACAAATTTGAACCCGTGACTTTCTGACTTCAGGCCACAATTACACATTGCTTCTCAAACAAATCTGGATTTCAGTCCTGGCTCTCCCACTTACTACCTATGTGACCTTATGCAAAACCCTTAACAGTTCTTCTGATCGGTTTCTCCACCTGCACTGTGGGGATATTATTATAGTCTGGGCTATCTCGCTGGGAGGACTGACTGGGAAAACAAATGAGAATTATTTGTAAATGATAAAATCCTATGGAAATCTAAAATGCGGTGGTGATGATGATGATGATGATGATGATGATGATGATGATGATGTCATAAGGGAAAGGATGGGTTCTTCTCCTACCTTTCTGAAATGCTCCATGATCTACCTAGAAAAAAATCCCTTGGGCAGCTAGGTGGCGCAGTGAGTAGAGCACCAGCCCTGGAGTCCGGAGGACCCGAGTTCAAATGTGGACTCAGACACTTGGCACACTTACTAACTGTGTCACCTTGGGCAAGTCACTTAACCTCAATTACCTGGCCTCCCCCCTTCCAAAAAAAAAAAAAGAAAAGAAAAGAAAAGAAAGAAAAAAATCTTTGGAGTGTATAGGCCTGGGATCTAGTCCTGGTTCTATCCCTGACCTGTTTCATGGTTTTGGACAAAATCTTGGTTTTCCCAATTATCTCAAATCAATATATATTCATTCAGCAGCTACTTTATCTCTAATACTAGGCCAGGGGCTATGAAGACACAAACTAAAACTGAGGGATAATATTCACCTTCAAGTTGCCTATCATCTTTTGGCAGGGGGGTGCTACTTATTTATTTAAATAATATTTGCCTTTTCCCCCCAATTACATGTAAAAACAATTTTAATACTCAAGTTCTAAATTCCAAATTCTATCCCTCTTCCCCCTGCCCCTTGAGACAGTAATATTGCTTATAATCTTGCTGGGGACCAGCCACCTGGCTTCTCCTCAGGTTTTCCTAGAATGATTTGTCTGGATCTCTCATTCACTTCCATCATGCTCTACCTTGAATGAGACTTATTTATGGAACAGGTTATATTCTTCCCCTGCCAGCCCTCTATTATAAACTTGAGGGTGGAGGCCTGCCATTTTTCTCAACTTTCTTCCTGCAGCACCTTGCTCATCCCATGTGCTTAGTAAATGTTTGGTGAATTGGATTTAAAGGTTTTAATAATAGTACAAGAGAGGCGGCGTGAGAGAGGAAAGAGAACCAGGAGGACCTGAGCTCCAGACCTCTCTCTGACATGCATGGGCTGTGTGATCCCAAAGGAGGGGACTGGAGCAGGCAGTCTCTCAGATCTCTTCCAGTTCCAGAGCTACGAGCCTGAGCCAGAGAGTGGTCCTAGCCAGCATCAGCAGAGAGAGTGTCTGTAGTAATGCCACCACAGGGCTATTATTTTGTCTTTCTTTTATTTCTATTAGGGCAGCAAGATTTTAAGTTGCAGAGACAGGAATGATTTTCATTGGTAGAGATAGTTCCTCGTCCGGGTTCCGGATACCAATGAAATCACAAGGGAATGGAGAAAGACAAGATAGGAAAGGGGAAAGGGAACCAACATTTATTAAATCCATTCAATGTGCCAGGCACTGTGTCGAGAGATTTACAAATATTATCTCATTCGATCCTGACAATAAACTTCTGAAGTAGGTGCGGTTATTTTCTCCGTTTTATAATAGAGGAAACTGAGGCAGAAAGCACTTAAGCATCTTGCCCAGGAAGTAGGAAGAGTCAGAGACTGGATTTGAACTCTGGCCTTCCTGACTTCAGGCCCAGTGATCTATCCACTGGATACTTACTCGTCCCTTTCCCCACCCTAAAGGCAATACAAGGCACCACATACCAGATTAATGGTATGGACAGTAAGTGTTCAAAACTTCAGAGGATGGAGCAGTCAGCATCATCTGGCTTCATCCAGATGGCTTCACAAAGGAAGTGAGTTGAACTTTGAAGGATAAGTAGGATTTAAATTGCATAAAGAAAAGGAGACCTCCTAAGCCGGGATAACAGCATGAGGCCTATATTTAGGACAACGAGAAGGCTGCCCCGGATAGAGTGGGCAATTTGAACTGGAGGAATAAAACTAGACAGACATGCAGGTTAGAATTAGAATGTGGAGAGCCCTGAATGCCAGACCGAGGAGTTTTTGAATTGTCCTATAGAAAGGGGAGCCACTGAAAATTTTTAGGAATGATGAAAGCATTATTTTTGGAAGGTAAATCTGTCAACAGTGTGCAGAAGAGAAAAAGAGAATATTGGAAGGAGAATCAAATAATTTAAAAATGAGGTGAAACGGGTCTGGAGTAGGTAATAGTGGCATCCAGGCAAAATGTAAGCTCCATAAGGGCAGGGACTATTTTTTTTCTTTGTCTCCTCTACACCTAGAATAATGCCTGGCACACAGTAGGCTTGTTGAATGAATAAACGGCAGTGGGAAGAGACAAGAGATATTTTAGAAGAAGGATTGTCAAAACTCGATGGTGGACTGGCCATAATCAAGGAAGGGAAGGGATAAATCAAAGATGACTGCAAGGCTACGAGCCTGGCTGCCCGGGAGACCTGGAAGAAAGGAAGTTCAGAAGGGGCTGATTGGGCAGGAAAGATGTTAAATTGAGTTTTAGGTAAATTGAGTTTGAGATGACAATATGGGATTTGGTGACCCACATGGTCATGTCTTGTGGGCAGATGGAAACCAGGACTGGAGCTCAGGGGACAGGACAGTAGCAGAGATAGATCTTTGGGAAACATCAGCAAAAATGATGCACAGACCACGAAAGAAATCCTACCTGGCTAGGGTAGCTATGAGAACCTTGGAAGATATGAAATGAGGCCATTACTACGAGGTCAAAGGATATAAATGTGAAACTTAATCAATGCTCATTGACACATGATTTGAATGAAGAGATAGGAGAGGACATCCTCATCTCACTCCTGCGTGGAGGTGGGAGAGCCAAATGTGTTATACGTTGCATCACGTACTGACTGATTGTGCTAATTTTTGTCTCATTTTTTTTCTTTTTTGTCTTTACAAAAATACCACTTACTCTATGGGACGGTTCTCTGGGAAAGGGAGGGTAGAGATACTGGGAAAAATTATGATAATTAAAAAAACAAAAGACACCAATAAAACATTTAAAAAATAAGAATGTTAAAAGAATAAGTAAAAAATAAAATAAACGTTTGTTGAATAAATGAGCGTCAGTGGAAAGGGAAAGGAATGGATAACTGTGGAAGACATTTTATGGAATCGTGGATTCAGAGCTGAAAGGGACTTTGCATTAAGTCCAAATCTCTAATTTTACTGCCATAAGGAAACTGAGGCAGACCTAGGTGAATTCAGTGACTTGCCCAGGGTCACACAGCTAGTAAATATCTGAGGTCTGATCTAAAATCAGGGCTTCCTGACTCCAAGTCTAGCACTCTGTCCTTTGTCCGAACTTGGTGATTGACTGGATATGGGGAATAAAGGAAAGGGATACTTCTTATCATGAGATCTCTTTGCTTTTCAGGGTTGGGGCTGCCCAGATAGCACATACTCTTTCTTCCGGGCCGATTTCCGCTTCTCTTCGTTGACCTCATGGTTGGCATCCCGTAGTTTGACCTCCCGGTCTGAGAGGCTTGCTGGGATGATGTCCAGCTCCAGGTCCTTGTTGTCCTAGAGACAGAAGGATTGAAGAAGGTCACTTTATGGCCACCTCAGGGAGAGGCCACTCGAAAGATACAAAGGAGTGGGGTGGGCAAGGGAAAGACATCCAGAGTGATGTGCTTTCGGGGAAAGGAGATGAGAAAACGAACCAGAGCCAAAACCATAAATCCATACACACTCCTATAGAAGGGAAGGTTGGCTTATTTTTCAAATCCTTTTCTTTCTACGTGAAATTGACATAACAAAATTTGCAGTCCAGGTGAATGCTCACAGCAGGAAAAAATGGACAAATTCAATAAGTTTATGTCTGTCTCCTAAGACTAACGAGTATGTCCTGTCCTCGACTGAGTAAGCTCTTCTACCTTGCTCAGAGCTATTAGCACAGGATACTTTGACTGAGCCCACCTCTTAATTATGAAACACAAAAATTTGTGAAGTTTAGTCATATGAAAATGCAAATACACTTTTATATCCCTGGGGAAGTAATCAATGCAAAGCTTTAAATATAAATAAACATCCACGTGAACAGAAGGCTAAAAAGAAGCACAATTAATGGGTATATTATTTTTTTCTTCCTTGATATAGACATTAGTTAGCATTTGGTCTTTGGCTCTGAGAAGTCAAGGGGTGAGCTGACCTCCCTGGACATTGTTCAATATGAAGTGAAGTGTCCATAAAATACTCATCCCGCCTTAACTCTTTTCCTATACCTCTTGCCAAATTCTGCAATCAAATGAGTGGGATTCCCAAAGAGCTCAAATACACCCCATTACAGGCTAAACCTATAAAATGAGAAGAAATTAGCTGGCTCTAGTCCCTAATTACATGCTATTCAATCTGTCATTCATCTTAGAAATGACAGAAGGAGTCTGGATAAAAGGAATATACAGGTGATCTATAAACTTTTTAGCAGATTTGATTTCTCTGACTTCTCTGGATAATTTTATAAGAATTCCTCATGAGGAAACTAAGCTGACTTGTTTGACTACCAAAGTAAAATTAAATGAAATTAAAATGTGACAGACTCGTGACTGTGGCTGACAAAAGATCTGCATTTTTGAAATTTATCTCCATGTCCTCTGCTCTGGATATCTTGCTCTTATAAGACCTCAGCTTTATTTATTCATCATTTCTCTCATCTTGCTTTCTAATGCATTAGGAGCTCTATCTGTCTCTACTGGAAGCTGATGTCTACATCTTTTGTTTTGAGACAAGATGTGATACTAAGAAGGAATGGGAAGAAGGGTTAGCATCTTCAGTCACAAGATGCCCACTCTGGACAAGAGAGAAGAAGGGTTGCCCATCTCTCTGCTCACTCCTAACCCACTATGTGCCTGTTTACTAGGTTACTTCTGCAGAAGGCTGGAATTTGATAATGGGGTTGGTGTGAGAAATGATGCTAGGGATCAATTTGAATGGCACAGTTATCATCACAACTACCACTCCAATTAGGCTTGTTGGATTATCTACAGCTACTTCTCTCCTCTTTTTTTCCTTCCTTCCTTCCTTCCTTCCTTCCTTCCTTCCTTCCTTCCTTCCTTCCTTCCTTCCTTCCTTCCTTCCTTCCTTCCTTCCTTCCTTCCTTCCTTCTTTTTCTTTCCTCCCTTCCTTCTTTCCTCCTTTCCTTCCTTCTTCCCTCCCTCCGTCTCTTCTTCTTCTTCTTCTTCTTCTCCTCTCCCTCCCTATCCCTATCTCTGTCTCTGTCTCTCTCTGTCTCTGTGTGTGTGTGTCTCTCTGTCTCTGTGTCTCTGTCTCTGTCTCTGTCTCTGTCTCTCTCTCTCTCTCTCTCTCTCTCTCTCTCTCTCTCTCTCTCTCTCTCTGTCCTGGGCACTACTAATTGAAATGGAAACTTTGACCTGCTCCATTTCTGATTTGGCTTGGTTTACCCCTCCTTAGGTAGCCTTGTGTCCCCCCACCCTTTCCAAGGGCTCCCCCTATTGATGCTAGACTTAGTGTAGGTATCCAATGGCTCAACCCACTACAACTCAGAACTCCCAGGCTCAAGTGATCCACTATCTTTAGTCACCTCTGCAGCAGAGATTACAGGTACACACCCCCATGCCTAGCCCAACTATAGCTTCTAGACCTAATTTTGTTCCATGAGTCTCCTACCTAAAATAACAGTATAAGAATCATCTTTATCTTCTGTTTCCCCAAATAGCTCTTCTGAAATTCCCATCAACTATGTCCTATATCTTCAACAATTAAACTTTCAGTCTCTAGGACCCTCTCACAAATAGCATCTGACAAGGGCAACCCCCGCCACAGCTGGAGCCATAGCAATTTGCCAGTTAGATCAGTTGAATACAGTAGGGTGCTAATGAGGCCAAAATTATGAGTCCAATTCCCAATGGGGGCCAATTAACTTGGCTTAGGGAAAAGTTCTGTTTTACAGATATAAAAAGCATCAATAACCCTGGCCAGCCATCATGCAATTGCACTGGAAGTTCTGGCTCAATGTAATCCATCCCGCCTACTACAAAACTCAGTGTGAAAGCGCTATGGATTGTCAGAAAACTCATCTTTGGGTGCCAAGTACAACATGGACATAGTTTGCATTCTGTTGTAGTACAAGTGACAGACAAGACTGAAAGTGATGGAGGGGGAAGGGAAAGGATGATGCGGCCCCTCTGCACCTACCTCAGTGTTGACTCCCAGGGCTTTCTCCAGTGAGTAGCGGTACTTCCCCATCCTCAGGGAGAAGTCCCTATAGTGCTTGTCAACCGTAGTCACCCACTTCCTGATCTCAGTGGCATGGATGTGGCCCTTTTCGACAAAGCTGTCAGCCAGCTGAATCAGAAGCTTCACTTTCTCCTTTGTTTGCTGCTCCCAAAAGATGACCCCATGTTACAGGATTAATTTAGTTTTGATCCAGAAGGCAAGCAACAAACATTGATTAAGTACCTACTATGTGTCCAGTACTATGCTAGTCCTGGGGACACAGAGACAAAAATGAAGCAGTCCCTTCCCTCCCAGAAGCGTATCAGGGTAGACAACCTGTTTCCTCCTCATCCAAATCTCTCCTTCCCCTTCCACAAGTCATGGGCAAGTCACAGAATTAGAGACATGATGTAGATTAGGATTTTTCAAATATTATGCACATTGGCATATTCCCACAATAGAAAGATATCAACCATCAGATCCCAAAGGTAATGCCTTGTGGGATCTTCAAGAAGTGTTTGCTAAGGATCAGGGCTGGAGAAACACCAGCCCCAATGGGATGATGGCAGGTGAAAGAACATTAGGGCCTTGTTACCTTGTCAGTGTGAAGCTGGTCTTAGTAATGTGACCATCTCCTGTACTACGAGCCCCAACTAACCCTCTCCTGCCTCAGAGTATAACTTGCTTCCCAGGGTAGCTGACAGCTTGATTTTCCTAAACAAGAGTAAGGCAAAGCCAAGAACTGAGTCCTGAGGTGTCAAGCAGTTTTGATGATGAGATAAGCAACTGAGGAAAGGAAAAGCTTTCTGAAGTTCTTTGGTTTGAAGGAGAAGAAAGGATAAGACTAAAACCTAAAAAAGTCAAGTAAGTATCTTAGGTTTAAGGTTTAAGTTGGCTTTATTAAGTCTATTCCAAGGGGCAGATCCTCCTAAGTATAGTATTTATTTAAAGTTTACAATAGTTACAACTGCTGTAATCAAGGTCTCTTTGGGAAATCTCCAAGTTCCTTTTTTTTCACATTTATCTTTTTTATTTTTAATTTATGGAATAAAACAAGCATCTCTATAACACAGTATAATTAAAAAGATGAAACAGCAAATCTATTATGTACAATTTGCTATTCCTTTATATGTAATAAAGTTATCGTGTAAATTATTTTTTTTCTTTATTCCTTCCGCTGCCCAAGAAATGGCTACCATTAGACATAAATAGGTATATTTCTGTAAAATTATTCTATACATATTTCTATTTATCAGTTCTTTTTCTGGATGTAGATAGTGTCTTTCTTCCTATGTCTTTTATAGTTAACTTGGGTATTTATAATAGTAAAAATGACTTATTCATCTATTTCCCAAGATAATTTGGGGAAAAAGGAAAAGAACCTATTCGTTCTAAGTTTATTTAACGACTCCAGACTTCCACCTTAAAGGGCCATCTTCTTAAAGTCAGTACTCTTCCAGGATTATTGTTTGGTTATGAGTCATAGAATGTCTAACTAGACACTCTCCGCAGAACTGAAATTGAGGGGCAGCTGAGGGGCACCAGGAAGCAGGGGCATGGGCGGGCTGCAGGATATCACTCAGAAGGGATCATGAAGCAGAAGTAAATGCTATCATCAGAGAAATGGAGGAGCAAGGAAGAAGATGGACTGGTCACATGGCAAGAGTGAAAGATAACCAATGGACAGCTCGCATTCACTATTGTTTTTCTCACAATGTCAAGAGAAGGGGGAGGAGGTATTTGTGTGGCTCCTATGTGGCAAATGTATGAAAAGGTGAGGACAAAAGGGTCTCATAGGGTGGGGATTCACGGAGGATTTATGATCTGCATGGCTGCAAGAATGTGGTCACAGATCTGAGTTTTTGAGATAATAAAGATCAATCTACTTTCACATAAAGTACTTTCAACTTCCCGCCAATCCTCAGGTTCCAGTGTAACTTCCTGTGTCCTAGACACTCCAGCCTCGAGTACCTGACTTTTTACTTGCACTTGGAGTCAGTGTACCGGAATTTCAGGAACAGTCAAACCACAGGAAAATTAAGCTGAAGTGCTGACTGATGCAGCTGATTAAAAAAGAAATCCTACATAGAGGACTTCACATTCATTACTTTTTAGCTAAGTTTTAGCTTGTTAGTTTCCATGATACATTCCACCTTGTCAAGATATTCAGGAAACTTAATCACGTCATTTCTGGTGTCTGCTTCCTCATTGAGTTTTATGCCATCTCTGCATCTGATCATTGTTCCATCTAGGTCTTCTTTTGAGTCATCAATAAAAATGTGGACCGGGATGGGGTAAGGAAAGAGAGTTACAATAATTCATAAAAGGGCTCCTTCTAGGCTGGCAGAGAATCATCAATCGACACCCTAGGCAGTGTTATTCAATCAGCTCTGAGTCTCCCTAAGAGTGCTCTCATTTTACCCACATTTCATATCTGAGTTTATCTAGGAGGATTGTCTGAGGATATCTAGGAGATTGTCAAAAGCCCATAAATATTTATTAAACACCTACTATGTGCCAGGCACCATACTAAGTGCTGGGGACATAACCACAAACAAGGAAAAAATCTCTATAAAGTTTAAACAAAATAAAGCAAAATTAAATGACTTCAAAATTTATGGCATTTTCTTAGTTGATCAGCAAAATATCTCTATCAAAAAAGGAAATGATGTTAGTTTGGTATGACTTATTTTTGGTGAACCTACGCTTACTGTTAGTAATCAACTAAAATATTTGCCTAAAATGCCCACAAAACAATTTAACTCAGAATTTTGCCAGGGAGTGACATAAAGTTTAGCAGTCTGTGGTTTCCAGGTCTCTTGGATCTTCTCTGGAAAAATCAGCACAACTGTTCCTCTCTCACATACTCTCACATCTGTTCTGTTTTCCATTATTCCTCAAAAACTGTCGACTAGCACAGTACATGGTACACAATAACCACTTCTTAAATGTGTGTTGACATGAATACTGCGATGGTGTTTTCAAGTACCTTCAGGATCCTGGGAAATAATTTGTTTGTTCTTAGAAGTTGGAATATAATGAAAGTGGCTAGGCACTCTATCTTTTCACCTCTCCTGAATTTCAATTCCCTTCTAAGACATTTTTTCCTATACTTCCTAGTTTGATGACCATTCTCCTTTTTGGAAAAGAAGGCTGTCAACAAGAGTTGAGGTCTGCCTTCTCTCTGTCACCAGTCAATGTCTTCCCAAAGCAGGAGCTCTCATGCCTTCCTTTTGCTTCTTGCTTTGAACATACACACATGACCCTTTTTGGCGCTTTGTACAAACCTCGGTTCATCTGGGGCTTTAACTTTGCTCAAAGTTATGTGTCACTCACTCTGTCTCTCTTGTAAACAACCTCTGTAAAGAGAAGCTCATCAGAGAGCTCTCAGTGTAGCCACATTGGGTTTTTAGAGACTTCTTTTTTCTCATTATGATTATTTGTGATTATGCAGTAAGATTCATTTTTTAAAGAACTATTCCTCAATAGGGAATAAAATACCAGCAATGGGATTATAACTATCTTTTCTCTGAGGCTTGAAAATATGGACACATCTTTATGTTCTTTATGGTCATTTTTCCCATTCTTTGCTACCAGAATATCAAGGATGAAGCAATCATCTTTCTCCCATGGTTCCTGTCATTTTTACATCACTAACCTATTTTTCTTTGTTCATTAGAATTAAGCCCAGAAAAGCAGTCCCCTTGTTGCTTCCTTTCTTGGTGGATATTAAATTGTGAGCTGGGCAAGCCAAGAATTTGTCCGATGGACTGCTTTTGGCAGAATTGGACTTCTTAGAAATGCCAGAAAAGTTGAATTCTTCATCAGTATATAGCTTGCCTTTCTGCAAGTTTGGTAATTTATATTAGGAAAGCAACTCCCACAGAATACTTTTTTTCTATTTCTCTCTCTTATCCTCACCCAAATGCTCCTCCCTTGCTTCTATTTTCAAGTTTGTAGAATTCTATACAGTGCTGCTTCTCACCTCAACTAGGCTGGTTGCTTTTGAGCAGTGTTAGGATCCAGCAAAGGTAGTTAGGTGGCTCTGCGGATAGAATGATAAGCCTGGAGTCAGGAACACCTAAGTTCAAATCCAGCCTTATTATACTTACCAGCTGTTTGACCCTGAGCAAGTCACTTAACTTCTGTTTGCCTTATTCCACTGGAGAAGGAAATGGCAAACCACTCCGGTATCTTTGCCAAGAAAATCCCATACAACAGGACCTAATCAATATTGTGAAGTTGAATGAAATGGGAAGGAATGGAATGAAGGACTGAAGGCCAATCATCCTGTATTTGGACTCGCAGGCAGATGTTTTATATGAGTAAATATTTTATGAGATGGAATTATGTCATGGTGGATAGAGAGCTGGCCTTGGTGTCAGAAAGAACTGGAATCAAGGCCTGCCTCTGACTCATCCTGGCTGATGGACAATGAGTGCATCATTTCACTTTTCATCATCTGAACAGCTCTCTATAGACTGTGTTGTCAATCTCCATTGGTTGGGAGTTCTCTAAACCAATGAAATCACAGCTCTAACCCCTCTTCCTACTTCTCTCTCTTATCCTAACCCAAATGCTCCTTCCTTACTTCTATTTCCATGTGTGTATATATATGTGTGTGTGTGTGTACATGTTACCTAAATATGTAATGTGTAACAATAGATTGTAAGTTCCTTGAGGTCAGAAAGGGTTTGGTTTATGTTTTTGTATCCCGCAGCAGTTGACATCATGCCTGGCACATAGTAAGTCCTTACTAAATGTCGACTGATTGATATCTACCAAATGGTAGCATTCCAATGACACAGAGAGCCCAATCCAAATAATTCAGGTCAAAATTGGGTTTGGGGGGAGGCTCAAACTTTTTCATTCAAACAACAAATAATCATTGGTTATCTATTGTGTGTGACATTCTATTCTAGGTAATATCGCACCTAGAACAGACTATGCATAGTTATACAAGTCAGAGTCCTTGCCATCCTCCCCTCCCTACTAACCCTGAGATTTCAAACTAGTAAGATAAATAGAAAAACTGGAAAGAAAAGCAGAAAATATAAGTATTATATGAAATTATATAGACAAAAAGTACCATTGGGTTTTAAAAAGTGGGAGAGATCATGTTTATTTGACACATCAGGAAAGTATGCATAGGAAATGTGATGGAGCTAAAGGATGGGAGGAATTTGGTAAGAAAGGGAGACATTTCAGGAATGAGAAAGGAAGAATACGGAGGTAGAGAAATGCGAGTTGATGCAAGAAACATTTGCTGTTTATCGGTGGGTAGCAAGATTTTTAGCTTGAGGGAAGGGTCTGCAAAGGGAAGAAATAGCAGATCAGGCTGGAGAGGTAGGTAAGGACTAGCCTGTAGAGGGTTTCAAATGCTCCTGCTAAGGAATTTCAATTTTCTCTTGTAAGTAGAAGAGAATGGAAAGCTTGGGGGCAAAGGGCTGACTTGATTAAAGCAGTGCAGAGAAGGGGATGGCATGTCTTAAACTTAGAATGGTGGGAATGGGAAGGCAGTGATGGACACAAGAGGAAATCTGGGGGAAAGACAGATCTAATTAATCATTTGTACTAACTGAGAAGCATCATGATGTAGTGGATAAAGAACTGGCCTCAGAGCAAGGAAGACCAAGGTTCAAATCCTGACATTATAGCTTTGTATTCTTGGACACAAAGGTTAACAAAGGTTATGCAACCTCTCCACCCTCTAGACAACTCACCAAGTTACAGAGAAGGGACTGAACACACAGGAAAGTGCTGACCTGCTTTGGTGGACATAATTTTCTCACCTGGAGGGTTTCCTCTGCTAAAGAAATCACTGGCTAGTCCCAATCCCTATTTGTAATCATAAATGATCATGCAATTTTACAAGTCTCCATTTCACTCATTTGGTGTTATATCTTCCTGCAAGGCTGGCTTGGGCTGCAGCCCCAGCTCTATTCGAGAATCCTGGGGTGAGGGTTTCTATCTAAAGCATCTCTGCCCCACTTTATCTTAAGTGAGAACAGGACGAGCCTTAACACTCCTATGGACCCAGTCAACTATCATTCTTCCCAACGGAGGGGAATATAGTCTCAATTGGGATCACCCAAAAGTCATTTCCACTTGAGATGGGAATGTATTACATGAACTTTTAAAGCATGATGTCTGACTCACTGGTATTTAAATTAATTTACATTCTCTGATCTCACATCTACCCACAGTGGGAGACTAGACAGGGAGAGTGCTAGATGGCAGTGGAAAGACACTCTCAGATAAGATACCGGCTACGCGTGACGTACACAGCAGAATGAGGAGCTATATATTTAACTCGGACTTTCTTATGGCAAGAAATCTCAGGTTCATGAGGGAACTGTGGGCTTTCTTGGGCAGAACCCAAACAGAAACTGCTCCTGTTATCAGAGGGGGCAGTAAATAGAGCTGGAGGTGGGTTAGGAGAGAAATGTACCCTACTAACTTCCAGAACATTCTTCATCTCTGCAGAGGTAGCTCACACAGCTCTAGGAAGAGCAGGCTGGTCTCCATCTGCTGTTTTTGGCACTGATGTCAAGAGAGTCTCCTAACATGGCAGGGAGCCCAGGGTGTGGGGTGGAGGAAGGGGGAGATAAAAGAGAAGGGACCTGAATTTGAGACCGAGAGGATTGGCACTTAAGCCCCATGGGTCCTGAGATCAAATCTTGGCTGGGATTCCAGCTGGAAATGAAATTGGGAGATTAGTCCTGTTGCCTCTCATTAGCATCATCCTACTTGGTACAAGTGTGTAGGGGGGCTGCTTTCTAGAGATCTCAATATACCTCAGCTAGGGGAAGAAGCCAAGGCAGAAGTGGGGGGAAATGCTCATCCATTAGAAATCCTCCTGCTTGGTGAGCTTATCCACAGTTATTAGCCCTTCAAATGGGGGAAGTACATGAGGGTGGGTGTACAGGCATACAATACCACTACATGCAGATGCGAGAATATGTGCTCCCAAATGTATGATACCTCTCTTCCCCTGGGTCTATGCAATCCTTCACATTAGTTGGCTTAAAGATTATACCAAATGTAGAAGCCAAGAAAATCGTTAGAGGGACAATGGTGAGTATGTGGAAACAAAATAGGCAGGAGCCAATCATTAAGAAACCAGGAACAGACTCATTCTAGTCAACAGCTGTAATTCAGGCCCCAAAGGAACTGATTCCAACTATGTTTCCCTGGTAACTGTGGCTAACTGCTAAACAGATCTATTCTCAGAATAGCTGTAATCAGGAATTGGGGGACTAGTACCACAACTGTATCCAAGGCAAGATTTATAAGTGGGCTTTCCATTGGACGGGTTAGAAGACAGAGGCCCCAGGTAGACATGGGTGGGGCAGAGGAGAAGCTTACCTCAGACCGACATCTGGTACCTTTTTATTTTAACTAATTCTTACTAATTATGTGTGTAGTTCTCTTGTTTCTAAATGGCTGGAGGACCACAAGAACTGTCACAATATCTTCTAAGTCCATTTTTCTCTGGTTCTAGCAATCTGGAACAAAGCCCTGCCTAACCTCCCCAACCTGTTACAGTTCTGGCTCCTGGGGGTATGTGCTCTTACCTCCCTGGGATGGGAAGGGTTAGAGTGAATTGGGATGGGGGGGGGTCTGGAGGCTCCGTACCTTGGCAGGCACCCTGAATTCTCCATACTCTTTGAGCAGTTCCTGAGTCTCCTCTGTGGACTCCCCAGTGGAGTTGTGTGTTGAGAGAAAATATTCGCCTGTCTCTTGGATCCAGTCAAGTGCCTGTGGGAGGCAAGAATACCCACCAGGTCCCCCAAAAACCAGTCCTCAGGAGGAAAATTCACCAGAAGGAAGGTTTATCTGGATGATATAACAGAACTTGACAAATGTTAACAGGCAGTGATAAGCTGTTAGCTAACTTGTTTTCACTTGACTCTTTAGGCTTGAAGCACCCTGAGGGGATGGAGTTTATGTTTCATTACAGGGTGTAGGACTGAGGGATCGATAGCCTTGGAGGCAGAAAGATCTCAGTTCAAATCTTGCCTCTAACATCTCCTGGCTGTACGACCCTGGACAAGTCACTTAAACTTAACTTCTCAGTACCCTAGGCAACTCTAAGACTTTAAACTATAGAAGAGTTGCTGTTCTGTATTGGACAAAGGAGTTTCCACATCTGGGATTTCCTACCTAAATTTGGACTCTCCCACCTCCCTAAAGGCTCTCCTTAAGAGAAAAGACAGTCTTCTTCTCTTTTAGTCATCTCCTCAAAACCATCAGGAATAGAGCACTACATACAAAATGCTTAATTAATGCTGTTGGTGAGTTAAAAAATGACCACCTACATCCCTCCTCCTTCCTGCCAGTTGCCCTTGCCTTCCTTCTCCCTCTTCCCTGTCCTCCTGCCTTAGAAATCTCCTCTGGATTCTCTCAGTTTTTGGTTGCTGTAGAGGGGGATGGGAATGAGGTAAAGGGGTTCCCTGAACCTCCCAACTCAAGGGGCAAGCTCTAGGAATACCTGCTTGGCGCTGCGTTCGAACACCACATACTGCTGGCACTGGTCTAATCGTCGCTTCTTCAAGGTCCAGAAATGCAGCACTCGGTTCTCCCTCTGAAGAAGCTCGCTCAAGATGGCTGTAGGGCAGAGCAGAGGGGTCACAGGCCAAACCCAGACTACCATTTTGGACTCTTTCCAGTGGCCAGAGAACCTAGCTCACCAAAGAACCCTCCTGCCGACGGCCCAGCCCAGGGGACAGGAGACAGGCAGCATAGAACATAGCATATCAGGGGAAAAACCAAAACACCAGCTTTGGTGCTGGAGGATCTGGGTTAGAACCCTGGGTCTGCTCCTTCCTATTCCTGTAACTCTGGACAACACAAAATGAGGTAGCTGGACCAGATGATCTCTAAACTCTCTTCTAGCTGTAAATCCTGTGATCCCAAGAAACCACAGCTTGGGGACTTGAAGGGATAAGAAAGGAATCACAGAGGGTGGGGCTAGAATTTGGAGTTGAATGTGATATAGACGTGTGTATACATATGCATATGTATATATGAGTTTCTATACCTAGAATTTATATATGTACACATTATATAAATATGTGATAATTTAATAATTAATTTAAATATTTTACTATTGCTTTATTTCTTATTAATGTGATTATAATTAATAATTTATTTAATATTAACTTAATAGAATAATCAATAATATATTCAATAATATATAAGTAAATATATGTATACACACACACATATATAAGAGTAAGTATATATATGCATGTGTGTGTGTACTAAATATATATATATGTGTATACTTATTTTTTGTGGGGAACAATAGTATATTCTGGGATACCATACTAGACAGTCAGTTTTCTCTAAGAATAAGTGACTACCTGTTTCAAGGACCTCAGATGCCATCGAGTCCAATCTCTTTGATTTTATAAATATGGAAACTGAGGACCAGGGAGGTGAGGCCATAGGATGATAGATTTAGTTTCCGGGGACTTCAGAGGCCATCCAGGGTAACTCTCTCATTTTACAGATGAGGAAATGAGGATGAGTGACTTGCTGATCACAAGGTCACACCAGTAGTATGTATCAGAGTTAGGATTTGAACCCAAGTTCTCTGAGTCCAGAGGAATTGCTCTTGTCCTCTTTCCACTGAAGGAGTGATTGACTCAACTTCGCTCATAAGAATTTGATAGCAGATATAGGTTGGATTATTATAGGTTCCCAAAGTGGGCAATACCACTCCCTGGGGGGCGCTGGAATGATCCAAGTGAGATGTTGAATAACAATCAGGGGGTGATGAAAGAATAAGGAAAGAAGAGAAGAAAAATTTGAAAAACCACTTGTATATATTTTATCTGTTGTGTAACAGAGTTAAAGTTGTAGTAGTTACATTATTTTGTAAGTAAACACCCAAAATGCATGTTATAACCAATCAGTGGTCAAGACTGCCGACAAGTCTTAACAGGCAAGTGTTGGTAGGCAAGTGTGTTGCGCATTGTCGGGAAGTCCACCATGCACTGGCTGGAATATGTGTGTGTAATGACTTTTTTACAATACAATTATAGTTACATGACACAATATTGCATCATCAAAATTTCAATGCAGGAAAAATCCTACAAATTTACAATAAATTATTAATGATGCAGCATCTTAAAATACATTTTATATGTATATTATTTTGAAATGATGCAAATTTTTTTTAAAAAATCATTAAAGGTTAAAGAAGTTAGATTTCTAGGGGGCAGTAATTTTTTTTTGAAAAGGGAGTGGTAGGCCAATTAAGTTTGGGAACCTCTGGGCTAAATTATCTCAAAGTTCCCATCTAGTAATGTTATATCTGCCTCTCTGGGTCTCAGTTTTGTAGGATCATACCTCTAGAGGTGGAAGGGACCTCAGAGTCCATCTAGCATGCCCCTCTTCCTACCTCCCCCCATTTTATAAATGAGAAATTTGAGGCTCAGGATGGTTAAGATTTACCCAAGATCACACAAATTCTAAGTGTCAAAGGTGAGAATTTAACCCAGATCCTTGAACTTCTGAGCCAAAGTTCTTCCCCCTACACCAGGCTGCTTTATCTGCATATGAGGGGCTTACACCGGCTGATAATCATTTATATAATGCTTTAAGGTTTGGAAAGTGTTTTACAAATATTGTTCAGTCATGTCTGACTCTTCACAACCTGATTTGGGGTTTTCTTGGCAAAGATACAGAGTAGTTTTTCATTTCCTTCTCCAGCTCATTTTACAAATGAGGAAACTGAGGCCAACTGGGTTAAGTGACTTGCCCAGAGTCCCACACCTAGTAAATGTCCGAGGTGGGATTTGAACTTAGGTCTTCCTGACTCTAGGCCCAGAGCCCTAGCCACGTACCACCTGACTGCCTCAGATAGACTCAAAGTTTCCTTCTAGTGCAGTGCATTACAAAGAACCTAAGCTCTGGGATCCCAGTATTCAATGAAGCCACAAACCCTGGTTTGTGGAATAGGCTGGGTTGCATTTCTACAGCTAGTCCTCCATGCCTGCACAGAAGTAGGCGCTTACAAAATGCTTTTTCCCTCCTCCCCCTTCGATGTCATTTATATGAGATAGCGCAAACAGTCCACTAATTCACCTGAACCAACACGGTAAGTCAACATATTAATTCTAACAATATATTCTGTGCCTAAAGTCGTACAATCTGTTTTGCACTAGGAATGTTTCATGCTTAAGAACAGCTGTGCTGTAGCCACGAGCCAGTGACCAGAGTGACTGTATTTATAGATTGTGACTGATTCCTCTCTCTCTCCCTCCCATTTGGCTGAGAGATCCTTGGGGACAGGAACATTGACTTGTTCATTAGACTAGTTGCTTCCTGAGGGCAGGGACAGCGCTCCTGTCACTTAGGAGCTGAATGGCAATGAGCAGAGAACCTCTAACCTCTCTCATCCTCAGTTTCCTCACCTGTAAAATGGGAGTAATGATACCTGGAGCAGCTACCTCACTGGGTTATTGTGAGGATCAAAGTGCTATAGAAATGTTAACTTGTTATTATCATCTCAGTTTTTCTCATCTTTTTTTAATAGAATTCAGATAGAAATGATGCTTAGAAAAATCATTATTCTTCTGTCTTCTATTTTATGCCTTTTTAGGGGGGAAAGACAGGGCAATTGGGGTTAAATGACTTGCCCAAGGTCACACAGCTAGTAAGTGTGTCAAATGTCTGAGGCTGGATTTGAACTCAGGTCCTCCTGACTCCAGGACCATTGCTCTATCCACTGCACCACCTAGCTGCCCCTATTTAATGTTTCGTGTACTGTTTCACAAGAGGGAAAAATGACTGTTTTTTTATAACTGAATAAAGCTGTTGCGATGTAGAGGGAGCTAGATGGAGCCCTGGGCCTGGAGCCAGGAAGACTCACATTCATGAGTTCAAATCCAGTCTCAGACATTCACTAGCTGTGTGACCCTGGATAAGTCACTTAACCCTGTTTGCCTCAGTTTCCTCATCAGTAAAATGAGTTGGAGAAGGAAATTGCAAATTGCTCCAATGTCTGCAAAGAAAAACCCCAAAGAGGGTCAGAAAGAGTTGAACACTACTGAACAGTAACAAGCAAAAATAGAATGTAAGATGATCTTTTATAAGCTCAGCGAAAACATCTCAGGACAATTCGAGTAACAGACGTGATCATGAATCCTATATACCTTATCCTCTTGTCATAGGATTTATCTCCTTTATTGGACTGAATGCTCCTTGGAGGCAATAACACTTTCTCCCATTAGTTTGGGAGCTCCTCAGGCTAGGAACTCAGTGTCCTCTTAATTTGATAAGAGAAAACTGGCTCTGGAATCAGACAACTCAGCTTTAATCCTACACCTGATACTTATTACCCACATGACCTTGGGCAAGTCATTTAATAGTCTCTGTTTCCTCATCTGTTAAATGAGAAACTAGATAATAGATGATTATTGCTGGATTAGATAATAAAACTATTAATAATTAAGCTAGCATTTATATAGCACTTTAAGGTTTGTAAAATGCTTTACAAATATGCTATTATTTCAGTGTGACAGATGAAAAAAACTGCAGTTGAAGTTTAGTGGTTTGCCCATGGTTAGAAAGCTGGTAAGGGTTTGAGGCTGAATTTGAACTCAGGTCTTGAGTTCAGGAAATGTTTATTGACTGACAGACTGAATGATTGACTTCAGGCTCAGTGCTCTAACTGCTGCATTATCTACTTGCCCCTAGTCACCGGGATTCTTTTCAGCTCTGGATGGAGCCTCTGTTTTTCCCTGGTTGTGTATACCTCAGCCCACTCAGCACCTTATGAAATCTTTATGACTTCAGTTGTCTTCTGCTCTGACAGTTTTCATATGGTCAGCAATCTCTGCCATTGCCCTGAGGCGATACAACTCCTCTGCTCTCCCTGGGAACTTATCCTCACCTTTCTTCAGCAGATAGAGCCCCACAGATCACACAGCAGGAAACTCCTGTTACTCGGGCATTAGGAAATTGGAGGTATGTTTTAAGATGAACTGGCAAAGAGGGTGGCATTATGTAAACCACCTGCAGGAGCCCCTGTTCTATAAAAGCATATCTAGAAAATAGATTCTGAAACAGTGCTGCTAGGGGTGGACCAGCGCTCCCATTTTTAGGCTTCTGCTCATCATGGCTACATGACTACTAATTTGTTCAATTTGTCAACTTGATGAACAGAAAAATCTTCCCAAATCAGGCTGGCCACTTCCCCATGCTGCCAGGGCACTAATCAAAGTTTCAGCTTCTTCAGTGCCGCAGTTCCTTTCTCCACTTCTCATCCTCTCACTCTGCCCTGCCCCATCTCACTACCACCTTTTTGTTGTTGTTGAAGTGTTACAAATCCGACTCTATTTGGGGTTTTCTTGGCAAAGATACTGGAGCGGTTTGCTATTTCCTTCTCTGGCTCATTTTACAGATCAGGAAACTGAGGCAAACAGGGTTAAGTGACTTGTCCAGGGTCTCACATCTATTAAGTGTCTGAGGCTAGATTTGAACTCAGGAAGAGGAGTCTTCCTGACTCCAGGCCTGGCACCTTGTGTACTACCTAGCTGCTCCACTACCACCTAGGGAAAAGGAAACATTGTTAGGGTTAAATTTCCTTCCCTGCTCCATATCACCAAGGACACACCTCTTTAGTGTATAGGGATGGCTTCAGTCTAATTGTTTATCCCCCTCCGTCACTGCTTTTCCACATGCCTGGAGCCTGCCCCATGGAGGGTTAACAACTGGGCCTTCACATAGCCAGAAGATAGATTGAGAGGCAGTGGGGCATAATGAATGGAGAGCTCTCCTCGAAGCTAGGAAGAATTGGGTTTAAGTCCAGCTCCACACACGCTGGTTGTGGGGCCCTGGGTAAGTCACCCAACCTCTGAGTTTCCCAGGCAACTTTGTATGACTCTAAATTGCAGAGAAAGTGACAACTTGCATTGATAGAGGGAGTTCTCTAGGTCAGTGAAACCACAGGTACAGTCCCTGTCCCTAAATGTGGTCAGAGGAATGACAGCTTTTAAAAGTTACAATTTTCATAAATTAAAAAACTGTTTAATAGTTGGAGGAGACCTTAGTGATAGATAACCCAGTTCAGGACTTTGCTCCTTACTCTTCAAGCAGAGGCTGGATAATCAAATGACCTTTGACATCCCTTCCAGATCTACCTCTATGGTCCTATGAACTAATAATCAGGAGTTCTGTAGAGGCAGAATTTTGGATAATATAACAAAAACAACAGACATTTTCCATGGCACTTAATAGTTCCCAAAGCTGTTGGCCTATGTTATCTCATACAAGCCCGATGACAATGTGAGATGGGTACTACAGCTATTATTGTCCTTATTAAAAGGGTTTCACTGCCAGGAGCATAACTTCCCCCTAAACCCACAAAGTTATTTCAGCATATAGAATGAAAACATTCCAACCACACTCATACCATAATTTGGAAATCCACATTAAGGAGATTACACTTCAATCATATTGAGTCTCTTTTTACTTTCCGATAGACCATAAGTTTCTGCAAATGGGAAAGGGACTCCTCCCCTTTTATTTGTCTCTCTCTTTGCATTTCCAACATGGGCAGAATTAGAGATAGAAAGAATAGAATCTATCTTTTTAAAGCTTTGAAACTTCTGACAAAAGTTCTCCCTTTTTTGTCCTTTTTTCCCTTGGTTGATCAGACCATCAGAAAAAGGTCAGCTAAAAATATCAGAACACAGAACACAAATGTAAAATGCTTATAGCATGTATTCTTCATAAAAACAAAGAAAAACACAACCTAGTACTTGCTCTTGCTCTCTCTCTCTCCATCTCTGTCTTTCTCTCCATCTCACTATCTCTCTCTCCATTTCTCTGTCTCTCTCTCTCTCCACTTCTCTCTCTCTCTGTCTCTTTCTCTGTCTCTCCCTCTCCATCTCTCTGTCTCTCCATCTCTCTCCATCTCTCTCTGTCTCTCTCCATCTCTCTCTCTCTATCTGTCTCTCTGTCTCTGTCTCTCTCTCTGTCTCTGTCTCTCTCTCTCTCTCATTTCAGGGGAAGAAATCTTTGACTATGTTTGTAAACTCTTTTCAGGGGTGGGAAAGAAGGGCGTAGGATGTGGGTGGGATTACAAACATTTAAAGGTGAGGAAAATTTTACAGATGAGGAAACTGAGCCTTACCAAAATTAAAGGACTTGTCTACAATCAAACAGCTAAGAAGTGTCAAAGGCAGGATTTGATCCCAATTCTTCCTATTTTCAAGTTAGTGCCATCTATTCAGTCCTTTCAGTCATGTCTGACTCTCTGTGACCCCATTTTGGGGTTTTCTTGGCAAAGATACTTCCTTCTCCAGCTCGTTTTACAGATGACGAAACTGAGGCAAACAGGGTTAAGTGACTTGCTCAGAGTCACACAGCTAGTAAGTGTCTGAGGCAAGATTTGAGCCCAAGAAGGAAAGTGTTCCTGAGCTCAAGCCCAGTGCTCTAGCCACTGCACCACTGAGGTGCCCTGTGCTATGCTTGGCTTCTAAAATCCCTTCCGAATCTGATATTCCATGATACTGAGGCCCAGAAAGGCTGTGATTTGCTTAAAGTCATGTAGCTGGGTAGGTGGCAGAGATAGGACTGGAGATAACCATCATGTTCATGATAATAGAAACTCATACTTAATATGGTACTTGGAAGATTTATCAAGTACTTCCTTCATAATAAGCCCATGAGGTTCACAGTGGCCAGAAATGTTCTGATAAATGTTTAATAACCAGCCCTCCAAATATTTACACACGCATACGCATGTGTCTGAAACACTTTTTAGTTTAATTTACATTTTTAATATTTTCCCCATCACTTTCTTAAATCTAGAGCAAGGGTGGGGAACCTAGAGCCTCGAGGCCAGATGTGGCCCTCCAGGTCCTTAAGTGCAGTCCTTTGACTGAATCCAAACTTCACAGAACAAATCCTCTGGGTCTAGACAATCAACAAAACAATAAATCAAGCCCTGATTTGTAGTATTTGCGAATTTTTGAAGGGTAAATTCTTATATTGAAAATCTAATAATTAGCCCTCAAGAGCCAGTTTGAGCTGACTCTAGCACAGCACCGAGCGTGACCTATGCGCTGATATGGCTAGTAGCCGCGCATGGCTGGCACTGACCTTTCACTTGTTGCTCAGGTCCCCGGGTGTGGCTGGCCACACTGGGCATGCTGACGTTGTTCCTATGGATGTACTTCAGAAACACTTCAGCATTTCTGCGGGCAAGCGTGCATGCCTAGGAGAGACAAAGAAGATACCCCCTCCCATCAGTCATGTGGAAATGGAGACCACTGCACAAGGAGACTCATTCCCCTTTTCCTAGGATGCTTACAGTCTTGGCCTTTGAGGTTTATGGAGGAGGAGGCTCCTCAAATTCATGGGAAATCGTGCTGCTCTGAGGCAGGGGTTGGACGATATGACTTTTTGAGGTCACTTTAGATTTGAGGATATGATAAGCTCTATTTTCTTGGGAGAGTCTTCTTTTTATCCAGCAACATCTTCGGTGCCCTTCCTCTTACTCCTTGTAAACTAACAATATAGTCTTTTTTTATTTAAAAATTTTTTTTTCTCAATTACATATAAACAAAATTTTTTAATACTTGTTTTTTTTTAAATTTTAAGTTCTAAATTCTCTTCCTTCTTCCCTCCCTCCTCACCCCTCTCCTTGCAAAGGAAAGCAATTTGATAGATTATACATGTTCAGTCATTCAAAACATTTCCATATTTGCCATAACAATATAGTCATGATCCATATTGGGACCAGTAAGGTTATTAGAGTGGAGAATTCCCAGAATGGGAACTCCCTCTAGCAATGCAGATCGATGATTTGGCTACAGCTCACAGTTTTAACATTGCTCCTGATCTATCCATTGCAAACGTTTTCTACTAGTTTGGCTTCCTTTCTTCTGCTAGAATATTTTTCTAATACCAGTTAGCTAGTGGGAGCTCAAGGAATATAAACTCCTTTTAATATTAGCCTGATTTAAACATAATTAATTAGGAAAGTAAATCTGGTGAAGGGAAGAGAGTAGCACACACGTTAAAAATCCAAATAGAAATTATTTTTACAGCTATTCGCTATGTTGTATTATCTCTACTACTAAACTCATGACATTCTCTCATCTTTCTCTAGCTCTTTTTACATCATTTCTCTACTTTTATCTTCCTATTCCCTGTAGGTGGCAGGAAGAATAACACAACGTTCTCTCCAATGTGCAGATGGATAATTTAAGGCTCAGGCAAGGAAGTGACAAAATGAGTGGGGGGTATATTGTTTTTCACTTCCTTTATTATTTTTTTTGGCAACATGACTAATATGGGAATGTGTTTTGCATGATTTCACATGTATAATGGGAACCATACTGCTTGCCTTCTCAATGGTTGGGGGAAGGGCTGGAGGGAGGGAGAGAATTGAGAACTCCAAATTTTTAAAAAGAGAATGTAAAAAAAATTAAAGTATAAAAACAAGTGGGGAGACCCAGGTGCTCCTACTTTCAACCCAGGGACCTCTACCCCGCACAAAAATCTTCAAACCTGTAAGTTTTCTTACTATTAGGTGCTCACTGATCACAAGCAGGCTACTTAAGGTCCTGTAGCTTAAGAAGAAATGATGTGATCGGAGAACATTTAGAAGATGCATCAGGTATGCTTAGAGTTAGAGGAGGAGTGTAGAAATGCACTCTGCCTTCCCTCAAATTTGACCTTTCATACATCCATACATGTGTACATACATATATACACACCTATGTCCGTGTCTATACACACATATGTGAATGTATACAGACGTTGTTTTGCATTCATTTCAGTCATGTCCTATTCTTTGTGATCCCATTTGGGGTTTTCTTGGCAAAGATATTAGAGGGGTTCATCATTTCCTTCTCCAGCTCATTTTACAGATGAGGAAACTGGGGCCCACAGAGCTAAGTGACTTGCCCAGGGTCATACAGCTAGGTAGTATCTGAGGCCAGATTTGAACTCAGGAAGATGAGTTTTCTTGTCTTCCTAACTCCAGGCCCAGCTCTTTATCCACTGTGCCATCTACCTGAAATACATACTTATATATATGTGTATATATACATGTATTTTATATATACATACATATAGGTACACGGGATGCATGTATATATGAATGCATGTCTGTGTGTATATATATATATTCATATACATGCATATATATACATATTTATATATATAAGAATGTTTTGGTTTTCTTTTTTTGGTTACATGTAAAAACAATTTTTAACTTTTGTTTTTTTATAATTTTTCATAATTTTCTAAATTCTTTCCCTCTTTGAGAAGGCAAGCGACTTGATATAGGCTATCCACGTGCAGTCATGTAAAACTTTCCATGTTAGCTGTGTTGCAAAAGGAAATACAGGCCAAAAAAAAAGAATAATAAAGTAAAAAAATAATGCTTCAATCTACATTCAGAGTACAGTCATACTCCATCAGGTCTTTCTCTGGAGGTAGATAGCTTTTTTCATAATAAATCCTTTGGAATTGTCTTGGATCATTGTATGGCTGAGAACAGCCAAGTCATTCATGGTTAATCGTCATATAGCATTAGAGTCACTGTGTACAATGTTCTCCTGGGTCTGCCTGAGCTTTCTTTAATAACTCCCTATCTAGAAGCCATTCTTTTGCCTGAATTCTTGAACTTACTTACATTTCAGGCCTATATCACTTTCTCTGGGTAACAAGTTCCACAATTTCCTCCTTAGGATATTAACATTTCCTTTTATTTGTTAGACAACTTCATTCTAGACACCTCCATTTTATTTCCATTCCTGAAGGCCTTATCAAATCCTTGACCTTGGATCATAGACCCACTCAACCTTATTCTTGTAGGACTGATGACTAAAGCCTTCTAATTTTCCTGGCCTCCATCCATCGGAAGCCCTCTCAGTGTGCTGATTGGCTTGATGCTTTTCTGACTTACTGTTCCTTTAAACTTTTTCTTTAGATGTAATGATCAGAACAGCACGTGGTATTTCAAAGACAGATACATCATTGTATTATGCAAGGTTATGACCATGTTTTATACATCCTTCTCTTCCTGGAAACATCAAACAATTTGTTAGCTGTTCGTTTATGGTGGCACTTCAGGTTAATGTCTCTGGGAAACAGTCAGTGACGACGGCAATAATCCCTTTTCCTGAGTCATAACTGATAGCTCAGAGCCCATCCTCTTGTCAAGAGACCTTGGCTCATTTCCCTCCACTGTATGATATGGCACTCATCTGCACTGAACCTCATCTACTACTTTTCTATCCACTCTTGTGGCCTTATGAGAAAAGATCTCCTGCATTGTGGAGTTTCGGTACTCAGTTCTGCATCTTAGCTGGAAGCCGTGACCTCTTTTGAGTACCACTACTTAACTGGGGCAGCAGAAAGAAAATGGCTACCAGTCATTTATAACGTGTGCCTGCCCTATAAGGATTCTGTAGCTGGAAAGCATCTCAAAAGTTAAGGGAATCCAGGGAGGAGCAGAAAGATGTAAATGAACAAATGGAGACAATTTATTTTCTACATCCATTTACCACCAATCCTAGCTGGCAAGAGGAGGGTTCTCACCACTGTCTTAAGAACATAACTAAAAATACATCAGATCAGAGCAATTTGTTTTTTTTTCTTAAAAAAAAAGAACATTACCCTTTGATATTATGTGGGAAAGGAATGTTGTATCTCTGTTAAAAAATCTGTCTTACAAGTTATTTAGCTGAAGCTTATATATTATATTCTGGTGCATCTGTATGTATGTACTCTAAGCTCTTTAATGGAACAGTTTCTATCTGACTGTTAGATTAATTAGAAGTGGGTGATAAGGGGAACCCATTGAATGAGAGGGCAAATACCAGATAAGAGAGGGTGAGGGAAAGCCTCCTCAAACAAAACACTACCAAAAAACCCAGAGAGGCGGAGAAAACTGGGTCTCATGAAGATTGAAAACATCACTTTACTATTTTTATTTTCTTTTTTCTTCTTAATATCTGTAACTTGTGAGGAAAAGGTATTTGGCAGTAATAATAGGGACCTTTCTTTCGGGAAGTTGTAAGCAGGCAATAAGAGGTTTCTCAGTATTGAGTGATTCACAAGCTGGAAGTAAATTGTTTACAAGGACTTTCAACACAAAATTGTCAGGGACATCTTGGGTTGGAAATATGCACATACCATGGGGAGGTTTGCTCAAAGATGCTAGATGAGTCACTTCTACTCACCCTTGCAGGGAAAACCAGGGCTAAATTAATCAATGATTCATAATAGACAAGTATTTGGGAAAAGGTACCTACATTTTATATTTCTTTAAATCTTGCTCTACATTGCACAGCATCTATTTATATGATGCTCAAATTAATAATTAGTTAAATTAAATTAAAATTAATAATAAGAGTTATGCTTAAGGTTATTATTCTCAAAGAGCAAGCATAAATGAGCACAGAATTATGTTATTTTCTTTTGGTTTATTAACCACACCTACGGAAAGCTCAGTTGTTTGAAGGTACTACTTTCTACCTAGTAGTAATGGCAAATGTTAATTGCAAGCAAAGTATTCAACTGGAGTAATCACTTTGCAAACTCAAACTAAAAAAAAAATGATGGCTAACATTGTACACTGAGTTGGTGCATTTTCTCTTTAAAGCTTCCTTCAATAATCAAATGCTACTGAAAGTAGTGTAGATAGGAAGCCTTTCCCCAGGAGGGAAAGATTAAGAGAGCAAGGAGATGTTGGGTTGGAGACCTAGATCTGACCTTGAGGAAAGCCTCTTTTTGTTCCAGATGTTTGCTGATGAGTGGAATGACATGGTCTATCTCTGCTGCTGGCCCCAATTTATCCCGTCCGCCGCACCAGTCCTCATCTCTCCGGTATTCCTGCTCTAGGCTCTCCAGGACACTGCATACCTAATGCAAGAAGAAGAAGAAGAAGGAGAGAACGGCTGAGTAAATCATTCAAACAATTAATCAACAAATGTTTACGGAAGAGCTTACTAAATTTAGCTGGGGAGACATTATGTCCATGAAATGACTTCATACTTTCAAAGTATCACCCCAAGAGTATACGTGGATAAAAATTTAACTGAGGCTATTTTTAAAAGGGACACAGTATGAAAATGGGAAGGGGCACTGAAAGATGTGAAGAAAGAGAGGGGTAAGGCAGGACATCTGAGACCACCTTCCTCTTTCACAACTTTGCCCAGGGCCATACCTGTCCCATGATTCTGGTTATCTTAGACCTGGCTATGGGTCCCAAATCACTCAATTAGTTTTGTCTTTAGAGACATCTTTTCTTTCTGCATATAATCCAGCGAGGAAAATCTGAACAGATTTGCAGGCTCAGGACTTAAGAGAACATCCTTTATAGGCACATGAAAACCTTGGGTCATACAGGTAAAAAGCCTCAGATCTGAATTTGTTAAACTCCTAACTATCACCTAAAAGAGAAACTGTATTTGAGACACATCACCATGCTAAGGAGCAACTCAAATGGATGAATGTGGATGAAAATTCACCCAACTTTAGAATTTTTTCATAAGAACACCTTGATTAACCCGACTCAACCGAGTGTTACCTCCATCTCTTCAGAAACTTCACAGCACTTGTGTACACACATAGAACTTGTGTTTAAGCACGCACACACACACACACACACTCAAATGCATATACTTCTAAGGTGTGCAGTGCCTGGCATCTAACTGATGCTTAATAAATGCTTGTTGAGTTGAATTGAGAGGGTATAAATAATATATTTATGGTAGATGTAGCAAGGTGGCATAATCAAAGATCTGGCCTTGGAGTTAGGCTGAATCCTTCCTCAGACACTTACTAATTGTGTTGACACTGGTAAGTCAATTAACCTCTCTCAGCCTCAGTTTGTTCCTCTGTAGAATAGGTATAAAAATAGCACCTATCTCAGAGGATTGGCTGGAGCACCTATCTCAAATGAGATAGTACATATGAGTCACTCTGAACCTCAAAGTGCTAAATAAATGTTAGCTATAATTATTATTGTATGCGTTTTGTCTGTTTCTTCCACATGAGTTTTGTCTCCTACCTTCATTCAATCTCCTTGTAATGTGGATTCCTAAGGATAAGGGGCAGCTAGCTGCTGCAGTGGATAGCGTGCCAGGAAGACTTATTTTCCTGGGTTCAAATCTCTCCTCAGACACTTCCTATCTATGGGACCCTGGGCAAGTCACTTCACCCTGTTTGCCTCAGTTTCCTCATCAGTAAAATGAGCTGGAGAAGGAAACGGCAAACCATTCCAGTATCTCCGCCAAGAAAACCCCAAATGGAATCATGAAGAGTCAGACACGACTGAAATGACTGAACAACAAAGATAAGGATTGTGCCTCTTTAAACTTCAAGTTCTAAGAGATAAAGGTGATTCTCTTCAGCATGCAGCAGTCTGACCCATTGAAGGGGAGGGGGGGGTTGGAGTTTCAGAAAATACTGAGTCAGTATTGTTATTAGATCATTCAGTTTCTGCTTTGGAGCCCCATCTGTGGAGCTGGCTAGTGGGAGGAAGTATTTATAAGTGTCTGAATCTAGTCCACTCGCTTGCAGAGGGGAATATGGTAAAGTAAACAGATGTTGGTATCATAACCCATCCTTCTACTTTCCAAGATTTGGAGCCAGACTGAGCCAGAACACTATAGCAACAGCAATAATAGCTACCATTCATGCAGCCCATTAAGGTCTCCAAAATGCTTTCTCTAGGTTGTCTCCTCTGATTCTTGAAACAACTCTGTGAGGTAGATGCTATTTTTGTCTCCATCTTCCAGGAGAAGTGGAGGCTGAGGGATGTTTAATAATTTGGCCGCCAGGTTCACTCCGCTAGCCGGTGTCTGGAGCCAGATTTGAAGTGAAGTCTTCCTAACACCAAGTCCAACACTCTACGGGCTATGCCATCTAGCTGTCTCAATAATCACAAACAGGATAATGACATTATGATTGGTTATGATAATTGTCATTGACTTTTGGACTGGTGTCCACTTATATTTTTATTTTTTTAATTTTTGGACTTTTAAAAAAAAGTTATTTATTTTTAACATTCTTTTTTTTAAAATTTTGGGTCCCAAATTCTCTCTCTCCTCCACCCACTGAGAAGGCAAGCAATATGATATCAATTATACATGTGAAATCATATCACTGGTATTTTCACTAACTCTGAAAACAACGCTAAAAGAAAGCCAAAAATCTGATTAATTATACTGACCAATCTCGGTCCTGTAGAACAGATGATGAAAAACACCTCCCTTTTCTTGGGAGAGAGGTGGGAGACCAGAGATGGGAACTGTGGCCATACATGCTCTCTGACATGGTGACTGTATTTTATTGTCTATTTTTCTTTGTTTATAAGGGAGAGTGCAGGAATTGGCCAAAACATAAAAAACAAAGAGCAAAAATAAAATAATGGGTGAACATCTTTATATTTGAAAGGTAGTTTAGAAATCATCTAATTGGTGCACCCTCACCATTTTACAGAATGGAAATCACAGGTGTTATGGCCACATGGCAAGTTGTAGGTTTGGAGCTGGGAAAGCTAGGCGGGGGGCAGGGTTGGTGCAAGAGAATTGGTCAGTGACAGAAGTTGTGGCCTCCACATCTACCAACTCTACTTACCTGCTCAGATGTTTTGTAAAAGGCCACAGAGGCATTGACCAGCTTTAGCCTGTCTTCCATCTTCAGCATCAGCTGCTGCCAGTGCATCGCCACCTTCTCGGCGCATTCCCGGATGGCGTCGGCATCGTAGTGCCCAGCTTGGAGCAATACCTCTGCCTTCTGCTGCACCTGCAGGGCACTCTGGTGCGTCTTCTGCAAGGAAGTTGCATGAAAGAGGGACTGGGCATGAGGGGAGGAGAGAGAGGTTCATGGGGATGACCCAGGTATAATATGGGAGAGGGGTGGAGTGAGGTGTGAGCAGGAAGATGTAGAAAAAGTTAAACAGTTTTAAAATGACTTTTTTCTTCACAATTTTCTACTATTGCTACTAGTTACAGACATTAAAAAACAATATTCATTCACAAAATCATAAATCTAGAGATGGAAGGGAGTCAGAGGCTTCCTAGTCCACCCCTGAGTTCAAATCTGGCCTCTAACACTTCCTAGCTTGTGACCCTGGGCAAGTCACTCAACCCTGTTTGCCTCAGTTTCCTCATCTGTAAAATGAGCTGGAGAAGGAAATGGCAAACCACTCCAGTATCTTTGCCAAGAAAACCCTAAATGGGGTCATGGCTAATTGACAAAACAAGTCATTTTACAAATGAGGAAAGGTTCCAGGAGGTTGATTGAATTGCCCAAGGACACTAAGGTGGTCAGAGTCACAGATGACATTTGAACCCAGATTCTCTGATTACAGAAACATTGCTCCTTCTCTCCCCCATCACTCCCCAATACAAATATGTGAATGGATATCCCAGGGCCCAGACTTCTGATCTCTTTGTCATGCTCTTTTGCATGGTACGATCACAGGTTTTCAAGGAGAATTTTGCTTACTGGGATGGGAAGGGGAGCAGGGTGTGCTGGAACCAGCTCATGCCAGCTTCCAAAAGCCAGTTGCTAAATTTTCACTGTGAGTATTCATACCTTGGAAATAGGCAAATGTTACAAATCAAGGTTTGACTTATTATTTTGTTGGTTGCCCAGACTAAAGAAAGTGGTGAAGAAAATGTTAATAGTTCAAATTAAACTTAAAAGGTTCCATGTGTACAATTTTCTTTTGAGAGCTAGTTGTTAGCAATTTACCAACACACCCCTGAGAAGGAGTCAAAGAAATTGCATGTTAATCTGTACCTCCACCTTCTCCCTGCCCCAACTCCTTTGCCCTGCGTTAGTCACTAGGTAAATTTCTCCCCTCCCTTCAAATGCCATTCCAAAGAATTTCCATTATTTTGATTTTTCCAAGGAACTCATTGGCATAGTTCAATGTTCTGGTCAGATCCTTTTAAAAGTGTATGACACGACAACAAAAATCTCATGTAACAAAAAACTCTTATCAATGACCCACTGACTACAAGCAATGTTCAATTCGGCATAATCCAGGAATTTAAAAGAATTTGGTCAGTCTAGTGCAATTCATCATTGTAGGATATGACCTTTATATTCATTTCTCTAACACATTTAAAAAAGGTAAAGAGTGACAAGTAGCATTAGTGTCCTATTGCCCACATTATTGGAGAACGAGGAAAGCTTGGATGATTCCAGGAAGCAGACACCATTTTAATAAATCACTTATATTTGCCAATGAAATGAATTCTTTGACTTTGCCTTTTGCAATGAATTTATTTTCTTCTTTTTTCGGGGGCAGGGGGAGAGCTAATTGAGGTTAAGTGACTCGCCCAGGGTCACACAGCTAGTAAGTGTTTGAGGCTGGATTTGAACTCCTGACTCCAGGGCCAGTGCTCTATCCACTGTACCACCTAGCTGCCCCAATGAACTTATTTTCTTAAAGTTGCTTAGCTCAGGTTGTTGTTAGAAGCACTGGGGTATAGGAGAAAGACCACTAGACATAGAGTCACTAGTTTGGGGTTCAAATTCTTTCTTAATGCTTACTAGCTACATACCTTGAGACAAGTTACTAAATCCCTCATATTTCTTACTTGTAAAATGATAGAATAACACTTGTGAAACCTCCTTCATAAAATTAATGCAAGCAAAGAACCGGGGAAATCTGAAAACACAACAGAAATAAGTTATACTCTATAGATTCTGTGGATCTATAGATAATAAATAACAGAGGTAGAATTTGAATCCAGATCCTCTGACTCCACAAACAGTACTTTCTTCACTATTTTATGCTTCCTGGATAGAAGCAAGCTATGAACACTAAATTTATATCACATTTAGTCTTCATTCTTTTAAGTACACATCAACTGTCAGTGGCAGGGAGGCGAACCCAGAGACTACCAAGTGGCTGGATAAAACAACCTGGCAATTAAAATTTGTTGTAATTACATTCTAAAACAGGTGATGGACAACTGAGATTGACTGCCTATGACACTAAGGAACAGACTTATAGAAATGCCCACTCCTTTTTCTAATAATAACTAGCAGGTATGTAGCCCTTTAAGGTTTGCAGAACATTTCACGAAGATCTCATTTTATCCTTACAACCACTGTGGGAGGGAGGTGCTATTATTATCCCCATTTTCCAGATGAGGAAATTAAAGTGGACAGAAGTTAAGGGACTTGCTCAAGGTCACCCAGGTAGTATCTGAGGCTGGATTTGAACTCAGATCTTCCTGACTCCGAGTCCAGCGCTCTATCCAAAGTGCACTTAGCTGTTGCTCGTTCTCAAAAGTATTGCGTGATTCCCACATTTGAAATGGGATAGTTTGACTCTTTAGAGCACAAGGAGCCCAGCAAACAGTGACTGGCATCACACAGCTGTACCCACACAGTACAGCTGGGGATCTTCACTTTCAGAGCCACCGCTGGGAATATCCCATACTCTAACCAACTCGGAACACCCACCCTGTGACCAGAGCTTTTGACCTTGCTCTTTTCCTATTCTCTCACGTCTTTGGTACCTGTTTTTCATCCTCATCACAATCTCTGGTCTTCTAACTTCTTCTTGTTCCAGTCCATCATTCCCCTTCTGAATTCAGTATCCTTTTCTGCCTCATCATCCATATTATACCCCCTAATATAATTATATATGTGCTTGCTGTCTCCTCCACTAAAATAGAAGCTCTTTGTGAATAGAGATTGTTGCCTTCTTTCTAGGAGGCGGCTGAATGGTACAGTGGATGGAGAGCTCAGCCTGAAATCAGAAAGAACTGAGTTCAAATCCACCCTGTCTCTGTGATCCTAGATGAGTCACTTAATCTCTATCTGCCTCAGGGTCCCCTTCTGTAAAAGGGGGCAATAATGGTACCTCTCTCCTGGAATCGTTGTGAGGATAAAATGAGATAATATTTGTAAATTGCTTTGTAATCCTTAGAACGTATTATTGTAGTTGTTTTAATCATATCCCCAGCAGCTTGGACAGTGCCTATAGCACGTAGTAGAAACGTAGGAAATGCTTTTTAAAATGGATTGATTGATTGATGTCCCTTTGTATCTGGCCTAAATCTCATGGTTCACTGTCCTGCGGCAGTATCCTAGAATGATTCTCCACTGTTCTTATCCTGCCGATTCCCAATTAGTAACCTCAAATAACACCAAATACCCCATTTCCGCTTCCATTCCCAAGTTGCCCAACGCAAACAAAATCACATAACTTCTATTACTGAATTCAAAACAGTTTCATTTTATCTATCTTCACTTGGGTCTCTGGTGCTTGGAAATCCTTCTATTAATCTCTTCATCCTCTCCCTCCCGAGTAGGGTCCCAAAGTAGCTGCTCTAATTTCTTCCTCCCCTCTCCTCAAGGTCTCAATCCAGGCTTTACATCCTTTTCACTCTCAGAAAACCAACTTGCTTCCACTTCACTTTAAAGACTGAGCGACCTCTCTTATCTTTCTTTTTGGACTCCAAAATGGCTCAGGATTATACTCTTCTTACTACTGCAACACTTCTCTGCATTTTTACAATTCTTTTTTTTTTAAATAAAGAATGAGATATACAGAACTAGATTTTTTTCCCCTAATTTAATAGTCAGGTCCTCTTTTTGGGGGGAGAGGGTTTGTAGGGGAGAAGGCAGGGCAATTGGGGTTAAGTGACTTGCCCAAGGTCACACAGCTAGTAAGTGTGTCAAGTATCTGAGGCCAGATTTGAACTCAGGTCCTCCTGACTCCAGGGCTGGTGCTGTACTCACTGCACCACCTAGCTGCCCCTAGGTCCTCTTTTCTAATTGAATAGTCAGGCATCTATTCCTCAGTCTTTTTCACTTTTCAATATTATATAATTAATTTAAAATAAGTAGAGACTATTCTCTCCCACCCCCAAAAATGGAATGCCATTCAGTCAGTCACTAAGTCCCATTGATTATGCTTTCCCAATATTTCACATGTGTTCCTTCCTTCACATTCCTACATTTCATCGGTCTCAGAACCTCAAGACTGCAGTAGTCTCTTCACAGGCTTTCCTTCCTTCATTTCTTCTACCTTTTAATTCATCCTAGATATCTCTGACAGATTAATCCTCCAAAACACCTATGTCAGCCCTCAACTCCAAAATCTCAAGTGGTTCCTCATTGCCCGTAGGGACCTTATGGATAACTTGCCTAATCTTGTTTTATGGACAATGCAGCTGAGGCCAATGAGATTAATCAAGGTTCCATAGGCATTCAACTGGGATTTGAACCCAAGTCATGAAACTCCAAATTCAATACTGTTGGCATTTCAGCCCATTTATTAATTTTTCCAATCTCCCCTTACTCTCCTACATGAGCCCTCTATTCCAGCCAGACACGATCCCACCGCTGCACCTTTGTCTACTAGTCTAAGGACTACTTGCCTTTCAAAGTCCAGTTCAAGTCTTCCATTTCCCATAAAATTGTCCTCAAAGAACCCAGTCATTAGAAAGAAGAGTCTGTATGTGGTTCTCTTTCTTCCCTCTCCCATTTGTACTGAACTATGACTTTATTTAAATATAGCCCTTATGCCTCACTTCTTATTCTTCCTTGCTCTCCCCCCACTCCAAAGCAATCAACTCAAGTCTCCATGGGATGACTGAGGAGACACAATTTCAAGAATTATTTAAGTCATTAACCCACATCAGAATGAATGTGTACTAGATTTTCATAGATATAGTTAGTTTATTTAAAAGTCTTTCTCTCTCAAAATCCAGTTTGGTGACCTTCTGCCATTAATAGCACACTCCTGGAATTTTAATTGGTTCCTTCCCCTGAGGTCCTAGAACATCTGCTCTTTGTACCCCTCATTTGTCATACTGAACATACTACCTTGTATATTATATTGATACTTACCTTTTTATGTATGTGTTTCATATTTCCCCAACTGGAGAGTAAGTCCTTAAGGGAAGGAATTGTGTCTGTTTGTTTCTATTTCCAGGGCCTGGTATAGTGCCTTACCTATCAGAAGTTCCCAATAAGTGCTTACTGATGATAAGTGGGCAATACTATGAGCAAATGTTTCTCCTGACTCTACCTCTTACTGACATAAGATCTCGGGCTCCCTGGGCCACCATTTTATCATCTGCAAAATGAGAGGATTAGACAATAAGCCCCAAACTCCCTTCCAGTTCTCAATCTATGATCTTATGTGAGAAACCAGCAATGCCTGACATTGTGCACAAAATCAGGTTGCCCTGCACCTTCATCTGGGAGGGGAATGCTAGCCCAAAGTCTTCTTGAAATCCTCGACAAGGATGGCTTCAGAGGACTTCACTCCTTCTGCCTGGGGACCTGCTTGAACTAAGTCCTCCTCTTGCTCCTTAATTTAATTACCATCTGGTAGCTATTATAGCCATTTCCTTATTTTAATTAAAAAAAAGACTTGGCCCATATTCCATGTCTTCTGGCTTGCTCAACTTTTCACTGTCTTGTTGCATTTATTTATAATTCCTGATCATCTGAGCCATGAGCCTATAATGGGGGCCAAGAACGTTTCCGAATAATACAGCTTTGAAAAAGTCATTAGCAAGAGAAACGATAGTTGCTAGAAATGCAGAAGACAATATCTGAAACAAATCAGTTGGATTTAATATCCAGCTGCTTTAACTACTGTTCATGTGGTAATGCTTATGTTTAAAAATGCATTAGAGAATTTAAAACAAAAATGAGCTTAAAACTCAGCTGTCTATGAAAACCTCCCAGGTGAGCTCGATTCTCTGAAGATACATCAGACAGAGTACCTTAGACACAAACTGAATCAGCTAGACTTGTTGGGTAAATTTCTGGCTCCCCTGGGGGATGGGTCCAGGGGAGCTGCTTTAGCAGTCCCAGGCTGAGCCGAGGTAGCAAATGAAATCGTATCCCCCCTTGTGAGATACCTGGCTTCTCTCTGGCAACCCTAGTAATCAAACTGAATCATCTATTAGTAGTCATGGCAAATTCTCCAAATGCTACCATCAAAGTGGGTTAAACCAAACCACACTCTTTAAATTCCCCTTAACTTAGTTTGAATTTTGAGCAGTGTTATATTTTTTTCTCCCATGATGGAGAACTTGGTTCAAAGGGACATATGTAGATCCGCATGGAGAGAATAAGCCGTAAATTGGCATTCTGGTCTTGACAAGTAGACAGTGTTGACCGCCTACCCTGGGAAGAGCCTCTGCCTGCTCTCCTAAGATTTTCCAACATTTCTTCCACATCTATATTTTAAGTCTACTCCAGTAGTCTCCCTTGGAGAATAGACTGCCACATTCTAAGATAGATCATTTTCTATGAATATTAAGGTATTATTTTTGAGAAAAGTATATGCATGAAAACCTAGCAGTGATGAGTAGTTATGCTATTAGAGAAGGGCACAGAGTATCTGTGCTGTCCCAGAATTGCCAATATTATTATCAAATGCAGCTACCAATATGGAATTTAGCTATTATGCCATTTCCCCATTCATTGGCTAAGACTCATGAGAGATTTTGACTGGCAGTCACTTTCCAGAAGCAGATTAGAGCAACATTTCCTACATACTCCAAAAGAGGTTGAGTTCAACACTCAGTCATTAGTAAGAAGAGTCTGTACATGTTTTTCTCTTTCTTCCCTCACCCATTTGTACTGAACTATGACTTTATTTAAATATAGCCCTTATGCCTCACTTCTTATTCTTCCTTGCTCTCCCCCCACTCCAAAGCAATCAACTCAAGTCTCCATGGGATGAACGAGGAGACACAATTTCGAGAATTATTTATGTCATTAACCCACATCAGAATTAATGTGTACTAGATTTTCATGGACATAGTTAGTTTATTTAAAAGTCTTTCTCCCTCAAAATCCAGTTTGGTGACCTTCTGCCATTAATAGCATGTTCCTGGAATTTTGATTCTGTCCCTATTCTGAAAGGAACTGAAATCATTTGTGTGTGTAACTTGTATCAATGCTAGCCCATCTTAGTTACTAAAAGTTCCTTTCTCCACTTCCAATCACTATTGGGGGAAATAAAGACTATCTCACTTTACTAGAGACATATTGTGGGAACATTAGTGCAACTCAGATGTTTCAAGAATTTCATGCCATTTTCCTAACGATGTGCATTATAACTTCTGAAATGCTTCATCTTCCTTCCTGATTACTCTTCAATTGGCATGGCTCCACACATTTTAGCTTTCCATTTCTAAGCCTCTTTCTCTCACTCATGCAGTTAATATCTGGAAATGTGGCAGAGAGGTTGGGCATTTCTATAGCCTCTGTTCCCCACAATGCACTAAGGCACCTGTAGTTTAAAAGATGTTATCATTTTGCAATGTGAATGAAGTTTAGTGTAGCCATAAGCCTGGATCTTCATACCTTAGACTTTCGTAAAGCACTTGAATTTGCTTCTTTATCAGTTCCTGGATGTTGGGAAGGTATATACCCCAGTGTGTTTCACGCAAATGTTTTTCTTTTAAAAAGAACCACCCCAAACTTCAGGGAACTCTATCTAACATGGGGCCCAGTATATGGTGGACAAAAGATAAGACATTGAAGCATGGATATGAGTGTTACCTCGATGGCTAGTTGGAACTGTTCATGCTCCCGCTGAAGCTGCTCAGCTTCTGACAAAGAGCTCGCGTTGACCAAGCTGGCATTCAGCATCGACTCCCCATTGCGGATCCAGCCCAGGACCTGGAGAGACAAGATAAGCACACATCTTATTAACCTGTTACAGATTCCCATCAAGGCAGTTGCCCTGCCAGTTATTTCAGGCACACACAGTCCGGGCATTCCCATTCATTCATTTGAGAAATATTTCTTCGTTCTCCATGATCATAGAAGAAATATGGAATAACTCAAATGCCCTTCCATTTCTGCGTGTTAAAGTCTTATCCTTCAAAACTCAGCTCAGATTTCACTTCTTTCATGAAACCTTACCCAGTCATCCAACTGGAAGTTTTTTTGCTTTTCTCGGTACTCTTAGAGTACTTTCTTGCTACCTCTCTTGTGATATATTCTGCCTTGCATTGAGTTGAAAATGTTGCATCTCCCTATTAGACTGTAAGCTCTTAGAGGGCAAGAGCCTTATTCTTCTTTGTAATCCCTAGCACTGTGCCTTATAAATAATAAGTATTCAATAAATGTTCAATTTGTGAGTCTTCATTCTTCCCAACACTATGTTGAAATAAAATCCATCCATTGCTCTCTTGGCCCTATAAGAGGAGTAGAGTGTGAGTAACAGTGGAATGATTGGAGACTGTAAAAGTATCGTGTGTTGCAGCTTGTTTTATTTGTCAATAAGGACTTTTCTCCCCTTCATCTTTTTAAGCTTCTGCATTAGAAGTCACCTTTCTCTCTCAGACAAACAATAATGCTCATATGCCTCAACTTCTCTGTAAGGGCAGACAAAATGACCAATGCTACATTGTGTGTAGGCATCATCAGCACAGCTCATCAGTGTGCTTGCCATACAACCAAAGGTGAGTCACGTAATCTTGCTGAGTCTCAGCCCCATCTTCAAAAGGAGGATAATCCTTCCATTAATCACTTCGTGGAGCTGTTCAGAGGAAAGAAGTCCATAAACCGTAAAATGCTGTTTAGACATGATGTAACTTCAACCCCACTGAAGCCATCCAATTAGGATGCAAGTGTTACTCTGATTGATATGGCAGAAAGTGGGATAAGATGCCATTAGTTCCAGAAAATAAAACCTCATATTCTGTGTATGAAATCCTCAGGACCATTATCGTACCTTCCTAGAGCTGGCCGGCGGTGTCTAATTATCTTGAAATGGTGGATATAAGTGTAGGGGGCATGCACACATGTAACGGCATGCTAGATTCACAGATGAGGCTCTCACTTTCACAGCTTCATCTCTTTGGGAAACGTGGCTGATCATTTATGATTTGGAAATATATATGTGCTGCCCAACAGGCTGGACAATGCATTGCTTGGTCCACTGATTCATTCATGTACCTGATCATCTGTCTTCCCCTGAACAGAAGAAATTAGTTGTAAAAGGTAGAAGCCAAGGAAGTCTGGGCAAGACAGCTAAGCCTTTGGGGACTTCCTGGAGAAACTGGAGGGTTCAATACTACCATGAGGGATTTCCCCATTTATCAGCTTTCCCATTTAGAAGCAGATCATTGGCCCCAACAACAACACATTTATTATTCCGTTAAAAAAAACATTTATTTAAAAGGGTAAGGAATGAAAGAATGAGAGAAACAGACCCAAATCTCCACATTTACCATTACACCATCCTATCTCCTTGTCTGTTCCCATTTTTCAACTGCTTTCATTAAGGAACTAAAGGACTCAGGAAACAGCACGTTGTAAGGGATGAAGAAATGGACTCAGAGTCAAGAAGACCTGGGTTTGAATCTTGACTCAGATACTTATTACCTGTGTGGCCCTGGGCAAGTCATTTGGTTTCTTTGGACCTCAGTTTCCTGACCTATACAATGGGAGAGTTTTACACTATTATCTCCAAGGTCCTTAGCTCTAAGATTCTGTTTCTTTCATACTTCAAGGGATAAACCTTCTCACTAAAACCTCCCCATTGCATGGGCCTATAACCATGTGGTAGGGTCATGATGTTGTTAACTGTCTCTGTAAATTAGATTCCTTCATATATGATGATTAGAGACAGTGGTTAATAGTTAGCTGGTAATGAGTAAGCAAGAAATACTACTTTTCCCTTCTAGCAGAGACTCCATGGCTCCAAATCTCGGCTTGATTAACATGCCTCCCAGCCTGCCCCCAAATAAAACGGGCATAGATGTCCAACCAGGAGTAGGTGACAATTAGAAATAATATTTCTTCAGACACTGAGGATCAGAAGGGAACTACGAGTCTAGGACCAGAGCTCTAGACTGCAATTTGGGGACCTGGAGCAATCAACAAACCAATCAACCCATCACTCAACAAGTATTTATTAATACTATGCACCAGACTCTGTGCTCTGTTCTTGAGATACATAAGCAATAACCAGCATTAATCATGGTGTGAAAGGTACCCTGGCCAATTAGTGGAATTGTTTCCTCAAATCAACTTTGTAAATCATAGGTACAGTAGATAGAGTGCTAGGCCTGGAGTCAGGAAGACCTCAGTTCAGATCTGGCCTCAGACACTTACTAGCTGTGTGACCCTGGGCAAGTCATTTAACTTTGCCTCAGTTTCCTCATCTGAAAAATGAGCTGGAGAAGGAAGTGGCAAACCACTCTAGCATCTTTGTCAAGAAAACCCCATAAAAATAGAGTTGGAGGACATGACTCAAAAGACTGAAAGATAAGAATTCATAGGATAAGAGATCTAAGATGGAATCAGCCTGTCATATTAGTAACTAAGGAGATGTCTATCAACTGAGGAAGGCCTGAATAAGATATGGTATGCAAATCAATGAAATGTTATTTTCCTCTAAGAAACAATGAATATGATGAATACAGAGAAGAATACAGAGAAGATTGTTTTTATGAACTGGTTCAGAGTACAGTAAGTAGAACCATGGAAATAACATACACAATGACTACAACATTGAAAATGGAGAGAACACAAACAAAACAATCAAAACTGAAGGCTATGAAATTACAATGACCAGACTTGGCCCCAAGAAGAGATATGAGAATGTAACTCCTTCCTTTCTTTAGAGATTTGGGGGTGGTCATGGGAAGAGTGACTATGACTACTGAACATGATATGGAATGTCAGACTTGGTTGATAGATTGGTTGATTTTGCTGAACTGGGTATTTTTTCCTCCCTGTTATTATTTGCTGTATGGTGTGGTTCTCTGGAAGGGAGAAGAGAGAGGAGTCATCTCAAATCCAAAATCCTTGGGAAATATAGGTGATACGAGAAAACACAGGTACAAACAAAAGATGTTTATTTTTTTAAAATTGAGATAAATTCCAGTGATTAGAAAAGGGACTTAGTTGCTCTAGTGGCTTTGTTGCTGTTGTAATACATATATTAATTTTTTGTGAGAGGGGAGAGACTTGAGACCGACCAGCAGGCTATTGCAATCTAGTCTAGGTGTGAGGTGATACAGGTCTGCACCAAGATGGTGGCAGCGTCAGAAGAAAAAAGGTGTGTGAATGAGAGAAATAGGATTTGATGCCCAAGGGCAAAGCATTGGTTGTCTGTTCTTCTTTCTGGCTGCCTAGGATCCAGGTCTCTAGAAGTATAGACTTATTGAGGCCAGAAGTAGAAACTAGAGAACCAGGAAAGACCTGCTGATGCTTCAGTTGACTGACAAAAGGTCTCAGGGAAAACTAAAGTGGACCCAAGTGTAGAAACACATGGAACTAGAAAGAGAAAAGAGACTTCTAAAAGATCCCAAGAGTGGAACTGACCCAGGCAGAGATGACTGGAGAGAAGGAACTTGAGTCATGTGATTTGTAAGAATAACATTGTCTCATGTGGGCATGACGGTACTCAACACACCTAGAACCATTTGCTTGTGTAGAGTTGTGAATCCTATGCCTGTATTTTTACAATTTTTATGAACTGATATTGAGTGTAATAAGCAGAACCAGGAAAATGACATGTACAATGACCACATGAACAAAAACAAAACAACCCAAACTGAAGGCTGTAAAATTATAACCCCTGAATGTGGCCCTGAAGTAGATATGAGAAAGTACCTCCTTTCTTTCTCTCATGGGGGAGAAGGGAGGACTGTGGATTCAGCTTTCAGCACATGTAAAATATTTCTATTAAACTACTCTTAGGAGTAGATTCCTACATCTGTGGCCATAGAAAAGATACCCAAACCCTTAGATGGTGGAGGCTGAGGCAGGGAGCCTGCTGGGATATCCCTCTTTTAATCAGGATCATTGATTTAGAGCTATAGGTAATGTTAGAGTCACCTTCCACCTACTTTGGATTTGATTTGTATGTACTTGTTTATGGATTTGTTGCCTCCTTCGTTAGAATATAATTTGTGTGTATGGGGTGGGGAGTGTGGTATTTTATCTCCAGAGCTAAGCACCGTGCCTGGCACATTGTTAAGGTGTTTCAATCACATCCAATATTTTGTGACCTCTTAGCAGAGATACTATAGTTTGGTAGAGATACTATGGAGTGGTTTGCCACTTCCTTCTCCAGCTCATTTGACAGAGGGGGAAACTGAGGCAAATAGGTCTAAGTGATTTACCCAAGGTCACACAGCTAGTAAGTGTCTGAGGCCAGATTTGAACTCAGGAAGAGGGGCTTTCCAGACTCCCAGCTAGGCCCTCTATCTACTGCATGACCTGGGAACCAAATCCTCTCCATTTATGGATTAGGAATGGAAGGCCCAGAAAGGTTGTCATTTGCCTAAGGTCACACTTAATCACTTATCTTTACTTGTCAAATCTAATAATTTTTTACCAATCAATATTCTTATGGCAACTTTGCAGCCTCCTTTTTATTCAAGCTTGCCTGTAATTGTCAAGGGAACTTCCATATTATTATCATCCTCCTCATTACCCAGACTTACAACCTAGGTGTCATCCTCAGCTCTTCATTCTCTCTTACCCCTCATATCCTATTTGTTATCAGAACTTCTCTCATTCACACCCCTTCTTTCTTCTGACACTGCTGCCATCTTGGTGCAGGCCTGGACTAGATTGCAATAGCCTGCTGGTTGGTCTCAAGTCTCTCCCCTCTCCAAGCCATGCTCCACTGGTAGCCAAAGTGATCTTCTTAAAATACAGGTCTGACCATGTTACCCTCCCACCTCCATTTAATAAACTCCAGCATCTCTCTTTTACCTCCAGGATTAAGCATAAGCCTTCTGTTTGGCTTTTAAGCTTTTCATAACCAGGACCCTTCCTACCTCTCCAGTCTTCTTATAACTTTACTTCCCTCCACATACTCTGTGAGCCATTGCCTCTGATCTCTTTGCCATTCCTCAAACGATACACCTCACTTCCTGAGTCCATGTCCTTTCATTGGCCATTCCCCAGTGCCTAAAATGTTCTCCTTCCTCCTGCCTTTTCTAGCTTCATTCGAGTTCCATGCCATCTTCTGAAAGAAGGCTTCCTAGTCCCCCCCCTCATTGCTACAGCCACTTTCTCCAATTTATCTTCCCTATATCTTTGTGTGTACATAGTTGTTTGCATGTTGTCTCCCCCATTAGACTCTGAGCTTCCTGAGGGCAGGGACTGTCTTTTGCTTTTGTTTGTATCACCAGTGCTTAGCACAATGCCTGGCACATAGCGGGTTCTTAATAAATGCTTGTTGACTTGACAGGCAATAAGTGGCAGATACAGAATTTGTACCCAGGTCTCTGAAACTCCAAATCCTGTGCTCTTTGTGCTGTGCCGGGATGCCTTCAGTATTGTAGGATCTGATGAGTAGATCCATGTCCATCTTCTCCCCCTTTGTGATTTCATACTTAGCTTTGACCTTTCCTCTCCTGACTGAAAAGACCTCTTTTTTTTCATCCTAGCATTCCATCTCTGGACCTTGTCCAGTTGCTAGGCTTTTCATGACATGTAACAAGCAGAAAGATTCACAGCATATGCCTGGTGCTGATGTAATACAGATTTTGTAACCAAACTGGGATAATATTGCCACTGTTTCTGATGACCTTCCTGATGACATCTACCAGCCCCGCATTCAGCTAGCCTTTAGTCTGCAGTGACACAGTGGGTCAGTGTCTTCAGGAAGCAGCCTATAATCACTCCTTTCCTGGGTTGTCATTGAAAGATTCGCTAATCATCTTACAAATACAATTTGACTTATTTCTCCCTCACTTTATAACTTTCCATTCAAGCACATAGAAACTCAGCTGATATTTTTTTTTCCACCCATTCATGTAGCTTTGGGCACATCCTGCCTGAAGAGCCTGCTGTAGGTGTGGGAGGACACCTCTGCCTCAGTGGGGATCCTTGGCAGAGTGATCAAAAAATAGGCTGGGCACTGGAAAATAATTAGAATGTTTTATTTTTCCCAGACAAGCTAGGTGTGCCAAACCTGAAGTCAGAAGACTCCTCTGGGTGAGTTCAAATCCAGTCTCAGACACTAGCTATATGACCCTGAGCAAGCCACTTAATTCTGTTTACCTCAGTTTCCTCATCTGTAAAATGAGCTGGGAAAGGAAATGGCAAACCATTCCAGTGTCTTTGTCAAGAAAACCCTAAATGGATTCATGAGGAGTTAGACATGACTGAACAACAGTAAGTCACAGAGAGGTTGCCATTTTATATCAGTGGGGAGAATTTTTACTCCACAGGAGTTCCTTACATGGATGAAATCACATGTCTAGAGCAAATAAATCAACATCAACCAAAATATCCCTGTAGGTTACCATAACTCACTCTACAAAGTTCCTCTGTAATACAATTCTAAAATAATGTTATTCATGGAAAAAAGGTTAGCTCCAAGCTGTACCACTAGAGTTACACACACACACACACACACACACACACACACACAGAGTTACACAATTGATTCCTCTCCCTTCTTATTAACAAGTTTTCAATTGGGGGAATTTTTTTTTATGACAGGAGACAGAGAGAGAGAGAAAGGGAGAGAGAGAGAGAGAGAGAGAGAGAGAGAGAGAGAGAGAGAGAGAGAGAGAGAGAGAGAGACTTAGGCATAAGTATTTAAACTGTCCTATTGATCAATACTGACTTCTTAATTAGCTCTCTCAGCCTATATGTCAACAGCTTCTTGATCAATATTTCTTGCTTCACCAACTCCCATCAAATACCAACCCTTCTGTGTAACTGGGGTAAGCCCGTCACCTAAGTAAAGAACTCTATCCTGACAGGGAAAATTAATTCCTGGGCTGGGATGTTGTAGTGCTTACTCCCAAGCCATTACAAATGGTAGTAGTTTTTAGTGCAGACCTTTGCGAGTTTCCTAAACAGCTGTAAACATGGCCCACTAAGCTACATTTCTCACATTTCCATTTTATTTCTTCTCTGCTTAATTTTCAATAAATTTTCTTAAGAATTTTGAAAAAAAATGATAATCCTATTTTTTTTTTGGTTCTTCTGAACTACAATAAAAGATTTGCCATTGTTGACAATACCACGTTTTGGCCATGCTCTCTTTCTTTGACTTCTGTCATACTTTTCTTTTCTAGTTCTCCTAGCTCTCTGACAGTTCTTTCTCTGGTTTACTTTTCTCCTACCACTAACAATGTGGGAAGTGGGTTAGAGATCATAGGATCATAGGCATAGTTTTAGAGGGGCACTTAGGGGCCATCTAGTAAAGGCAGGGAGATCTATAAAAATTAGTAGCTAACATCCATCCCTCTTGCTTCATTCAAGTTGCTACCCCTCTTGTCCAGGTCCTCAGAGCTTCTTATTTGGATTATTGTGATGGCTTCCCAACTGGTGGCAGGTGGGTGATGCAGTGGGTACAGCAATGCAGTGGGTACAAAACAGGAGGACCTGAATCCCAATTCTGCCTGTATGACCCCAGGCATGTCATTTAATCTTTGTTTGCCACCTGTCAATCACAGATAACAATAGCACCTATCTCCCAGGGCTGTGGTGAGCGCAAAAGAAGACAAAGTATGCAAAATTTTTTGCAAACTTTAAAGTGTTATATAAACGTTAGCTACTAATTATTATAGGTCTCCCTGCCTTTACTCTCTCCTTCAACCCATCTTTCACACAGATGCAAAAATAATCCTCTTCATGTTCCACCCTGATCATATTACTCCCCTGATCAAATGCCTCCGGGGTTCCCGGCTGCCTGGGGGACATTTATGCCTCATTCCACCCACCCACCCCTCCTCAATCTGGCCCCGTTCTCATTTCTCAAGATTTCTCTTCATTAGAAGAGCTCAGGGTGCTCTGAAAAAATTAGTGTGTGAGGAGTGAAAAGACCTGGATTCTATTCCTGTGTCTGACATTTCAGTAGCCCATGGCTGTTACTTCAACTCTCTGAATCTTAATCTCAACATCTATAAAAGGTGGATATTAATATTTTCACTACCTATCTCAGCGTTGTTTTAAGGAAAGTAATTCTTACATTATGAAGCATCATTCAAGCATGAGCAATTATCATTCCCACACTCTGCTTGTTGGGTCTTCCATCACTCCCTGCCTTTCTTAGTCACACGGGTGATTCCCTTTACTTCCTGTTGAAATCCTGCTCCCTTCAAGGTCTACATCAAGGGCCAGCTCCTCCATAATGGCTTTGATACTTACTATCTGGGTCACTCTGGGAAAGTCACTTTAGATTCCTCACCTATAAGAGAGTTCATGCTAGATGCCCCTTCTACTGCTAAAGTCCCTTCTACTTCTAAATTGTTTCACCTTTCAATTTTCCTTAGCAGAAAATGATCTCTTCCTATTAAAATTTTCTTACAACAGTTTGCCCAGACCCCTCCTTTCCCCTGCTTACATTCTAGCTTTTAGAATGTATGTATACATATATATTTATATACATAAAGTTCATACAAATGCCTATAGATATATTTTATACACATGCTCATGTGTATTATATGTATATATGTGCATATACAATATAGTTTGTTATTGACTCGTTTCAGTTGTGTCCTACTCTCCATGACCCCATTTAGGGTTTTCTTGGGAGAGATACTTCAGTGGTTTGCTATTTCCTTCTCCAGCTCATTTTACAGATGAAGAACTGAGGCAAAAAGGGTTAAGTAATTTGCCCAGGGTCACACAATCAGTAAGTGTCTGAGGCCAGATTTGAACTCATGAGGATTAGTCTTCCTGATTCCAAGCTCAGACTTCTATCCACAGGTTATGCCACCTAGCTGTGTATATATGTATATGAGTATGTCTATGTGGGTGTGTGTATGTACATATGTAATATATATACATATACATACACACACTTGTATGTATGGATGTATGGATGTTAAACTAGAAGCTCTTTGAGGGCAGGCCTAGGCCTGCCTAACTTTTGAATTCCCAGAGCTTTGCACATAGGAAATGCTTAATAAATGCTTTTTGAGGAGTATTGACAGCCACCCTCAATTTTTTCCTTCCAGGTATATCCGGGGAAGCCATGCATCATTTTGGACAAGGAAGAAGAAAAAGAAAAGGCTTGTTTTGTTCTGCTGCTCTCGTAGTGGTGAGGATGGTGGGGCAGGATGAGAGAAGGCATGCTCTTGCTTCTTGAGAGGACTGACTTCTCTTTAACCTCCAGTCTACGGGATGGAGACTTGGGATGTTTGTTAATTAGCTCCAGACAACTCTTGATTAGCCATGTGCAAATTATCCATTTCCTCTGGATGACAAATCGGTTCCTGGGCCATCCCTTCCCCAATCACCTGGTAGATGTGTGTTCAAAGGGGACAAACTCATTTCAATATTGACTAGAAGAAGAATGTAATTAGAAAGGTAAATCTGCTATTGTTGCTATAACAACACTACACACTTCCAACTGTGAGAGTCTATGAAAGTCAGAGGGAAATGACTTTTATATCATCAGCTATTTTGGGATTCACTGTTCCCCTCCAATGATGTGAATAATTGTGAGTTGACTAAAGAATAGTAACACAAGTGGTTTTTTAGAGACCCCTCTGACATACCCAGCATGTCCAGATATTTACCAAGACAACAGTCTTCTTGAGAAAATTCCTGCTGAGGTCAAGAAGAATTTTTGTTCTGAATTGTATTTTGGTTGTGATGGAACTCTCATGTCTTTCTGCTGGAGCAACAGTCCAGGATTGATGCCAGAATTAAGATGTTAAATCATTATCAAGAGACCCCTGGACTTACATGAAGGAAAACTGGATTCTAGAGCTGGCTCCGCCCCTATATGGGGACAAGGTGGTTTATAACATAATGCTTTGGCTTCCTCATCTGAAAAACAAGAATCTTGCCAGCTGTCCCAGAGTGTTGTTCAAAGAATGAGATGAAGTCATAGGCAGTATGCTATAAAGGACACAGTGCTGACTCTGCAGTCAGAGGTCCTAGATTCAAATCTCACGTCAGATATATACTATCTCTGTGACCTTGGGCAAAGCACTCAATTCCCCCTTTACAGAGCCTCGGTGCCTCTGTAAAAATGACGGCATTGGATTATATGACCACTGAGGTTCCTTCTAGCTCTATATCTATGATCCTATGTGAAAACTTTTTTGCAAATTTAAAAATGCTATATAAATGCAAAGTGTTACTACCATTATTATCACTGCTATGAATTTTCAGAATTAAAATGGACTTGTTGCTGTTATCAGATTACTCAGATATTCAATATGTCCCAAAGTAGGGTAAATAGAGACCTTGATTCTGCATCCTCTATGGTCTTCAAGCATCTCAGGTATACAGAGAAGTCAACAAGAGTCTGCAAGCATGGGTTTTGCCTCCAAGTAGACTCATTGGCTTCATTCACACAGCAAGGGAGTGTCTGGGGCTAGATTTGAACCCTGGGAGATGAGTCTTCCTGGCTCCAGGCCCAGCGCTCTGTGTACTATGGAGCCGCCTAGCTGGACTACAAGTTTACCATCACCTTATCTGGACTACATAGCTTTCTTTAATATACTCTTCTAACTACTGTAACATGTATTAATTTTGAAATTTTATATACTTCCTCTTACAAATAAATACTAAAAATAGGCTCTTGTGATGCAGTGTGTGGAGATGGGAGATAGGTGGGAATAAAAGAAAGTAGAGGCTAGGAAAAGGCAGGCAGCTAGGTGGCTCAGTGGATAGAGCGCTGGGCCTAGAGTCAGGAAGACTTGAGTTTAAATATGGCTTCAGACACTTACTATGTGACCCTGGACTCAAGGGACTTAAGGAAACGTCTATTAAAATGACTCTAGGAAGGGGGGTTGGTGCTCCAGGAAGCTGCCCAAGGGTTGGTGAGGGCTAAGGCCCTGGGCTACAGCCTTACGTCTTTCACAAAGAGTAGGACTAGAGGTCATAGGAGATAATCTAAGGACTTTGAGTCAGAGGAGCACACAATCATAGATTGAGGACTGGGAAAGACTGGAGAAGCCAAGTCCAATCCTGTCAATTTATAGATTAGGTAATTGGGTAATTGGGGCCTAGTGATGTTACAGGGTTGGTAACCTTTGTGTCCTTTGACCTCAGATCCAGCCCTCTTTCCTCTATGGCACACCATTTCTCTTAGGAGTCTTCAGCCTGTGGTCTAGTGAGAGACACACCAAATCATGGTGACACCTTTCTCAGTAGTCTTGGAGTACGTTGTTGTTTGTTGTCATTCAGTTGTTTCAGTCATGCCCGACTCTTTGTGACTCCATTTGGGGCTTTCTTGGCAAAGACGTTGGAGTGATTTGCCATTTCCTTCTCCAGCTCATTTTACAGATGGGGAAGCTGAGGCAAACAGGGTTAAGTGATTCACTCAGGGTCATACAGCCAGATTTGAACTCAACTCTGGAAGATGAGTCTTCCTGATTCCAGATTCAGCGCTCTATCCACCTAAGTTGCTATCTTGGAGTATAGCAGACAATTAGATTGTACTGATCTTAGCTTTGTGGTGAAAAAGCACTAAGTTTGTGACTATGGGGCCTAGTAACAGGTCTGCTTCTTGCTACCTGTAACTGTAAGAGACTGACTTCTCTATTCTGGTCCTCTTTGCTGTTCCTCACACATGACTCTGCTTGCCTTTGGTCCTCATGTTGAGAAGGCTCTCTCTCCTTGCCTCAAATTCTTAGAATCTCTTGTTACCTTGAAAATTCACCCCATGTGCCATCTTCTACACAATACTGGGAAACGAATAAGTGAATGGAAAAAACGGTTAAATACTCAGTACCACAACTGAGCTAAAGAGGTACATTCTGCTTGGCTGGTGTTCTGTGGGACTAGATAAGGCACTGAAAATGAAGAGGTGGGGAAGGGAGGACCAGAAGGATGTGGAAGCTCAATTCTGGGACCTTACATTCAGATTTCAAGCGTCTTTGTTTTAACAGGCCCCTCTCTGGAGCAGAGGAACGATATCTACGAGATGGTAGTGGTCATGACATCATCCAAAGGGACTTGTTTTCTGAATCTGAAGGTCCATTTGGGAGCTACGAGGGAATATAGAATCCATTGTTTTCTTCCTTTCACCATGCATTCTATTTACACCAGAACATGTCTTCTGTGAATTGTCTGATCTGCCTCTGCTTCCTTAGTGAGCTTTTAACCATAACTTGCCCAGAACTAGGGCTTCACCTCACTTCCTGGTCATTTCCAAACCATGATGCCTCTACTCTAACTATCTTCTTCAGCCCCATACCCCAGTTCTGACTCTGAACCCAGGACACAGGATTCTAATAACACACACTGCCCTTCCCCACTTTCTAGCTTCCCTTCATGTGTTGTCTTCTCTGTTATAATTTAAACTCCTTGACGGCAGAGACCACCTTGCTTGCTTCTGTGTGTATTCCTCACACTTGGCTCACATCGTAAGTGCTAAATGAGTGGTTTATTATTCATTCATTCATGACTGGAGACAATCAAACTATTTAGCCTCGGAGCAGGGTGGAGGGGGATAGGTAGAACGTTCAATCGGTCCGGATATCATCTGGGCTTCAGTCTGGGACGAGTGACCACTTGTCTAAGGTATTATGAAGGAGATCATGCTTCAAGTTAAATTAGATAACCTCTGAGGCCCTTTTTGACCCCAGGATTCTGTGGGTCTATTGCAATTAAACAGAAAATAGCTATTCAAAACAGAACTGCTCTGTTTCTGCTCCAAACCTTCATGCGTCATATGTCCTGGAAATGAGCAAAGAATTTACTGCAGACATGTGTGGGCTTGGACTAAAAGTTCTATGGGTGAGAACAGGAAAGGACAATTTGTACCCATTACTAAAGAAGGCTCTCCATGGCAAAACAGCAGTCTGAAAATAGGGGAGCAAAGAGGAAGTAATAAAACTGGAAAAAGCAATACCCTCCCACTCAGAGGTATGAGTGGGCTGGATAGAGAGAGGGCAGCTTTAGACGCACAGGCTGTTACATGAGACCTGAGAAAAGCAAGGGTGCAGAAGGAGATTATGACATATCTGCCAGAGGCAGCTTCAAAACAAGCAGGTTTAATTAGATGGTCGCTGGGTTCCCTTCCTGTTCTAAATTCTGCAGTTTCTATGGAATGGAGATAAAAGTTGGAATTAGTTATTGGGGACTCCTGGACAGGAAACTCCTTCTACCAGTTCAGGTTACCACCTTCTCTGCAGCTCACAGTCTTAGAGACTTTCCATGATATGATTTTGGCAAAAGGTAATCTGGAGGTGAGATTATAGCCAAGAATGCTTCAGTATTTCCTGTTTCCCCATCTGAGGGGAAAATAGTGACAAAAGAACCTGAATGCCACTTTACTTGACTTCTCTCATGCTGTACTAATCTATCTCTTCTCCTAAGTGTGAGAGAATCTCATTTATTCCATGAACACCCCTTCCACCTCTGAGCTTTATCCTAGGATATCTCTTATACCCACTCTCCCTGCCAAAGGCCACCAAGTTTTCTTTCACTCATCATTCATTCAGACAATGAGAACCTGTTTCTTTCAGGAATACTTCCTAGACTACTTCATGAATCTTTCCCTGATTGCTCTTGGCTGGAAATGATTTAGTCTTCTTCTTATGCCTTTTAGCACTTACTTCACAGCTTTTCTATGAATTTACCATACCCCAATTTGTGTCATAAGCACCTTATCCTATCTTGGCCTCCTAGGCAGCTAGATGGCACCATGGATAGAGGGCTGGGCCTGAAGTCAGGAAGACTCTTCTTCCTGAGTTCAAATCTGGCCTCAGACACTTACTAGCTGTGTGAACTTCTGGCAAGTTGCTTAACCCAGTCTGCCTCAGTTCCTCATCTATAAAATGATCTGGAGAAGCAAATGGCAAAGCACTCCAGTATCTTTGCCAAGAAAACCCCAAATATCAGGAGGTGTTGGACAGGACTCAGCAACAACAACTGCAAGGACTAAGTTCCTTGAAGGTAGGGGCTGTGACTGATTCTGGCTAAGGAGTTAGTTGCCCCTAGGTTCAAAGACTTGTGCCAAAGACTCAGTACCAAAATGTGACCCTGGGTAAGTGACTTAATCTCTCTGGGCCTCCGATTCCTCAGATCCCTCCTTTGTAAAATTAGGATTTAGATAACTTTAGACGATCTGAAACTAGATAATCTGCAAGGTCCTTCACAACTCTAAATCCTGGATCCTTTGTGTCATCTTTGCATTTCTATGTGGCTTAAAACAGTACCTTGCAATACAAACCAAATCTCTCTATTCTGTAGATTTCTGCAGTGTCTCAAAGGTTTTAGTGCAGTTTTCAGTTTTAATAGGTTAAGTAAGCTATTTTTAAAAGGTTAGTAAACCTTAAAACTACATTATGACTTTCCTGTGTTGTTCCTGAGTTGAATCATCTTCGTTGGTGGTCAGGAATTGGCTCCTAGCTCTTTAGTCTTACATTACAATCAATTATTCAATGTTTGTCTAAGATAGTGTTGATGGAGTGACAATCAGGGAGGGAATTAAGGCCCCAAGGCAGTAGATAGACTCAGATCTGCCACTGGTGAGTGGGATGTAGGGATCCCAGATTCAGAGCTGGAACAGACATTAGATATTTATCTAGTCTAACTCTCATTTTAGAGATGAAGAGACTGAGGCCCAGAGAAGTTAAATTATTTACCCAAGGTTACACAATAAGTATCAGGGCCAAAACTTGAACCCAGAGCCTTTAATTGATTTTGACCATAAGCGTGACACACACTCTTTAGCATATTTCAGCTTTCTTCTCAACAATTCTGTAAGGACAGTAGTAGAGGTGTTATTATCCTACTTTACAGATGAAGAAACGGGCTCAGGGATATAAAGAAGTCACTTGCTTGGGATTGTGAAAAATAAGTTTTAGAGTCAAGACTTACACTCAAGTCATCTGGTTTTCTCTTTCCTCTATAACACACTAACTCTCTGGGCCTCAAATTCTTTATCTGCAAGAGGTGGATGTTAGATTAGATGGTCTCTAAAGTCCCAGTGCACATATAAGAGTGCATGAGACTCTAGGCCTATACTCAGTTCCTGGAGCTGTCCTTGGTGCTGTCCTTCCCTCCTTGCCCCTACTTCAGTTTCCTGGCCTCACCAATCCATCCATTTTTGTTGTTTTTGCTGAGTCCTTTTGGTCTTGTCCAACTCTTTGTGACCCCATTTGAGGTTTTCTTGGCAAAGATACTGCAGGGGTTGGCCATTTCTTTCTCCAGTTCATTTTACATATAAGGAAACTGAGACAAACAAGGTTAAGTGATTTGCCCAGAGTCACACAGCCAGTTAAGTGTCTGAGGCCAGATAAGTCTTCCTGACTCCAGGTCCAGCTCCCTATTCACTGTTCCATGTAGCTGGATCACTGAACCAATAAATGTCCCAGAGAAACCAAGTTTTTGAAAAGAACCCTGTGACAAATCCTTTTCTACAGCAAGCTATGAATAAATCTGCTCAGTGGGATCTGTTGCAATCTGCTCTTAAATGGAATTTAGGGATGTGAACAAAGCAGGTTTCCACCCTCCCCCCTCCTCATCTATCTGGTTCAGCAGGAATTCAAGAGTGGGGAGAAGCCAGGGCCAGGCTGACCTGTTTGACCTCAGCCTGGAGATGCCGGAGCTGCAGGCATTGCTCCAAACGTTTGTGGGTCTGGTCTGCATTAAGCTCCAACTCATGCTGCTTCTCGTGGAGAAACTCCAGGAGCTCTTGTACTTGGGCTGCGAGATCAATGTCCTTCTCACAGATTAACTCGATGCCTGATTAAAAAAACAAAACAAACAATTAAAAATTAAAAATCCAGGACTACGTTGGAGACCGCATATAGGTTTTACTGTCAATCTGGGCTTTGCTCATTCATCTGTAACATGATGGAGTTGGGACAGGAGGTCTTGAAGGTCCCTTCCTGCTCAGCATCTATGATGCTTTGAACAATCCTTCAGTTCAAAGAGGGTCTGACTCCTGCCTCTTCAAAGAATTATACACAGAGGGTTAAGGCTGCAAATGACCTTAGAGATCATCTCATCTGGCCTTTCCATTGTACACACAGGACGAAACTGAGACCCAGAGACCTGAAACCACTCACCTAAGGCTGCAAAGCTGGGTACTTTCCTTCAACATTTAGGGTTCAGGATTGTTACTCTCCTCATTCCAGTCTTTGCTTCTGATCTCTTTCCCTCTTCAGAAATTGGATAGATGACCATGATATACTCTCGTTTAAGATAATCAAATCTAGGCTACTTGGAGGTGTGTGTGTGTGTGTGTGTATGTGTGTTTGCGCGCGCGCGTGTGCATGTGGACATGGAGGCAATATTTTCCTTCCTCCCACAACAAACAACCAAACCCTTTCATGGGTGAAGTGCATTTCAAAGAGTGTTTCCATCTCAAGTGTTCTTTCTTACATGAGGCTTTTCCTGGTATAGTGGAAAATGCACTGTCAGAGGAATCAGGGGATCTGGATTCTAAACCAGCCTCTGAAGCTTACTAATTATATGACACATTTCTTGGCGTCAGTTTCTTCATCTGTAATGAAGACTAAAGACTAGGAGACTAAAATGACTTCTGAGGTCACTTTAAGCTCAAGCTCTATGATCTCCAGGTGAACACTACCCCTCCCCCCAATTGCTTTGTCTTTCTTAACATTATGTATTTTGTGTTTGCTTGTCTGTATATAATGTTTCTGCCTCCTTTTTTGCTCCTTAAAAGCAAAGCCTCTCCATTTTGTGCTTGTAACTGGTCCCAAAACCAGTTACAGACTAGGCAGTTAATAAAATGCTAGTTGACTAGCTAGTCGATTTCCTATTGCAAGCTAAGAGAGAAAATTGTACTGGGCATTCCATAACGTGGTTTTCGTTCCACCTCTGCCACTAACTTGCTGTCTGACTTTGGGCAAGTCACTTCACCTTTTCACTCCTCAGTCTACTTGTCTACACAATGGACTGGATTGTATCTCAAGTTCCTTCTGACTCAGAAGACTGCTATCTTCTCTTTCTGGAAAATATGGTACAACGAGCAATTTCCACAGCATCCAGGTCATTCACTTTGGGTCAGTATTGGCAACATTATTCTATTCAGAATATTTGCCAAGAATACTTAAAATAACAATACCACCACCAAGAAATACCCTTTACCCAGGAAAGATGTTTATCGGAGGTGGGGTTGTTATCCAGTTGTTTCAGTCATGTCCAACTCTTCGTGACCCCATTTTGGTTTTCTTGACAAAGATACTGGAGTGGTTCACCATTTCCTTCTCCAGCTCATTTTACAGATGAGGGAACTGAGGCAAACAGAGTTAAGTGACTTGCCCAGGGTCACACAACTAGTAAGCTAGATCAAATTGGAAGTCGAGGTAGAGATAAAGATGGGGAAAAGGGGTAGTTAGAATTCTTGAACAACAAACTAATAACAGCCGGTCAGTTTGGGTTCACTGAGAAGACACCTCTTAGAGTGACATCATAGTGTAGCACAAGAAACAAGAACTAAGTCAGGTCGATTTTGTAATCTTGGATCTTCCACCAACTAATTGTGTGACCTTGGGAAGCCATTTAATCATGCCAAGCCTCTATTTCCTCACCTATAAAAGGAAGGGGTTGAACTAGATAACCTCCCTAAGATGCCTTAAAAGCTCTAATGTTCCATTCTGTTTCAAATGTTCTTGTTCAAGAACAATGTAGAAAAATGCCCAATAAAATTATCCCCATAAAAACTGGGAAAATGAGAGTCCATAAAATATCTTTACAACCTTATTACACCCATGACCTCCTCTTCTGAGACCACAAATGCAGGGGACATTGCCTGCTTGTCAGAGACATGGTCACAGTGTGGCTCAAGGGATGGTTGTGGTCAGGAAGATCTAAGTGTGAATCCTGACTCTGATACTTACGAGCTTGTGACCAATGGCAAACTACCTGATCTCTCTGAATTTCAGTTTTCTCTCCTGAAAAAATGGGAATAATAACTGGGTTGAAGTCCTTCCTCTGACACAGATTGGCTATGTAAACTTGGGCAAGACACTAAACCTCTCATTGCCTCCAGGCAACTTTCTAAGGCTTTGTTATAGAACTCTCTGTCTCTCGTTATAGAGTTGTCTCAGTTATATTTAACTCTCTGTGACCCATTTGGGGTTTTCTCAGCAGGGATACTAGAATGATTTGCCATTTCCTTCTCCAACTCATTTAACAGATGAGGAAGCTAAGGCAAACAGGGTTAAGTGACTTGCCCATGGTCACACAGTTTGTAAGTATCTGAGGTTAGATTTAACTCAGGTCCTCCTGACTCCAGGGCTGGTGTTCTATTCACTGTGTCATCTAGTTACTATCTGTATTGTGGGGAAAGAGTTCTTCAATTAGCATTCTCTACATTAATGCGATTACAGGTATGGATTCCTCCCTCTTCCCCAGCCCCTATGCTGCCTTAAGAGTTACTGTGAGGCTCAAATGAGATAAACTATGCTAAAGTTCTTTCTAATTTTAAAGGATTATGATTTTGTTGGTATATGGAACTCTTAAGGGAGAAGCCTCCTTCCACCAATGCAGGATGGCCCTTGATCCATTACTCATAGTCTTAAAGAGTTGGCAGAGCATTGGGAGATGAAGAGACTTGCCCAAGGTCACACAGCCTGTATGTGTCAGATGCAGGATTCGAACAGAGGTCTTTCCAGCTCAAAAGTCAGCTCTTCATCCACTATGCCACATTGCCTCTCTTTCTAATTTTAAATGATCTTAAAAGGATTTCAGCTTTTTTTTTAAAGGAAAACCACAATGTCAAAGTTTTACCCACAGAAAGAACTAATTTGCTCACCATTCACTTACATTCCTAGGAGCCAAATGATAGCAAATGTTAGCTGATGACTCTTCAGACTAAATAAACAAGCAGCCAGCCCTGGCTTGGTGCCCTGCGTCACTGTGCTGACAGAAGCTGTTTCTCTGCCCTGTCCACATGTTCTTCTCTTTATAGACTCCCTTCTGCGCACTCTGTCTCTGTCTTCTATGTCCCCAGATATTGCACCTATCTCCTCTGTTAGAATGTGAGCTCACTGAGATCATAGACAGTTTTTTGTCTTTCTTAGTATTTAGCCAAGATGACACTTCGCATTATGCCTGGCACATACTAAGCATTTAATAAATGGTTGCTAGTTTACTGATCAATTCAAGTGCTTTTGATTGCCGGCAGGGTCTGGTCATTCCTGGAGGGAATGATAATATACACCCTAAGATCCTAAGACAACAAGCCAAGCTCAGTTGTTGAGTTTTGAGGTTTTTTTTTGTGCTGCTGACATGTTGCCTCTGGTCTCCTGGTGGCTTCGTCTTCCCTCTTGGAAGGCAGCTTAGTGCGGTGGAAAGGAAATCTCAGCTCTACTACTTACAACCTGAGTGACCATAGGCAAGTCACTTAATCTCTTTGGGTTTTCTTTCCTCCTCTGTACAATGAGGCGGGTGGACTTGATGGTCTTTACAGCCCCTTCCAGCCACCAACTGGTGCAGTGGATAGAGCACTGGGCCTGTAGTCAGGAAGACCTAGGATAAAATCTGGCCTCAGATGCTTAGCACCAGTGTGACCCTGTATAAGTCACTTAATGTCTGTTTGCCTCAGTTTCCTCAACTATAAAATGGGGAATGATAACAGCACATAGCTCTCAAGGTTACTGTGAGGATCAAATAAGATAATATTTGTAAAGGGCTCAACACAGTGCCTGACACACATAGTAGGTACTTTGTTATTGTTACTGTGGTGGTTGTTATTATCCTGTGATCCCTAGCTCTAATGAGTCTTATTTCCTGACTGTCGCCCTTGCCCCAACCACTGGTATTCGTGTTTTCCTGGTCCTTGCCCATCTGCCTTCTGCCATTTCCCTCTTTGGTATTAGCAGTGAGTGTGGGGGCAGAGACATAGCTCTGGGGTTACCCAGAGGAGATAAGCTCTGGAAGCTCCAATCCCCTACCCTCTGGGTAGGGAAAGAGAAAGCATTTAGGGAAGGGTGATAACCAAATCACCCTGGTGCAAGGTTGTCAAAGACTGACATTCCTCTGTGAGATTTATAGTTCTGTTGGGGAGTACAAGTGGTTCTGAGAGGAACCAAGAGATTTATAGTTCTGTTGGGGAACCAAGTAGTTCTGAGAGGCTTGCCATATCTCAGCAGCAGGCAGTGGTCTGCTGTTCCTTTGTGTTTGTCTCTGTGTTTGTTCTATGCGGCTCTGGTTTCTGACCTCTAGAGAGAGGCAGCTAGGAGTTTGTTCATGTGTCAGAGGTCTTCGTGAGGGGGCCATAATGGAGGCCTTTACTCCTCTAAGATACACGGGGCTGCTTCGAGCAATGATGTGCCTCTGAGATTCAGTTTCAGTCTACAGCTCTTCTCGGACTGAGCTTGATCGCCACTCCTGTGAAAATGGGCCCCAGAAGCAGGCATCAGAAAAAAGTATCTTGTTCAGAGAACAAAGTTCAAATCCTGTCTCAGACACTTATCTTCTGGCCCCTGGATGGGTCTAGGCCTCAGTTTCCTCATCTATAACAAGAGGGGGTTGGATTGGATGACCTCTAAGTTTCCTTCTAGCTCTAAATCTCTGATTCTATGACACTGAGCTCTTTCTGAGCTTTGCTTTCCTACAGGACCTGAATCTGGCTTGCCTATCAGTCTCGGACTTTCTCCACCTTGGTTCACCTGGGTCTAAACACTTAACTCCTTTCTGACAACAAGTATCTGAGTCCAGCCCTGGATCCCAGCCCACACCACTGCTTATCAAAGCTCCTCATCGTATAAGCTATGACCCACAGCCTCTTAAGGTCCCCGACAATAAACAGAATCAACTAAAAATGTAATCCTGGTCCTGATCTCAGTCTTATGGCTGAGCAGCCAATGGTGGCCTTCTAAGAAGGTTTAAACCATGTCCCCAAAGATGACAAAAGGCTACCCTCCAGAGTATAGAGAATGTGTATTACCCAAGAAAGAGCTCTGATGAGAGCTCTCTCCCCTACTGTGATTTCCTCCTTTGGTGAGTCAATCAACCAATCAATAAGCATTTATTAAACACCTATTATGTGATAGGTACTGAAGATAATGAGGGTAAATACAATGAAACAACCTCGACTCCCAAGGAGTTGACATTCTATGGGTTACGTTGTAAGAAGTTAGGCATCATTTCCACAATATAGAAGTTAAGAGATTGTCAGTGACAGTGAATCAGAAGCATAATGCTCAGCATATAGTCTTCTGATGTTGTTCAGTCATTTCAGTCATGTCCTCCTCTTTGTGACCCCAGCTGGGGCTTTCTTGGCCAAGATACTGGAGTGGTTTATCATTTCCTTCTCCAGATCATTTTATAGATGAAGAAACTGAGGCAAACAGAGTTAAATCACTTGCCCAGGATCACACAACTAGTAAGTGTCTGAGGCCGGATTTGAATTCAAGAAGAGGAATCTTCCTGATTCTAGCCCAGGTGCTGTATCCACTCTGCCATCTAATTCAGTACATAGTAGGTGCCAATCAATGCTTCTTGGTGGATGGATCAGAAGAGAAAGGCTGATTGATGGACCACTCAGAGCAAGGTTCTCAGGGCACCCTCTCCACTAGAGGGTGCTAGACAGACTTCTCCCATACTCAGCATTCCAAGAAACCCCCTCCCTTGAGTGATGCCAAGATTAATGGTGACAGATAAGCTAGGTGGCAGGGTGAGTACAGTATCAGCCCTGGAGTCAGGAGGAACTGTGTTCAAATCCAGCTTCAGACACTCGAAACACTTACTAGCTGTGTGACCTTGGGCAAGTCACTTAACCCCAATTCCCTCCTCTTCTCCAAGAAAAAGATTAATGGGGACAAAATGTGAAATGTAAATGGACACTACATTTAGAGTCAGGGCAAGCTAGAGTTGAATCTAGGTTCTATTGCTTACTTGCTCTGTGATACTGGGAGATAAAACAATGAACTTCTCTCTGAACTTCACCTTCTTCCTATATACAATGGGATGTTGGACTGGATGATTTCTAAAGTCTCTTCCAGTACTAAACCTTGTTATCATAAGCTTAAAGCTTTCCATAGAATCATAAACACTCCAATAGTAGTTGACATTCACATAATGCTTTAAGTTCTAGAAACTGCTTCCATATTATCTCATTTTAGTCTTACTATAATCCTGTGGAGGAAGAAATATAGAAATGATTGGCTCCATTTTAAAAATGAGGAAACTGAAGCTCAGGGAGAGTGGGAGAAGGAAGAGGAGCAGGAGGAGGAGGAGGAGGAGGAAGAGGAGGAGGAGCAGAAGGAGAAAGAGGAGGAGGAGGGGGAGGAGGAGGAAGAAGAGGAGGAGAAGGAGAAGGAGGAGGAGAAGAAGACGACAACGACGATGACTTGTTGAAGGTCACACAGCTAGTGAGTACAGAGGCAGAGTTTGAAGCCAAGTCTTCTTGACTCAACATCAAGCTCTCTCTCCACCATCCCAGACTGTCTCTTTAAATTTCTGCCTCTCTGCGAAGCACAGGGGTGGGGGAGGCCTGGTTAGGCAGGTTAGGCATGGCTGTGCTAGAGTCAGCTAGAACCAGCTCTGGAGCTAGCTGTTGAATTTTCAGTGGATGCATTGACATCCAGAAATCAAAAAATGCTACAAATCAGGGTTTGGTTTATTGTTTTGTTAGCTGTCTAAACCAGATGTGTCAAACACACCCCAGCTGAAAAAGATTAAAATGTAATTGGGAAATATTTTAAAAATAAATAAAATACAATAAAACAGAGATAATACAGCCCACAGGGATCCTTATGTGTAGTTTAATGGCTCTATTTCTATATAAGTTTGACACCATGAGTCCAGGCCTTAAAAATGATGGAAAAACATTAATAATGCCAATTAAACTTAAAAGTGTATTGTGCACACATTATTTTTTTTTTCTTTGGAGTGCTGGTTAAACATTTATCAGCTAACCAGCTAACCATTGGTTTCTGGAGTTACCCAGCCTCTTCCCCCACCTCTACTTCCCAATGAAAATCAACTCAAATACCACCTTTTAGGGTGAGACACTTTTGTAACTGGCCAGTCTCATTAATATTGTAAAAATCCTTATTAGCTTGAGTTTTATTTTCTAGTCTTGTCCTCAAATTCTGGGGATATGTACTCTGTCTAGGGATTCTGTAATCCTAACTCTGGGCACTCCCTTTCTAAGACTGAGTACAAAAACATGATGCTGCATGCTAAAAAATGAAAGGGATTTCATTCCTAAGGACAGAAGAAATATATCTTTGAAAGGGCTCTTTACAAAGACAGAGGATTTTTCCCTCCTTGGTTTTATATAGTCATGGTATTTCCATGGTATTTCCAAATATCATCCCCTTTTATATCTATGTGAGACAGAGAAGAGAGCTATCCATCTAATATGTATATAGACACATATGTATATAGACACATGTGTATATAGACACATAAATATGTTATATATATATATACAAATTCAGAGGTATATATATACACACACATACAGAGGTGTATATATATATATGTAATGAGTGTGTATTATATATATGAAAAGGTATATATACATACATACACATATAGAGGTACGTAGATGTGTGTGTGTGATAGGGGTGTGTGTATACATATATGTACAAAAGTATATACACACATACACAGAGAGGCATGTGTGTATATATATGTGTATGTCAGCAGATATGTGTGTGTATATACACATATATACATATGTGTGTATTGTGATGGGAGTATATTTTATAACTATATGCAGAGGCATAAACATACACATAAAGAGATGTATATATATACACATAGAGGTAAATAGATACACATACACCTCTGTATGTGTGTTTGTATGTATATTTATTTATAAGTATTTATTAGTTATATATATCTGTGTTTATATATGTATAAATATATACCTCTGTACATACATATAATTTATATATTTATATGTATATTCACAGATATGTGTGTGTGTGTATATATATATCTTCTTTGTCTCACATAGATATAAAAGGGTCTGATATTTGGAAATGTAGAGCCATTTATATAATATATACATACCTTTGTGTGTGTGTGTGTGTGTGTGTGTGTGTGTGTGTGTGTAGATACACATACATATTCTTTGGGTTTCCAGCTTCCTCTATTTACTTTTTTCAATAACCAAAGAGGCAAAGCAGGTATCCTCTTTCTTGAGATGGAGGAGAAACATAAAAGGAAGAAAACCTCCCACCTTTTTAGCTCTTGGGGCACTGGGGTGACCCCCTGACCCCCATGTTGATTATCTGGAAATGTAATTCATGCACCATGTGTGGAAGTTGGAGATTTTTATCCACTGTCAGACACCAAGCTGATTTATTCCACTTGGTTCCCATTCCTTCTCTGTCTCTGGTGTTTAGTATGCTAGGCTAGGATGATATGTCTTTTTAGGTGAAACTATGGTTCACCCCATCACACATAACATGCAAATAGATTTTCCAAGTGTGAGAACTCATCATCAGGGAGCAGGCACCTGCTTATGATGTGATCCTAAGACAAGCTCTCCCTCTGACTCTTCTGCCTCATTTCATTTCGTCCTGATTCTAGGCAGACTGCATCTGGGAAAAGATGGGTTAGGCTTATGCCTCATCATACATTTCAGCGTGGATTGACTACGATAGACGTGATGACTCTCTTCAGTCCCATCCTTAACAAATAGGAAGCTTTAGGGATTCCCCCTCACTCTGTCACTGCTCCAAAAACCTATTTATCCTCTAGTTGTATTCTCCAGCTAAACACTGCTGAGTGGAGAGCGTCCATTAATTTTCAACACGTGAATAGTTTGTACCCATGTTGACATTTCTGCTCTGCCCTTAAGGAGATGGGGACGAGAGGAGGAAGGAAATAAATATTTATTAAGCATCTACTATGTGGCAGGCACTAGGTGAAGCGCTTTACAATTACTATCACATTTGATCCTACAACAACTCTGCGAAGCAGGTGCTGTTATTACCCCCATTTTACAGATAAGGAAACTGAGGCAGAGGTTAATTGACTTGCTTAAGGTCATATAGCTAGTAACTCAGGAAGACTCAGATTCAAATTCAAACTCTGATGCTCCATATGCACTTTTGGCCAAGTTACTTACCCCCTATGGCCTCAAGGAATGTTGGACAGATAGGTTAGAGTCTGAATGTGGATGTTCTAGAAGAGTGGAGGAAAGAGCTTAGATTTTCTTTTGTAGGTAATAGAGAGTCAGTCATTGAACTTTTTTGGGCCTCTGAAATGTACATTAAGACTATTACAGTATCTACTGCAATCCATAAGTATCTATAACTCTTTATGATTATTGTCTAAATAACCTGTAAAAACCCGAAAGCTTCTGACTAAAAGTTACTGTGACTTCAATCACTGACGTGTCCCAAGAGAAAGGGGAAGGGCTCAGAAGGTACGGTCAAGAATGCACTTTCTTCTGACCTTAGGACAAACATCACTGCCTGAAACCTTCATTGGTGTATGTGCTCAAGACCTCAGGCAATATGTATGTCACATAAAACTTCCACAGGAACACACTATAGAGGAAAATACAAACACAAAAGAAAAGACATCCAAGAAAGAGGTATCTTTCCTCTTCCTCCCTGACCCAGACCCTCAGGCACACTGCTCTACCACAAAAAAGTCACATTTGGTTCTCCTGCTCTCCTTTCTGTCAACAAATCAGCTCCATAGCCACTGCAGAAGGGCCAGCTCAGAAACACTATTCCAGAGGTCTGGGCTTTCTCTGTTGTTGCCTATAGCATGGGAGAAAAAGTGATGCCTATTTTTGTTAGCAAAAGTCTGGGAAATAGTTTTAGGATAAACATGTTTGGATGTATAACAGTCTCTTTCAAAGTAAGAGTATTTAATTCTGTGGGGATTTGGTGCAAATTTTGAATTGCTATGGTTACAGAACAATAGCCCACTGGATATGCTAGATCCTATCTCATCAGTAATATCGAGGGGCACACACAAAGGCTGTCCACTGAAGGGATTTATGGAACACGCCTATCTCATGCAAATGGAATGAGAAATTCTTCTATGGAGCAAAAAGGTATGCATGTGCCAAAGGACTCTGGAAGAATAGGCAATGCCTATTCTTTTCCTGGGCAGTTGGAGGTTGAAAAAGAGGGCAAATGGAGAGCAGGAGAATCCCACCTGAGCCCCGGTTCTTTGTCCATTGGCCAAGGGCCAAGAGACCCAAAGCATTTTGGACACACATGCACATGCACACATGCACACACATGCGTGCGCGCGCACACACACACACACACACACACACACACACACACTTCAGGATTCTCTAACCAATGGCTGAATTTCTATCACATTCTTATATTCGCATCACAAGCACTCCCATATTTTGACAGGTGGGAGCTGGTAACTAGGTTAATTAGTCAATTACATTAAAATTAGTTGAGAAAAATTCTGAAATCCAGCCACATTCCAAGCAGAATTTCAATGGCTCACCTCCATTTTTATCAGAAAAGGGAAAAAGTATAAAAAGACAAATGTCAGATTTACTGTCTATTTAAAGTGGGGATTTGGCTTCTGAAAATTAACAATTTGTCAACTATCAATCAAAGAAAATATTCCTTTAAAGTGGAATCGACCAAATTAGAAGCATTTTGTGTTGAAATTTGGACTGAAATGAGCACGCAACTGGTTCCCTCTAGGTACCGAGAACTAAATGGGGCGTGGGAGGGGGGGAATGAAGTATACTTTGGATTATAACAAAGCATTTTTCAAGGTTTTTGATTTGATTTTGAACAATTTTGCTATTGTTTATAGCAAATTGGGAAAGAAAAGTGGAATGAGTTGCTTAGCCTTTCAGACCTCACTTTCCTTTTTTATAACAGGAGAGCAACACACAAGATACCTAAGCTCCCATTTGCCTCTAAATCCTGTGATCTTGTGACCTGAGGTTAACGTTGGTGCAGTGAACTGCATATAAAACGGTCGTTTTATGAAGATGGACAGTTGGCATCTGGCTCCCCAGAAAGAACATCAATACCACACTCTTGAAGAAAAGAAAGATAATCTATCAAGAGATAATACCCTAAGAAGGACGAAGTAGTCTTCTTTCTTCCTAGTAACATACGCTTAGAAGTGGTTTTAATTAATGAAATTTTAATAATAGAAGGGACCTTAGAGCTATAGTCTCATCCTTTCATCTTATAGTAGAGGAAAATGGCACCCAGAGAGATAGAGTCACTTATCCAGGCTCACGACAGGTCAGAAGTGGAGTGTGGAATAGAACCCTGTCCTCCCACATCCCAGACTTTCTGCTGCTCCTCTAAATAAAGTCAACAGTTTTCTGAAGTCCGGACTATGGAAAAGCCACTTATCCAATTCACATACTGTGCTTCCATTCCAAAAGTTAATGGCTGAGTTGAGTAAATATTTCTATCTTTATTAAGACCATTAGCACATGAAAGTATATTTGAAGAGGTTGGTTCCAAGTCATGCAGTGTATAAATTTGTAACATTTAAAAACACTTGTGGAACGTCTAAAATACTTTCAGGCTTTTGATTAAGGTGGAAGCCCATACTGATGTAAATAATTAACATCAACAATACTGAAGTCTAAAATTAGATATAATCCACTAATAGGCAAATTATTCTCTTAACAATAGTTTGACTTGTAGTTTTAATCAAAACATGATTGTGTGTTTCTTTGTTTTTTTTGTTTTTTTTAACATGCGGTAGGTATGAGCAGTGTCTCCTAAATGTCTTACTGCAGTTTTAAGATGGTTTCATGATTAATGATCAGACAGCAAGATTAGCTCTGACATTTTCTCAGGTGATGGGAAACCAAGAATCCTTAATGACAAGAGGTTAACACAATCACAGAAAAGGAAAGAATCCAAGTATTGCTGCGAGAAGGGAGGAGAAAGGCGAGGGAGAACATCAGAAATTATTTCAGAATTAGAAAGCTTCCAGACTTCAAGTTGACTATTTTGAAACACTGCATTGGAGGACTAGGAAAATGTGTACCATGTATCAAAAAAGATATTTCACAATAAGACAAAATGTAACCAAAGGATTGCCCAAATCAGGCAAGCTGGGAAACTCAGACAATGTAGCAGGTCAGATGCTGCCTAAAAATTAGGGGTCCCAGAGGACGAGTAAATCATTCCCTGGAAGATTCCAAAACCGTGAAGTTTAGGAATGGGAGGACAATAGTTTGTTAAAGAAATCCTACTCTACTTGAAATAGGGGTTAGCCCTTGAAGCTTGAGAGAAGCATATATAGGACAATTAACAAGAGAAATTGCTTTAGATAGCCAAGTTAATGGGACTTAAGCAGCTGGAAAGTCACTGTATTTCTCCAGGCTTGTCTTATCTTCAATGTCTCCCTAAGCCAGTCTGTGCAGAATAATGGTACTCCACTAATCTTTATATCTTGCCACTTTCATGTAGAGTTTAGAGCTAGAGGAGATCTTAGAGTAGGTATTTTTTTTTAAAAAAATGAGACTTCAAATCCAACCTCAGACATTTACTAGCTGTATGACCCTGGGCAAGTCACTTAACCCCA
>CM053622.1:541714666-541747350 GCA_028646595.1 Phalanger gymnotis | reverse complement strand
CTTCCTTCCTTCCTTCCTTCCTTCCTTCCTTCCTTCCTTCCTTCCTTCCTTCCTTCCTTCCTTCCTTCCTTCCTTCCTTCCCTTCTTTTCCCTTCCTGCTTTCACTTTCTTCCTCCCTCCCCACCCCCTTTCCTCTGTCTGGTCAGTTTCCTCATCTGTAAAATGGGAATAAAAGCATTTACGTCCCGAGGTTGTTGTGAGGATCAAATGAGACAATATTTGTAAGGCACTTTACAAACCTTAAAGCTCTATATAAATGCCAGCTCTGTCTATCTAGGTATCTATATATTTGTCTGTCTGTCTATCTTTTTTAACTAATGAAGGTGGATGGAAGTATAAGGGTAGAAAACAAAAGGAAGAAAAGAAAGTGACTGAGGAATCATTTAAAAATACAGAGAAGAGGGCAGCTAGATGGTGCAGTGAATAGAGCACCAGCTCTAGAGTCAGGAGGACCTGAGTTCAAATCTGGTCTCAGACACTTGACACTTACTACCTGTGTGACCCTGTGCAAGTCACCTAACCCCACTTGCCTTGCCCCCCCACAAAAAAAGATAGAAGAGAATATAGGAAAGGCTGTAAAGAAAGCTAGACAAGCAGGACAGTTTTGAAAGCTACAGGTTGAGCTTACCAAATACTTAAAAAGAAAAGTGGTCTGTACAAAGGTGAGACCTGTGCATTCATGTATAATCTTCTTTTTCTGTTCCACTACATACATATAGGCAAATTACAATTCTTTTGGCTATTTGTTAAGTTCAGAATAAAAATTAAAACTGAATGTTTAAAAAAAGTTTAAGGTAGTCCTGGTATTCAGTTTTCAATTGTAGGGAATGTTACTTTTCTTTCTTAATGAAATATTACCTGAAACTAGAGAAGGACACTTGGGTCCTCCTGCTCCCAGGCATTCCCACTTAACTATCAAGGTAATCAGAGGAGGAGCTGGCAGCACTAGCAGAGGAGTGAAATGAGGGGTCCAGGGTGGGGGTGGCTGGGCTGGGGGTGGTCCAGGACCCACCCCATATGGAGTCACTACCTGCTTAAGAAGTGCCGAAGGAGTCTTGAGTGGAAAAAAGTTTAAGAAGCCCTCACTTCTGCCGCTATCATACCTGTTCCAGCTCGGGATTATTTGCTTAAGGATTTGTTCCATTTTTAACTTTGATATTGTTCATATCTATACCAGAATGTCAGCTTCAGTCCCCTGAGAGTAGGATCTATGTCTATGTCACTCATTCTGCACCTCCTCCCCCCAAAAACCCCTCAATTGTGGCCGTTGCTGTTGTTTGGGATGACAAAGGAGAGTGGGCATGGTCTACATCTGGAATTTCATTCATATGAGGACTTGCTGCCGCCAATGCCAATGCAGATCATTTCATCTGAGGTAGGTAGCACCATGGATAGAACACTGGACTTGGAGTCAGGAAGACTGGAGTTCAAATCCAACCTCAGACATTTACTAGCTGTGTGATTCTGGGCAAATCACTTAACCTCTGATTGCCTAGGAGGCAGCAAGGTGGTTCAACGGATAGAGTGCTGGCCCTGGAGTTAGGAAGACCTGAGTTCAAATGCAGCCTCAGATACTTACGAGCTGTATGACCCTGGGTAAGTCACTTGAACTCTGTCTGCCTCAGTTTCCTGAGGGATAATAATAGTACCTACCTCCTAGGGTTCTTGTGAGGATCCTACGAAATATTTGTAGTGCCTGGAATATAGAAGGTGCTTAATAAATGCTAGTTTCCTTCTTTCCTTCCTTTATCTGCAACATACAGTCTTGGAGTTGCCTGAGGACATGGAGAAGTCGGGACTCATCTATTTAATTAGTATGTGTCAGAAGGAGGGCTTCCTGACTGCACCGCACTGCACCAGGCTGCCTCCTCACAGCCTAGCACCCAATACTGAGTGCATATAGCTGCCATTCGCATGGCATGCTGTGGTTTACAATATAATATGTAATCTCACTGGGTCCTCACAACAACACAAAGGGACATCTAGTGCATGTATTCTTGGACTACTTGCTTTTGTTCACATTCTCCATTCCCCACCTCCAAGCCTTTGCATTGGCTGTTCCCCGATCCCTGGAGTGCTCTCCTGCCCTGTGACTCTTAGAATCCTTGGCTTCCTTTAAGAGTCAGTTCAAATACCATCTTCTACATGAAGCCTTTCCCAGTCACTCCAGCAGCTAGAGTCTCGGCTCTAAGGTTACCTTCCATCTGCTATGTTGTACCTATTTATTTACATGTTATCTCTCTCATTAGAATTTAAGCTCCCTGAAGGCAGGGACTCTTGTTTGCATTTCTTTGTATGCCTAGCATTTTGCACATTTAGAGAGCTGAATTGGACTTGTTTGAGATCTCAGAGTCAGGAAGTAGCAGATCTAGGATTCAACCTCAGGTGTTCTGATCTGGACTCTTGCTCCTACAATATGGCCACCTGGATATAGGCAAAGGTCAGCTCTGATGACCAGGATGGTACTGCAGGGTCATGACTTCTAGGCAAGAGCTGGAAGATAACTCTAAACTTTACCGGCCCCTCTCCCCCTAACAGCTCTGATGTGTGTTAGCTCTCCTCTTTCTAGGACAAGGGACAAGGGAAAACAATCGCTAGAAAGGGAACCGAAGTTTCTTGGGAACAGTTTCTATTTTCTTCTAATGAACCTCATCTCCTTTGCCAGCTGGAGCAGCTCACTAGGGTGGGAGGAGATGAACAGAAAGTCTCAGTCCTGAGAGAAGCACAGACCAATCAAGCTGTTCCCAGCAATCCTCGAAAAAGGAAAAAAATCAGAAGTGGGTAGGCAGCCCATATGCCTGGGGATGTGCCCACCACTCAGCCCTTCCAGGTACGGGCAGTCCTCAGCTGTCACCAGATCCCAATATTCTTCCCTTTCCCATGGATAATTGTCTCTGAGTTCTTTCTTCTGTGGGAAAAAGGTCTGCCTCCTCAAGGTGATGCCAGAACCCTGGGACAGAATGATGGAAGAGGAGAGTTGAGAAGGTCCCTTTTCTTGACTTACAACATTCACTCTGGAAGGGGAGATGGTGAGCAGTGTCCTACCCAGGTTCCCTGGGACCATTTTCCCAGCCCTGTTTTTCTTTGTCTGTGTTCCGGGCACCTGTTGCTTTCTGTTCTGGTCGAGTCTCAACAAAACACAGACATCAGGAAGAATCGATAGGGAGTCAAACAGTGGGGAGAGGTAATCTTCTATCCCGTACATTTCTTCCCTGCTCAAAAATGGCCAGTGACTTCCTGGGGCTGATCAAAGAGTGAAATGATGAAAAGTCAAACGTCTGTGTTCATCCCTGAGCTCGGCTACTGAATATTTTTTGTTCGATATTTTGCCGAATACTTACGACTTTCAAATCAAAGGATAATAGATTTAAAAAGGACCTTTGAGATACCTTTGTCCAGCTTCTTCATTCGACAGGGAAAGAAAGTAAGATTCAGACAAGTGAAGCGATTTGCCCAAGGTCACACACAGAGTCAGTGTCAGTGCTGGGATTTGAACTCATGTCCTCTGACTCCACACCTTCACCTATTCTACTCTGTCATGCTATTGGACTGGAATCAGCTGGGGGTTGGGGGTGGTGGGGAGGGACCTGAGGCCACAAGGCCACACATGGCCTTCTAGGTCCTTAGGTGTGGCCTTTTGACTGAGTCCAGGTTTTACAGAACAAATCCTTTTATTAAGGGTATTTGTTCTGTGAAGTTTGGACTTAGTCAAAGGCCTGCACTTGAGGACCTAGAGGGCCACGTCTGGCCTCGAGGACACAGGTTCCCCACCCTTGATTGTCTCTAGGGTCGATTCTATCTCTAAAGTCTCTAATCCTATCACTTAATCTCTTTCAGCCTCAGTTTCCTCATCTGTAAAATGAGGAATAATAACAGCCAGGACTGCTGTGAAGATCAAATTAAATAACATTTGTAAATTACTTTGAAAACCCCATGTAAATGTTGGCTATCATTCTTGTATTATTATGCTATGAATTCCTTTGCCTAGCGTTCAAGGCCCACTGTGATCACCCTATCTTTCTAGTTTTTGCATGGTCTTCCCTCCATATACCAAGCATGTCTCAAACTTTTTTTTTTTTATTTCATGATCTTATGTGACAGAGGCAGGAATTCTAAAAAAAATAATATTTTTGACCGAGCATTACCACTACTAGGTCTGTATCCCAATGAGAGCAAAGAAAAAAAGGACCTATATGTACAAAAAAAAACTTCTAGCAGCTCTTTTTGTGGTGGCAAAGAATTGGAAATGGAGGGGATGCCTGCCAGTTGGGGGAAAGGCTGAGTATATGAGTGTGATGGGTGTTGATGTTCAGTCATTTTTCATTTGTGCCCAACTCTTTGTGGCTCTAGTTGAGGTTTTTCTTGGCAAGGATAACTAGAGTGGTTTGCCATTTCCTTCTCCAGTCATTTTACAGATGAGGAACCTGAGGCAAACACCGTTAACCTCCACTGATATCCTTTGGTAATAGCCACAGTAACCACGTAACCTCCCTGGAAGCAGTCCCAGTTGTGCCAATGATTTCAGGCCACTGGGCAGTGTTGCTTTTCCTGTCCCTAGAAAAGCACAGACACATTCCACTGCTCCCTAGAGCAGGGCTTGCTAGCTTGGGATACTAGTCAAAGCCCAAAAGACAAGTTACGCTATTAAGAGCCACCAAAGTTAGATTGTTTGTAGACCTAAAATCTGTCCCTTAAGGAGAAACCCCCTGGGGTGCTGAATCATTTAATTCTAGGCCATCTGTGCTAAATGTCCCTTCCGTCTAAGATGCTACCATGTAAAGTATTTATTGGGCATTTACTCTGATACAAATGCCCTACTAGATTAGCTGAAGAATACGGAGTCGTACTTAAATAGAGTTAAGAATTTCTGTCTTCATCCAAGCAATCCAAGCTTGCGTTAACTTAATAAAGGATAAAGTAAAGAGATGGTATGATATAGTGGTGAGCACACAGGTCTTAGATTCAGGAAGACACAGGTCCAAATTCTCCCTCTGACACTAATAAGCCATGTGACCCTGGGTAAATCACTTAATCCCTCTGAACTTCAATTTCCTCATCTTTAAAATGGGGATGATAATGCCTGCAGTATCGACCTCATGGAGTTGTTATAGGACTCAAAAGAGGAAATGCAAGCAAAATGTCTCACAAACCTCAAATTATATTTACATGGCAATAATTATAATTTATAATTTACTGTTGCTTTGTGCCTCAGTTTCCGTCTCTGAAAAAATGAGAGTACAAGACTGGATGGCACAGGGCAGCTAGATGGCAAAATGAATAGAATACCAGTCCTAGAGTCAGGAGGACCTGAGTTCAAATCTGACCTCAGACACTTGACACTTACTAGTTGTGTGACTCTGGGCAAGTCACTTAACCCTAATTGCCTCGGGGAAAAAAAGGAAAAGAAAAAAAGAAAAGACTGGATGACACCTAAAATCCTTTTTGATTTTTAGCATTCTATGGTTCTACGAGTAACAAGGCACAGGTTAGTTTCCAGGACGTTCCAAAGCTGAGGAATACAGCTTGTAGAGGAGACTAATTTCTGAGCAGGGAATATTCAGAGAAAGGATAAAATTGATTCCACGAAGCCTAAACCAACTATGCAGAGATGCCCCACAACCCTAGAGAATACCTAGTCCAACCACAGTAGAATGAAATCACTTGCCTAAGGTCGTACAGGCAAGTAGATGTACAGCTGAGGTTAAGACTCAGGTGTCCTGACCCCCAGTTCAGGAATCTGTCACCACTTCACACTGGTCTTCCCAAAGATTTCTTTGAGTACTATTCATAAAAGATGGATTACAGAAGTTATGTTTCATGTTTCCACACATATACTTTGGATCTCTTTTCCTTACCAATTAGAGCATAGCTAATTTATTTGAAGATGTTTCACTATTGAAATTACTCTCAAATATTAAGGTTATTTAAAAACCATATCTATTTCTGATAACTTCATATGGCGTATGCAGTATTGTAAGATAACAAAGAACTATGTCAACGCCATGTCTAATTGTTGATCCGTATTAGCCAAATATTTATTCATTTTGTAAAAATCCCATGTGACTTCAGCCTTCTATTTCTTTCCAATATGGCCCCTTGGCTTCCCTCAAGAATCATCTCCTATAGGATATATACTACCTCCTTTCCCCTAGTTTAAATTCTCTCACCCTTCTCCGATAATCGTTCCTTTACCTGTGGAAATGTAACACCCTTTCTTCCTTCCTCTCCCCCCCCCCCGCAGAATATAAGGTCCCTGAGGGCAGGAGCTATTTTTCATTCTGTCTTCATATTCTTAGCACTTAGCGTGGTACTTTGAATGGTAGCAATGTAATAAATGGTTGGTAAATTAATTTAGTTGAATTAATATTTGGAAAAATTCTAGAATAATTTAGGTTTTTAATTGAATCACTACATTCAATTTTATTAAACTATCTCAATATTCAGTCTACATCTACACTTAAAAAACACAATAAAATGTTTATTGGGGATGGAGAACCAGTACTTGGAATAGGTTTCCAAATTTTGATTATGATTCACACTTGCTGTCACACCCAGGTTCTTTTATAGGCAGCCTGGTTGATTGCTAAGCCTTAGTCTTCTAGTTTCCACAGAAATCCATTCTTTCTTTTTAAAGTACAAGTTTCATTGCCCTTTTTTTGTATTATTGTCACTTTTAAATGATCCTCCCCCACCTCTCCTACAAATGGAGCCATTTTGACTCTCGCTACATTTTTCATAACATCTCTCTGCTCACACACACACCCCCTTCTAGTAGAGGCTTTCATCACCTCTTGTTTGGACTATTTCAATAGGCTTTTAACTGGTTTTGAAGCCTCAAATTTCTGCTCCCTGCAAGCCATGCTCCACACAGCTGCCAAAGTGACTTTCCTAAAACAAAGGTTTGACCATGGCACCTCCCTACCCCTTAATCTGCAGTGCTTCCCTATTACCTCTAGGATCGATGACAAAGTTCTGCCTGGCATTTCATTTAAGGTCCTTCACAGCTTTTGGTTTCCTTACACAAATCCCTTCCATGAAATCTGTGCTCCAAATATATTGTTCCTCAAATGTGACATTCTATCTTTTGATTCCATGAATTTTCACGGGCTGGGATCCCGTAGCTGGAATACTCTCCCTTCTTACCACCATCTTTCAGCTTTCCTGGCTCCCTTCAAGACTCAGTTGAAATCCTACCTTCCCTAGGAGGCATTTCCAAGTCACAATGCTCCCCACCCCCACCACATCCTCACTTCAGGATCTGCCGTCAGAGACCACTTTCCATCTTTTATATATGTGTGTGAGTGTGTGTGTGTGTATGTATGTGTATGTGTTTATATATATACATATGTATATGTATATATGTATATATATACATATATATAAACACATACACATACATACATACACACACACACACACACACACACACACACACACACACACACAGAGTGATTTCTGTGTTGAGCTTGAGGGCAGGTACAATATTTTCCAGGGCAGCTAGGTGGCACAGTGGAGGAGTGCAGGACTTGGAGTCAGAACAGACCTGAGTTCCAATTTGACCTCAGACACTTCCTTATCTGTGTGACACTGGGCAAGTCACTTAATCACATTTGCCTCAGTTTTCTCATTTGTAAAATGAGCTGGATAAGGAAAGGACAAACAACTCTAGTCTCTTTGCCAAGAAAACCCTAAAATGGGTCATGAAGAGTTGGACAGGGCTAAAATGGTTCAAAAACAACACTGTGTTTTTGCCTTTTTTTTTTCCTCTCTCCAATATTTAGCACAATGGTTGGTCCATATGAGTACTTAATAAATGTTTGTTGATTGACAAAGAAGAAAAACTTCTCCATATATGAAAAACATATTCCTTGAACTGTACCCTCTCTGCCAAAAAGGAGAGAGGTATGTTTCGCTGTTATCACTCTAGAGTCAAGATTGCCTGACCATTCTCTACTCGCAAACGCCGTCATGAGCATAATCTGTGTAAGGAGGCAGTATAGCTTAGTTGTCTAAATCCCTGAGATAAACATCGAGAGATCTGAATTCTAATCTGAGCTTTGTCATAGCCTAGCTGAATGATCTTGGGCAAGACATTTCATTTGCTTGCATGTATATGTATATATGTGTGTGTGTATAAAATATATAAAATAAATAAATATATATATGCATATATATAGAATATCTATACAGAATATATGGTATATAAAATAAATATATATGTGTGTATATACAATATTTATATATAATATATAAAATAAATAAATGTATGTGTGTATATATTTACATATATAAAACAAATATATAAATATGCATGTATCTGTGTATATAATATATAATAGAAAATAAATGTATATGTGTATATATTTACATATATAGAATAAATATGTGAATATACATGTATGTGTGTATATAATATATGTAATATAAAATAAATATGTATGTATGTGTGTATATATTTACATTATATATAAAATAAATATATAAATATACGTGTATGTGTGTATACGCACATATTTTTATACATACACATACACATATTTATATATATACACATACATACAACATATGTATTGTATAGGTGTATATGTATATATTATATATAGGGAGAATAGCACCACGTATACATAGCACTTTAAAGTTTATAAGTATTTTTCTCGCAAAACCCCTCAGAAGTAGACAGTGCCACCTTTTGAACCCAATTCGCTGGAGAGCCATGCCTGTGCTTTCTATGTCATAGCGATGTCAAAAACAAACAAACCCCACACTAACTGACAGATGCAAGGGTGCTTTGTACAATGGGTCCTGTTGAGACACACGGGCCTCATTGCCATCCTCGTTCATCCCGGCCCTTGCTCTGAGCCCAGCCCTGAGGCTGCCATGGGTCCTACCTGAGGCCTGGACCTCCATGATATACTGGTGCAGATCCTGGCCCTGCTGGATGACCTCGAAGGTCATGTTGTTCATGGCCAGCTTCCTCTCCGTGTGACGCTGTAGCCGCTGTTCTGCCAGAGTCAGGTCCTCGGTGTTGAAGTCGTTCATTTGTCTTAGCAGGTCCTCATTCCAGGCATCCAGCTCCGCCGTCACCTTTGGGAAAAGTGCCGTCCACATAATTTAGAATGATGAACAAGAATGTAGAATCTTAGAGATGAAATAACAGTTCTAATAATAGCTGCATTTATGTAGCTGCCCAGGATTTACAAAGTACAATACGCATATTGTTGGTCCTCGCAACCACCCAGAGAGGTAGTTGCTATTTATACATAAGGAAATTGAGGATGGGGGTGATTAAGTAACTTCCCTAGAGTCACACAGCTAGTGAATGCCTGATGTTGAATTTGAACTCAGGTCTTCCTGACTCCTGGACAGATAGGTGGCACAGTGGATAGAGTCCCAGGCCTAGAGTTAGGAAAACTCATCTTTGTGAGTGAAATCTAGCCTCAGACACTTACCAGCTGTGTGACCCTGGGCAAGTCATTTAATCCTGTTTGCCTCAGTTTCCTCATCTGTAAAATGAGCTGGAGAAGGAAATGGCAAACCACTCTAGTTTCTCTGCCAAGAAAACCCTGAATGGAATCCTGAAGAGTTTGACACCACTGAACAACAACTTCTTGACTCCTGACCAGCACTCTATCGCTATACCACCAGCTTGCCTCTGAGGAGACCTGTCCTGATCCTCTCTCAGCTCCCTCACCCCCATGCTCAATCTTACCCTTCAGACTTCACACAGTACTTTTCTTGGTACTTTTCTAATAAATAAATTAATTTGAAAATTTTGGTTAGGCTCTTACCAAGCACTGCATTCAGCATTAGGAATACAAATACAAAAAAACAAAGCAGTCCCTGCCCTCAAGGGAGTGACATTCTAAAAGGGGAAAAAAACACACATCAGAAAGTGGTGTCCATGGATGGGTGCTGTAGATCAAGATGCTAGTCGAAGTGGAGAGGCTTGAATCAATTTCATAGACCCATAACACCAACAGGGGCTGTTGTGAGTTAAGAAACAATGAAGCCGACCTTGACTAGTTTGAGTTAACTTTATTCCTCCAAGTGGCTTATTCTGGGACACAGATAGGGGCCCTTTGGGCAAGAAGAATATAAAATCAATTTAAAGATTTCGGCAGGGAGCTCCTGAGACCCTAGGGGACTTCCTTGCTGATTGCTTTTAAAATGTCAGTAAGCCTCATGTCTCAAATATAGAAAGGACGGATTCAAATTTAGATTACGAGTCATTCCTCAATTGATAAATGGTCAAAGGCTATGAAGGGCAGTTTGGAGAAGAAGAAATCAAAGCTATCTATAATAATATGAAAAATACTCTAAATCAAAATTGATTAGAGAAATAATCTGAAGTATCACCTCACACCTATCAGATTGGAGACTGAAAATAAAAAAGATAAATGTTTTAGGGCATGTGAAAAAAAATTAGAACACTAGTGCCCTGTTGGTGGAGTTAGGAACTGACGAAACCTTTCTGGAGAACAATTTGGAACTATGCCAAAAGGATTATAAAGCTATTCACGCCCTTTGATGCAGCAATACCACTACTAGGTCTGTATCCCAAAGAGATCAAAGAAAAAGGAAAAGGACCCATTTGTACAAAGGTATTTAAAACACCTCTTTTTGTGTCGGCAAAAAATTGGAAATTGAGAGGATTCCCGTCAACTGGGGAATTGCTGAGTAAGCTATGGTATATGATTGTGATGGAATGCAATCATATTATAAAAAAACGATGAGCAGGATGCATCCAGAAAAACCTGAAAAGATCTACGTGGACTGATGCAAAGTGAAGTGAGCAGAACCAGGAGAACGTCGTACACAACAACGATACTATGTGATCATCAGCTATGAATGACTTTGCTATTCCCATCAATATAAAGATTCAAGACAATTCTGAAGGACCCGTGGTGAAAAGCATTCTCCACTTCCAGAGAAATAACTGATGGAATCTAAATGTAGACCAAATAATACTGCTCTTTTACTTTTCTTGGTTGGGTTTTTTTTTTTTTGGTCTGTGTTTTTTTTTCTTTCCCTGAAACATGATTAATATGGAACTACGTTTTGCATGATGGCACATGTGTAATCTATATCAAATTGGTTGCCTTCTCAATGGAGGGGAAGGAGGATGAGATAGAATTTGGAACCCCAAATCATAAAAATGGTTAAAAATGGTTTTTACATGTAATTGGGAAAAATAAAATATTAAAACTTTAAAAATTAAAATAAAATTGCCAGTAACTTTTACATACCTATTCCTTCCTGCTTTTTTTTTTCTGCCTTGGGGACTACTTTTACTTGGGAATAATTGGATAGGTTTTTATTAAGGGAATTTTTTTGGACCCTCAATCACTGAATGATCCACTGGACTAGATTTGGAATCACAACTGTTACAAACGGTGATTTGGTGTTCCGTTTTCCTGGCTGGAGAGTAGCGTATGGATCTGAAGGGGAATGCAAATGATGAACTGAAGCCAAGGGCAGAAGCCAGAGAGCCAGATCCAGGTGAGAGGCAGAGGGCAGCATGCAACCCCAAGGAAGGAAGGCGATCATACCCTGAACATGAGATTGACTATGCATTCTTATCTTCACTGGCGTCTAATTCTTCCATTAGACTGTAAGTCCTTCAAAGGTAGGAACCATGTCTTAATTTAACTTTCATGGTATCATAGATCAAAAGCTGTAAGGGACCTCATAGATTATCCATCCCAACACCCTAATTTTTATAGATAGGGAAACTGAGGGTCAGGAAAGTTACACGATGTCCCAGAGATTATAGAGGTAAGACCGATCCCAGGAGAGGCTGTTGAATCCCTATTTTTTAATTCTACAGTCATCGTTCTTCCTATGGTACCACATGTGGTCTCAGCGTCTAGCCCAGGGCTCGCTCCGCTAAATAAATGTTTATTACATTACATTGAATTGCCATAAGGTGACAGAAACACAATAAAAAGCAAACAGAAAAACTCATAAAGCAAAGTGGTCTGGGGTCATTTGGTGTACACCTTTACAAGCCCTGAGAATATTATTCTATTTTCATCATATTTAGAATACAGTGTAGTAATTGCTATTCATAATGCTGGCCTTGAGTCATCAAGAAAAGGTTAAACTACATATTTAAGAGAGAGATAAGCATGTAATTTTAGGATGATTTCCATCTATAAATGTTTACAATAAAATAAGTGTTGGTGTTTAAAAGGGTAAACTCTCAATTGTCTAGAAAATATGACTTTCCAGAAAAACCCATTCCCCAAGCAGGTCTCTGATGGCTATGATTTTATAGTATCATTTACTGAAAGGTACTAATGACTCTAATGAAGAGATAAAAGGCCTTAGTTCAAACAAATAAGTGGTAAGAGCTGGGAACAGAAATATCAACATTGTTCTAGCTAATGAATTTGCTAATTAGTCTTCCCTTCAGACTTTAGTTCTTAACCCCCTCATACACGCTTCTGCTTCTTCCGCTAGAAGGTTTCCTGGGGGCAGGAACCCCATCTTATGCTCTTTTCTATACCCAGATGGCTCTTTGTGCAGTGCTCTGAACAGAACAGGCATGGAAATGCACCTTGAATGAATGAATACAAAAAATTACTTCATAATTGCATAGCATTTTAAATTTTTTTCAAGGCGTCTTTACTTCTACTGCCTTATTTTATCCTTGTAACCACTCTGTAAGATTTCATTATTGTTGTTTTTGGCAGGTATGTGTGATCCATTTTACTGATGAGAAAACTGAGGCACGGAAAGATTGAGGGAAATTGCTAAACTAGTTAATTCACAACAAATTAAAGGAAGGAATAGAGTTCCTGACTCTCAGCCATACCGGTGTAACAATGGGGTCAGGACACAGCCTACACTAGACATTACCCACCTAGCCAAGAGAGAATTCTAGCCCTTGGCATGGGCACAAAAGATGTACTAAAGGACTGAGAAATAGAAAAACAGGTAGAGACAGCTGAGGAAAAGCTGAGGTTTAAAAGAAGAGGGAGTAGGAATTTTTGTACCTCAGGCAAATAGAGCACCTATTACCAATTGGGGCAGGTAACTTCACTGGATAGGGGTGAAGGTGTTAGACAAGGGAAGGATTTACCCAGGTCTACCATTTTAGTCACTTATTGCCAACAGGATAGCTAGCTATTGTTTCTATGTTGCTAAGGACCACAAGTGATGTTGATACCTTATAAATTCGGCACCCTGGTGCCAAAATCCCGGTTGGTCTGCCCTAGTTAACTCTTTTAGTTAGATTTCACACAGAGTTCTGATATGAGATCTTGTACCAGGTGTTACTTCAGAATGATGAGGTGAAAAAACCCAGTAACATGCATGTGACAAAGATGGACCTTGCTATAACACAGCTGTTGGATTCCAGGGCTGCCCTGCCAACAGGGCAGAAGTCAGGCAGGATGATGGTCATGACATTCCTTGCTTTTCTAGGGTCCTTCCCACTTTTAGCAGAAAAAGGAGTCTGTTACTAAGGATAATAAAATCAGAGTTTAACAAGGAATTCAGCCACATGAGAGAAACCTATAAATCACCACTCACCAATCTATAGCACATTGTTTTCCAATGTGCTTTCCCTACATTTTCCTTGTGGGAAAAAAGGTTGTAAAAGTATCATTCCCTTTGTAAGGCAAAAGAAAATTTTCTTCCTAGAATTGAAGTTACTTGTCCTAGATAAGTCACAGAGCTAGCCAAGATTAGAACTCAGGTCTTCTGACTCCAAGTCAAGGGCCCTTTCTTCGTGAAGCTGCCTCTTTAAACATTCCTATTCCAATAAATAATCAAAGCTTAAAATAAATTTCTGTGAATCTACTGAGCAATAGTCATGGAGTCTAATGTTGAAAATAATCATAATAAGAGTGAGCATTTATATAGTGCTTTAAGGTTTATACAGTTCTTTACAAATACTATTTCATTTAATCCTCACCATGACCCTAAGGTTAGATGTTATTATTATCACAATCTTACAGATGAGAAAGTAAGAGTGGTTAAATGACTCACCCACAGTCTTATAGCTAGAAAAGTATCTGAAGCATACCCAGGTCTTCCTAATACTAATGTCAGTGCTCTATCTGCAGTGACATCTAACTACTGAAAATGAAGCAAGGTGAATGGGAATTGAATATCTTCCTTCTTTCTTTTTGTTACCCTTTTTAATTTCCATGATATTAAGGCTGCTGGTGCCAGAGTGAATAGAGCTCTGAGCTTGGAATCAGGAAACCTGAGTTCAAATTTGGCCTCAGACATTTACTAGCTGTGTGAGCCTGGGTAGGCCATTTAACCTTGTTTGCCTCAGTTTCCTCATCTGTAAAATTATCTAGAGAAGGAAATAGCAAAACTCTGCAGTATCTTTGCTGAGAAAACCCCAAAAGGGGTCATGGAGAGTCAGACAGGATTGAAAATGACTCAAATGCCAGGCCGAAGAGTTTGTCCTTTCTCCTGAAGGCACCTGAGAATCGATGAAGATTTTTACATGATCAGACTTTTACCCTAAGAGTAGAAATTTAGCAGCCATGTGGGAGATAGATCACTGTTCTTTAATGCTAGTGCCTTCCCTCTGTTGATTAACTCTAATTTATCCTAATGAGATCTTGTCAGTTCATAGTTCACAGGTTTTCTCCCCATTAGACTGTGAACTCCTTGAGAGAAGGAACTGGCCTTTGCCTTTCTTTTTATCCCCAAGGCTTAACACAGTGCCTGGCATCCAATAGGTGTTTCATAAGTACTGGTTGACCTGATAGATTGGAGAGAGAGACCAGTTAGGAGCCCATTACAATAACCCAGGTGAGGAGTAAAAAAGGTCTGGATTAGAGTCTGGAGTAGAGAGGAGGTAACTGATGTAAGAGATGTTGTAGATCCAGATTTGGCAGTTAACACATGGGGGCAGGAGGGGCAGGGAAAGTGACTCCTAAGTCACAACCCTGGGTGACTGGAAGAATAGCATCGCCTTAATGAAATTAGAGAAGTTTGGAGGATAGATGAGGTTCTGGAGGTACAGAATGAATTCCCTCTTGGACAGATGCCATGTATTTCTCCTTTCAAGAATCAGTATCTTTTCAAGAGAGTAGGAAGAAGTGCTAGCTTAGTATCTTTCACCCAATGATGCCCTTCTCTGATATTTGGCATAGGGTCTTCCATTCCTTTGCTCAAGCCAAAAAAGAATGCAAAATGCAAAAGGAAACTTGGGTTCTTTTATTCTACTTGGACGGAACTTGGTCAGGACAGAAAGTAGGGGCTGAATCATATGATCGGATAATGAAACACAAGATAACCACAGGGCATTCAACTTTCAATCAACCTACTTTGCTTTTTTCTTTCCACTCAATTAGCTCTAAATAATCCCCACCTCAGTTGCTGGCCCACTCAGACCCTTTCCTGGCTCCAGTGGCCTACCTCTCCCTCCCACTTGTTAGTTAATTGGAGCGCCATTTCAAAAGTGGTGACCTCGTTGAAAGGCACATTGGAAGCATTTCTGTTCCAACAATTACCTGCCCAAGAATCACAGTCATCCTGGAAATCAGAGAAAAGAAGGGATTTAGAGAGAAGGATGGAGGAAGAAGGTCTTTGCCCTCATAATGAGGAGCCAGCTTGATTTCTGTAGGAAAATAAGGGCTGCTGTAAAAAGCTTAAGCCCACGAAGCCTCCTATTCTATTGCCAACAGCAGCCCCAAGGGTGGTGGGGGAGAATATCGGACTGATGCCCTCAGGGAACAACCTATGGTGACTCTCACCTCCCTTTCCTGGGTCATAATCAATAATTCACAGCCCTTCATCTTCTAAAGAGAGTGCCAATTATTTCCCCTTAGACACCATGCCTTGCATTTGCCCACATTAAAACTCACTTGCCACTTTTCTGCCCACCTTAACCCATTTGTTGGCTCTTTCTGAGGCTGATGCCCATTAGCTGAATTCTTTACTACTCAACAATCGTTTCATGTAATCGGGAGACTAGGAGATTTCATTGTGTGTTCCCCCCTCAGAATTGAGGGGTTTGGAGAGAGAATACACAGGGGAAGAAAATACAATTCAGTGTAATCTAATCAAATCTAATATGCGCATATATTATATAGAGGGTCAAATCCCATTACAATGAACACCAAATGGTTCCATTGTGTTTTAATGTCACTGAACTGAATATATTACTTGAAATAAGTGGATCATTTGGATGTGAGGATATTTTCAATATATCAAAAGTATTTTTTTTTAAAGATGAAAAGGGTTATGGTGTTTCTAAGAAGCACTCAATCAGGGAATAGGAAAAAAAAACAACCAAATATCTCACACTCAAAGAGAAATTTTCTATTAAATGAAGGTAGTCAACATAGGAGTAAACTGAATATCAGGCTGCCCCAGCCAATGTTGTTTCAAAATAGTCCAAGAGACTCTTATAGTCTGTGTGACTTCCAGCAAGTCATTTAATCTCCCTTGGCCTCAATTTTCCCATCTGTAAAACAAAAGGGCAGCTAGGTGGTGCAGTGGATAGAGTGCCTGGCCTGGATTCAGGAAGCCTTGAGTTCAAATGCAGTCTCAGACACTAGTGGTGTGTGACCCTAGGCAAGTCACTTAACCCTGTTTGCCTCAGTTTCCTCCTCTGTCAAATGAGCTGGAGAAGGAAAAGAAAAACTACTCCAGTATCTCTGCCAAGAAAACCCAAATGGGGTCACGAAGAGTCAGACACGATTGAACAACAACAATATGAAGGGATTGGATTGGATAGCTTCTGAAGTTCTCTTCATCTCTAAATTTATAGTCCTATGCATATCATTAATATATTATAATCAGAATCCCCCCCCAGTTATATTATTGGGTCAACTTTCAGTTTGTAGCGTTGATATTTTGCTTACATAACTAAACACATCTACCCCACCCCAACCATCTTCCTCTGGTCCTGACCCTCTGGTTTGTGTGAAAGTTAAGTAGGGAGGTCTAGTTGCCTGCTGTGCTGATTAGGCCCAGGAAAAAGTTAAGCAGTCAGGCATGTTTCAGAAGCTCATTGGTTGGGCTGATTGCAAGGCAGAAACACTTTTAGGTACCCTGATTATCTAAATTTGACTGCCTGATTTCTAGAAGGATTTTTTCCCTTCTAAATGTACTAATGATGTTCTCTTTAGTGCCGGAGGGCAGATCTCTAATCAATGAGGGCAGTTACCAAGAGGCAGATTTAGACTCCATCTAAGGGAAGAATAAAGGAAAAGTGGAATGGGCTGAGGGGCTTTTTCTCAGACATGTTGTAGAGGTATAGATTGGATGAGGTGACCACTGAGGTCTCCGTCAACTTTTAGACTCCGCAGAAAAATTCTGTGAAAGAAATATTCTAAGACCTCTCATAGTCTGAGGGTGGATATGGGAAGCGAGGGAGAGAAAAGAAGGGGGCAGAGTTGGAGCCCCTAAATACGGCGATAGTAGGTAACCTGCGGGCTCAGGATCACAGTGGCAGTAAAGCAGAGTATTGAGTGTTATTTGGCTAAGCTGAATTATCCAGATATAGTGACCGTGTATTATATGGTATGAAGGAAGCCTTGGGCCAAGGCTTCTACCTCTTTCTGCTTCAATATTCATTCTACCTCTTTCTGCTTCAAGCAGGGCCCCGTCATCTAATCCTTTTTATATCTTTTATATACATAGTCGTTTGCCTTTTGTTCCTTCTCCCACCCCCACCCCTACTACTAGACTATAAGCTCCTTGAGAGCAGGGACTATATTTTCGCCTTTCTTTACACACCCAGTGCTTTGTACAATACTCAGCACATAGTAGGCACTTAATAAATGCTCATTGACTGACCAATCCTTGCTTGGAGGAACTCCAAGCTTCCCCAACTTGACAGAAAAGACAGCCAGTCCAACTGACTTTATAATGAATGTGGAAGAGGAGATGGGAGGTGGAATACATACAATGGCATCCGAATCTGCTGGCAATGGACTCTCCAGATAAACTATTCCTTAAGATTTAAAAAATATTTTTCTCACTAGTCTGGAGATCTAGGCCACTTTGTTATCACTGCTTAACAGGTAAAGAAACAGGCTCAAAGACTTCTAGAGATTTGCCTGTGGTCACATAGCTGGTCAATGAGAGAACCAAGATTTGAACCCTGTCACTGTCCTGAGAGTCTCCACAGAGATCTGTGTTCAAATCATTCCTTAGATACTTCCTAGTTGTGTGACCCTGGACAGGTCACTTAATCCTCTTTACCTCAGTTTCCTCGCCTGTAAAATGAGCTGGAGAAGGACATGACAAACCGCTCCTATATTTTTGCCAAGAAAACCCCAAGTGTGGTCTAGAAGAATCAGACATGACTGCAACAAAGGAACAATAAAGTCAATTGTGACTCTAAGTATGGTATTCTTCGCATTATGTCACACTGATCTGGAAGCACAAACACCATAGCTAGGTGAAAGGAGTTATGCCTGGTTATAACTGACTATAGTCCAGTACTTCAGAGGTCTGTGATTGAACGATTGTCACTCTCCTCTTCAGCACTGAAGACTGCAGTTCCTTCCTGCCTTAGTAGAGAGATGATCTTTTAGACCTGCTGTGGCCAAGAAACTTCATCCAGCAGCCAACCTGCTGATGAGTCTGCGTGAGCTTAGCTAAGCTGATCAGAGGATCATAGACTTAGATATGGAGGGGACTTCAGGGAAGATCTAGTCCAACCCCCTCATGTCACAGATGAGGAAACTGAGGCCCAGAGAGGATTTGACTACGCTTTTGTTGTTGTTCAGTCATTTCAATCACGTCTGATTCTTTGTGTGACCCCATTTGGGGTTTTCTTGGCAAAGATACTGGAGGGGTTTACCATTTTCTTCATTTGACTCATATGACTGATAGGGAAACAAAAGAAACAGGTTAAGTGACTTGCTCAGAGTCACACAGCTAGTAAGTATCCAAGGCCAGATTTGAACTCAGGTCTTCCTGACTCCAGGCCTGGTGCTCTATTCACTGTGCCACCTGGCTGCCCATAGTGCTTCCGCAGTTTCCTCCACCTATTTCCCAGGAAAGCCTAGATGTTATGTAGATTATCCTATACATAGGGGAGGTAAGGATACAAAGCTATGTACACCACTAATGCTTATCAGCTATCCCTTAGGACAGTCCAAGGATAACATTTTTTAGAATCTTCTATGTTTGGAATAAGAATGTAGACCGCAAAATTTTGCTCTGTTTCCAACAGACTTAGAAATAATTGAATCTTTTTTTATGATCAACTCATTTCTATGATTTCCTCTTTCATCTTCATCTTATTTATCACCAACCATGGCTACCACCAAATGATACATGGAACCAGGCTGCAATCACAAAACTTTATGGAACACACGGGTTTGGAAAGGATCTTGAGATGATCTCATCTGTTGTTCTGAGTTTGAGCAGGGTCCCAGAGAGATGAGAGATAACTTTGGCTTTCAAAAGCTCTTCCACATAAGAGCTTTCTATAACCTCAGTCACCCATCCCTGTGTTTGACCTTCCGACTTGATGAAAGCTGGATTTTTTTTCTCCACATCTAAGCCAAACCATTCATGCTTCCTCAGTAATTCATTCCTTTTGTTTTCTCCCTAGTGGAGGTGGGAAGCTAGGTCGGGGGTGGGGAATCCATCAAAGGGCCACATTTGAGAACCTAGAGGGCCACATGTGTTTGGGTTCAGTCAAAGGGTCACATTTGAGGACCTAGAGGGCCTCACATGTTTGGATTCGGTGAAAGGACCACACTTGTGGACAGAGAGTCACAGATGGCCTCAAGGCTGCAGGTTTCTCACCCCTGAGGTCATTGGTTAAGTATGTAGTCCTTTCTAAGCCAGTTCAATTTTCCTGGCCCAGATGCATCATTTAGCCAGGTGCTAAGGAAAATTACAGATGTGATCTTCTAGTCACCATCACATCCTAAAGCATCCTTGATGAATAATCATGCAGCTTCTACTTGAACACTTAGAGTAACGGAGACCTCATTCCCTGAAGACACAGCCAGTTCCATGATTGGATAGCTCTAAATGTTGGAAAGATTTTCCTTCTGTTGAGCCATGGTCTGCATCTCACAACTTTCACCCAATGATGCTGCCCTCTGGAACAATGCAGAATAAGTCTCTTCCTTCCTTTCTCACAAAAACTCATTTGAAGATATCTTTAAGAAATCACTGAGAATGGGGGAGGGGCCAGAAGGGCAAGTGGCCCAATTTTCATAAGGAGATAATGAATGTGGGAGGAGAGGAGGGAATAGTGCAAGGCTGGCAAAACTCCAGAATGGATTATCAGACAGATGGTTCGTGAGTATTTAGAAAAGCATGCAGGCATGACAAGGCACGAACAAGGAATGAACAGCCCATATTAATAGGAATGAGGTGTCCAGTTCATGGGAAGTCATTAGTTCTCTTCTACTCTGAGCTGGACAGAGCACGTCTGGAGTTCTTTGTTCAAATCTGGGTACCACATTTTAAGAGACGTTGACAAATAAGAAAAGATCCAGGGGAGGATGATCAGAAAGTGTAGGCATCTGGAAACTATCTTTCAGGATGACTGGCCAATGAAAGCAGAGATATTTAGTCTGCAGAAGATTAGACGTGGGGGAGCAGGAGACATGGCGGCCATCTCCAAATATTTGAAGAAATGTCACGTGGAAGAGAGAGGAGGGACCCCAGAGGGCAAAACTAGGAATAAAACTAGGTGCTCAAGAAGTTATAAGGAGGCAAGGTCTGGTTCAACATAAAGATTTTGCTAACAATTTTCTGTAATGGGTGAGGGTGCTGGGCTGTGGCTGCATCTGTAGACAAGGGAAGTGGCACTGAACCTGAGTCTGCCAGGACACATAGAGATTGTGTTCCAGATTTGAAGAAGTGAGCTGTCGTTAGGGAGACTGACCTCATTTAGCATGGGAAATCAGAGGCTGTACTGCTCAAGTAGAAATTGTACCCCATAAGCCAGGGAATCAAGCCAGAGGAGGTAGAGCAGAGCTTATCAGGGCTGTGTCAGAGTACTGCTTACTTCAGTACCCTTGGGCTTGTGGGTGCTTCTGGGAGGATCATAGATTTAGAACTGAAAGGGGCCAGAAAAGTCACTGAGCCAATCTCAGTTGTTACAAATGAAGACCCCGAGCCCAGAGAAGTTAACCGACTTGCCCAAAGTCATTAAGCCCCTAATCATGACAGCCAGAATTCAAACCTAGGACTTTTCTGATTCCAAGTCCAATATTCTACCTTTAGTAGTTATTCTTCAGCTTCTCCTTTTGTAGGCTGAATTATCATCTCCTGAAAACTATATCCAATGAACCTTTCTTCCTAATTTCAGCCCATCCTCTCTTGTACCAATTTCAATTGTATAGATTTTGTTAGGATATGGCCACCACTCAAATACTCTGACTATTCTGGACTATTTGACATAAACGTGGGATAGCAGAAAAGTAGAGGTACGAGAAGGAATTTTTTTTGACTTGGAGCAAAAAGAGTTCATGGAAGAAGGGTAGAGAGAGACAAAGGAAAGACCAATTGTCAGTAGACAGGGTATCCTGTCTCCTATTTTTCTTCCAGTGACCAATGTCAGCCCCTTTCTCTCTATGTCTTCCAAGGGCCTGCCCAATACTGAGTCTCCCTCAAGAGTAGGGGTCATTGGAGGACCATGAGGCACACAGATGGCAGTCTTTGGTGCCCCATCCTGGTTAGGTCTCAGTAGAAGAGTAAGCACACCATGCAACCTCTGATGGCAAGTATTGCCTGAGAGAATAAATGAATGAATAACAAAATGCATTTGTTAAATGCTTACTATGTGCTAAGCAGTATGGTAAAGTGAGTAAGAATAGTGAATGGAAAAAGTGCTGCCTGTTGAGTTCCACGTTGTTCAGAAGTCTGCTTCATGTCTTCCCCATTAGTGCCTATTCTATCCTAACCAATTGGTAGGGTGCCTTTGATATAGGTGGAGGAGAACACCTATGAAGAATGGGCTTCCCAATGGGATATGGTATCTCTTCTCAGTAGATTTCCTAGAAGTTCCAAGAAATTGAGTCCAAAATAGAGCTGTCATTCTTGCTCTGGATAATATACCTTGTAGATTTGGAATGACAAGTTTTCATTTTTGGCAGCACCAGTCTTGGGCCCCAAACCAGTTTGGTTTTCTTCAGACCTGATACAATCTATCATGACAATTCAAGAGGCCCAAAGCAACAGTTTAAGCATCATGTATTTTTTGAATTCAATTATTAAATGATTTAATAAAACTAGTGACATGAAGAAGAGGGAAGAAGCTTCAACGTCATGGCTGGACGCCTTCACTCTCTGGGCCACTGCTCCCCATGGACTTTTCGTAAACCACAAGAATCTGGAGCACGCTTAGAAAATGCTTTCTCTGTGGACAGGAAAACCACAGCTGGTCCTGAAATCACAGAACCAGCTCTGGTTTGTGTCAGGTCACTTCTGGCACATCTATTTGTGAAGGCTCTTTCCCAAGAGCCTTAACTGAAAAGTGGATGCCTGCTTCCCTGGATATTTGCTATATGCCCACAGAGTTAAATGCCATGCTATCCAAAACAAGCTCACGCCTTATAAAAATCACCAGGGGCAACTTGATCTGGAACAGGGATTTTCACCATGGACCTAGTAGGAGTTCAATGTTAGTGGATTTTAGCAGCCTTTTATTGTGCCAGATAGATAGAGGGATAAATAGACAGACAGATGAAAGAGAGACAAAGAGAGAAAAAGCAAGAGAGAGAGAGACAGACAAACAGACAGACAGACAGACAGAGAGAGACAGACAGAGAGAGAGAGAGAGAGAAGAAGAGAGAGAGAGAGAGAGGGAGAGAGAGAGAGAGGGATGGGTGAGTGAATAAATGGATAAACAGGTGGATAGATGGATGGATAGATAAATGGATGGACAGATAGATAAGCAAATGAATAAGTGAATGAACAAACCAATGAATAAAAAATGAACAAATGAAAAAACAAACGGTCATTTCCATGAACAAAAGCTTCTGAATGTCTTCACCTGCCTGGTGTTTTTAACTAGATAGTGTACTACAGTTTCACTATAACCCACCATTTTTATCTCCTCATTGGAGACCAATGTTCTTGCATGGTATACAAAGACGAATGTTTCTGCACACGAGGAGAAGGATTTCAACGGTTGTAAGGTAAGGGCTGTGCATGCTACAAGTCATGGATCCCCATATGGGGTCTTGACACACAGAAATGCTGAGGGGGTCAAGAGTGGAAAAAGTTTAAGAAGCCCTGGAGAAAACAGCAATTCTCAAACTCTTTGGTCTCAGGACCACTTTATACTCTTAAAAATTGAGGAGCCCCCCCCAAGAGCTTTTTAAAAATAGGTTATATCTATCAATATTTACAATATTAGAAATTAAAAGTAATAAATGTTTAAAATATATATTAACTTGTTTAAAAAACAACAGTAACAAGTCCATAATATCTTAACATCATACTTTAAATGAAAAATAACTATATTTTCCAAAGCAAAAAAAGAGTGAGGAGAGTGGCACTGTTTTGTACATTTCTACAAATTTCTTTAATATCTGACTTAATAAAAGACAGTTGGATTCTCCTATCTGGTTCTGCAGTCAATCTGCTGTAATTTTGGTTGAAGTGTTTGAAGAAAATCTGGCCTCATGCAGATATGGAGTTGAAAAAGGAAGCAGTATTTTAATTAGCAAATAATGCCTTAGTATGATCAGGACAGGCAGATAAGTGGTGTAGTAGATAGAGTGCTGAGCTTGCAGTCTACAAGACCTGAATTCAAATCCAGACACTTCCTAGCTGTGTGACCCTGGGCAAGTCACTTACCCTGCTTGCCTCAGTTTCCTCATCTATAAAAAGAGCTGGAGAAGGAAATGACAAACCACTCTAGTATCTTTGCCAAGAAAACCCCAAATGGGGTCACAAAGACTTAGACATGATTGAAGCCACTGAACAATGGCATTATTAGGACAACAACTTTGGCCTCAAGGACCCCCTGAAAGGTCTTAGGGATTTCCAAAGGTCCTCAGAAAACACCCTGAGAATCACTGGCATATTTGATGTGGAGTCAGGAAGACCTGGCTCTTATCCTGCCTCTGATCCTTAATAGCTGTATGACCGTGAGCAATTAGTTCACTTAACTTCTCTGGACCATACTTTTCTCACCAGTAAAATGGGAGAATAAAGCCTTACATTATAAATGAATGAATAAATAAAAGTCCTCACACTAGAGGGTTGTTATGAGGATCAAATGGAATGTTTAGGTAATGCAATTTATAAATGTTGAAGGGCTTTATAAATGTCGGTTATCATTTTGTGGGGTGGGGGTGGTGAGGTAGCCAGACCTGTGATGTCATCAGGTGCGGGAACCTCTGGTGAGCTGACTTGTCCTGCAGATAGGCAGATAGGCAAGTGCTCTGAAATGTATATTTTCACAGAATCTCCATTCAACCTTTCCACACCTCAGTTTCTTGATTTGTAAAGTTGGGAATCAAAACACCTACTTCAAATGAGAACACGTATCTTTAAAAAAAAAAAAAGTAAGTTTCCATAGTGTTATGCGTACATGACCTTATTTGAGCCTCCTTCCAGTGCTCTGAGGGAGGTCTATTATTATGATGGCGAGGACAGGAGAGGGACAACCAGGACCTGTGAGTTTATCTGCTCAGGCGACACAGTCATTGCCCAGGATAAGGCTCTCATGCATGGAATGAAAGACCAAAGGAGAGTGTGGTGCACTGGGAGGAACCCTCAACTAGGAGCCAGGACACTTGGATTCTGATTGTGGCTTTGGCTCTACAGACATTGGTATCCAACTGCTTCAGAAACCTAGGAGTCTAAGTAAGAGAACCAACGGAACTGAGCCATGGAGGGGTTAAACGCCCAGACTCACACAGTCCTGACGTGTCAGAGGAAGGATTTGAACATGGGTCTTCCTGACTCCAAGGCCAGCTACCTATCCACAACGCCAGGCCATCTCTAATTATTATAATCATTTCAGACCAATTTAAGACCTCATGATTTTGTGTAGAACTTAAAATTGTTTGGGGGAAATAAAAAATTAAAGTAATCATATGCATACATCTTGGGAAATCTAGAAGGACCTGACTGTATTTAGATTAATTCAGAGATTCACTTTAATATGCTGACCTAACATAATGACAGGATTTTGTCTAGGTTTCTTAGCTATGACAAGTAGTATAGAAAACCTTGCTACATCACTAGTAGTGGGTGAGAGGAGTGATGGACATCCCTGAAGAGTAAGGCATTTAGGTTGTATTCAGAGGACAAATACAAAATTCACTGGGTTTTATCAAGTATTAAATACACTATGCACCAGCCACACTGGATTACCTGCTATTCCCCACACCTACAAAATGCTCTATCTCTCATCTCCAGGCCTTTGCACTGGCTGTACCCCATGCCTGGTACTCGTGTCTGCCTCTTGGAATACCTGGCTTCCTTCCAGACAGCACTAATTCCACTTTCTATATGAAACTGTTCCTGATCCTCACCCCTCCAGCTCCAGCTGCTAGTGTCCCCAAATTATTGTGTGTTAATTTTGCTTATATTATGTATGTACATGCTATCCCTCCCTATTGCCTGAGGGCAGGTGTAGGGGGAGGGCTGTTTCACTTTTTATCTTTGTATTTCCCAGTACTTAACACAGTGTCTGGTACATAATTTTCAGTCCTGTGTGTCTCTTCCTCCCTACCCCCGACTCTTTGTGAGCCCATTTGGGGTTTTCTTGGCAAAGATACTGGGGTAGTTTGCCATTTCCTTCTCCATCTCATTTTACAGATGAGGAAACTGAGGCAAACAGGGCTAAGTGATTAGCATAAGGTCACACAGCTAGCATCTGAGGACAGATTTAAACTCAGGCTTTCCTGATTCCAGGCTCGACATTCTATCCGTTGTGCCGCCTAACTATTCTGGTACGTAGTAGAAGCTGAGCCAATTGATAACCTGACTTTTAAACACAGCATTTTGCAAAGCTCGGTGAATTTCGGAGAATTAGACATTTTTAAAAAGTAATTTAATTTTTTCATTCGACCATAGAGATCCAGTCCACCTCCTCATTTTAAAGATGAGGAAACTGAGTAAGGTTCAGGGGAGTTAAGGAATTTTCTCTAGGTCATGCAGCTAGTGAAGTACTAGAACTCTGATCACCTTTTTCTCAGTCAGTGTTCTGGTGTTATCTCCACTAAACTGCAGATTTTAATCTGTTTTCAGTTTAGACAAACTTTTTTTAATATGAAATATTTGGTTCAATCATAAACTCCTAAAGGAATCAAATAAGGGCTTTCTCAGAGCTCTAGGGTCAAGAAATAATAATCAACCCCCTTCTCACTTTTCCCCTTATTACCCTATGTTTGTGTACCTTGTGTACCTCACAGCATATTACCTTCTTGAGTTTTTATTTGAATAAATGGATTTATTTTTTAAAAAAATCATAACAGTAACTGTTCTAGGAAAATTTCTGTTCTTAAAATACTCGTGGAGGGGGCAGAACAGAGAGAAGGGAAAAAAGAGACCTATGATTTCATCTCTGTTGGGAATTCCCAGCATGGAAGTGCTTTCCACCAATGCAGATTGGAACTCATCTGTAATTTACAGTCTCAGAAAGGAGCCTGAACAACAGGTTAGGTTACTTGCTAATGGTTTTTTAAAAGTATATAGTTCCTGAAAAATATTTTCTACTTTTAAAAAAAAAACCTGATATGCTAAGGTTCACAACTGAGGCATTGAATTGTGATTTTATGATTTGCCCAAAGCTAGGTAGGCAGATACTTTCAACTTCAATAATACTTAAGAGAAAATGTCTGCATCTATACAGGCAGATCTCACTTTACAGCTTAGTTTTTCCATCTCTTATGCAGGCACCATGTTCTAGCCTGTATCATTATCATTTGTGGGGATGTCTGATTTCCTTCTCTAGGGACTATGTCTTATCTATCTCTGCACCTGTCATAGGACCTAGCACAGTGCTCGCATCCCACGAGTAGTTAGTAAATATGTGTACCCAGCTTCTAGGTTTGCCGACAACATACAGAAGAATACCTAAAATGAGTCAGCTTTTAAAAATTCTGAAGTAGCAAAAGTTTGTTTTCTGTGTCCTTTTACCATGCTTCCCACCCTGCCCCTCCTTAATCCAGTTATGGTCCTCTCTTCCTCTGTCAGCTAGCATCATCATGCTCTTCTATCCTTCCCTTCCCCCATCAAAATCTGTTCTCAACTGGCACATCATAAACTAATACATATGGAAATGTTAATTGCTAACAAGCACTTAACGTGTAACCCTATTGGGAGTATCTGCATTTTGATGCGGACCAAGCCTGTAAGTATAAGAATTATGAGATGCAGAATTTGAGGGAATGGTGATAGAGAAGTTGAAGAGATATTTGGAGTGGGAGTGTATTTTTTGAGCAGCCCTCAAGAAACAGGGTTCAAGATTCATTCAAGACCGGCCAAGAGACTACTCTTAAAGCAAACCCAATATGTGAAAACTTTTCATTATGCAAATGATATTTTTGAGGGAGTGATTTTTTTCATTTACAAAAGAGTTCACCAAAGTATTCATTTAAACCACAATTTACATTATTGTTGCAGTTAAGATATGACCTGGTTGATAAAAACTTCAATTTATACCTGACTTTTCTAGAATACCATGTATTGCCTAAAGTGAGTTCTCTTCTGCCAAGATTCACCATATACAGACTATATATTTTAAATTGTTATTTAAGGAGAGAAAGTGGATTTACACTGAATTGTTAACACTTTCCCTCAGTCCCTTTGTAAACAGAGACATAGTTCAACTCATGTAGTTAGCTGAGGGGAGGGGGTATGGTCGGTGGCAATGGAATGGAGTAAAGTACATCTGACTCATACAGAAATTAAACCAGCAACCTTGACCTCAACAACAGCGTGTTCAAATACTCTGAGCCCTAAATATTCCAGATCGGAGGGCTATGTGGTGATTTGGAAAGAGAGAATAGTAATATAAAACACAGATGGAAAATAACTACGTTTGCTGCCACAATTTTCCCTTCTGATAATTCTACCCTTAGATGACAGGTGGGAGTAGAGGGAGATGAATTCTGCAAGACCCTGGATTACAGGCACCTGGTCCATATTGTCCAAATCCCATCTCCTCCCAATCAGAACACATGGCCTGACAAAGGCCATTCCCTTTTGGGAAGTCTATCTAAAAGGGCACATTCTATTCTTGAAAATGGGACCGACCCAGAAATCTGGGACATATAGTTATTGTTCTTATGGGGCAGGGCTCTAATACCAGAAGATGAACCATGCAAAGAGATGCAACGTGGCACCCGACTCAGGGGTTTCGGAAATGGACTGATTGTCCTATAGAGTAGGACAAAACTTTGTTTTTCATTCGTCAGACTTTTAATCTGCTCTCTTAATTGCTGTAGGACTAACTGAGGACAATCCCTTAGCTTTAGGGGGTGTGTAAGTTTTCTGTTTGCCAGCATGTTTCCACTCTGGATCCTGCTATCTTGGACAAGTGCACCAGCCACTTTGATCTATATATACAGCAAGCCTAGTGCTGAGAATACCACCTGCTTTTGAAAACAGCCTGTTCCCCTTCCTGATTCCTATTGCTGTTCTTCAATGGATTCGTGTCTGACTCTTCATGACCCCATTTTGGGGTTTTCTTGGCAAAGATACTGGAGTGGTTTGCCATTTCTTTCTCCTGTTCATTTTACAGATGAGGAAACTGAGGCAAACAGGAAGAAATGACCTGCCCAGGGTCACACAGCTAGTACATGTCGGAGGCTGGATTTGAACTCTGAAAGATGAGTCTTCCTGACTCCAGGCCTGGCGCTCTGTGCACCATGGCGCCACCTAGCCACCCTCCTGATAGTGAAGTAAGGCCATACTCAATGATTAGCCAACTGGCAAACAATGTGAGACTCTGAAAATGCATAACTAGGCAAAGAGGCACAGTGAAATAAATTTGCCTGGAGAGTAGGGAATGTGGGCCTCCCACACCACAGCACTGACAAAACATTCCAGAACATTCATACACAGATAAAAAAAACAATAGGGATGGGCCTCTGTATCAGAGGCACCTAGTAGAACTCCCTCATTTTACAGATGAGGAAACTGAGACCCAGAAAGTAGAAATAATGTGCCCACAGTTAGTTAGTGGCAAAGCCAAGATCAAAACCCACGTGTCTTGCATCCTACTTCAATGTTCTCCTGACTACATCACATTAACTCTTTTTCCTTTACTTTGGGCATGGCAGCATGTCATTGCCAGGCAATGCAGACAAAAACATGAGGGGTTTCCTGCTACCACAAAGGGTGATTTTGAGGATCAAATGAAATCATGTAAAAGTGGGGTTTTAGAGTATGTATATGCATACACACACACACACATATACACACACACACATATAAATACACAAATGCACATGTTGTCGTGGGAGATGAGGCATGATGAATAAATGTGTAGGGGATCAAGGATCCCCTAGATCCTTTAGATCTTTAGAATTAGATCACGTCTAAAAATGGACAGCTAAGACGTATCATCTTACGCCATCTCCCAGAGGCTATCAGTTAGCAAATCCCTTTCCCTGTTTCATTGGCATAAGATCATAGACTAAGGACTGAAAGGAATATCAGAGGTCATCTAGTCCAATTCCTTCATTTTACACATGAGGGAACAGGCCCACAAAGGTTAAGTGGCTTGCTCAAGGTCTCACAAGGAGTAAGTGCCAAAGGGAGGATTTGAACCCAGATCTTCTGACCCCAGAGTCAGTGTTTCTCCTGTGCCATGTTTGTTTGTTTTTTTTCCCTCATTCAGGTGAACCAGATCCTCACCACCCAAGCCATTAGCCCCTAAAGTCACTTCCATACAAAGTCGGTCTATTACCTCAATGGTGTATTGCTCAAAGATCCGGAGCTGTAGGAAGATGTCCAGCTTGATTTTGCGCTCATGGAAAAGCTCTTCCATCTGCACTTGGGCTTCATCGAGCTGCTGCAGGACGGATTCGATGTGGCTGATGGAGCTGTTATGAGGTGTCTTGTTGCTGGACACCGCCGAGTCCCTGTAGCAGAGCAGAGAGAAAAGAAGGGCGATGCCCCAAACATTAAATGGTTCCCTCTAACAGAACCCGAGTCTCTATGGTATACCTAACAATGGGGCCAATGTACAAAGCCAACACTCTGAGGAAGTTTATGTATCTCAATAAACAACTATAGAGCTCTAGAGTTGAAAGGGAGCTCAGAAATCCAACATCTTCATTCTGCAGATGACGAAATGGTCCCAGAGAAGGAAAGCAAGATGCTCACAGCTAGTTAGAGGCTGAGTGAGGAGTATAATGTAAGACTCCTGGCTGCCAATCCAGTATTCTTTCTACTCTATCCCACTGTCTCTGCTTTTTACCATGTGCATGGAAACACCAAACTAGGCAACAGAGGCAAAAGAATAAATAACCACCGGACTGTTGTACCCAGTGGTTTTTAAAGATCAAATGTAATTATGTAAAAATCTTTTGGAAAACATAAAGTGATATATAGAGTTTTATGAATGACTCCCTCTACCGACACAAAAAAAAATACAATCCTGATCACAAGAAATTTACAGTGTATTTGAGGGAGACAAATTACAAAGGAAAAAATATATATATCAAACAATTGGAGAAGAATTAAAAAGAACATGTCGACAAGTGGAATATGATGATCATACAGGTATAGCCTATATCAAGTTTCACATCTTCTTGGGGATGGAAGAGAGGAGAGAAGGGGAACGATTTAGAGCTCAAAATCTTATAAAAGTGAATGTTGGAAACAAAAAATAAATAAACGTTTTTTTAAAAAGTGGAAGATGCTAGAATTATAGCTTGAAGGCCTAAGTGCTCAAGAAACAGAGGAAAGCAGTAGTCACACCAGGGTAGGGGTAGATAATTGGCAAAGTTTTCCTAAAAGGAAAAAAAAATTTAGTTGGGTCCTGAAAATGGAAACTGACATACAGACTAGTTGATCAGTGGGAGGGTGGGATGATCACATACCAAAGTGGGAGCAAGAGTTGCCGTATTATTTTTATTTTTTTCATATTGCTTTTAAAAGGGGCAACAAATAGCCTGGCTTGGTTAAAGCAGGTGTGTGGTAGAGAAGAAATGTCATTGGGGAAGGTAAGCTCTGGGACAGTGAGCATCATTTTCTTTTGTCTTTGTATCTCTCTTCCCACACTGCTGTCCTCCCCACTTCCCCATCTAGCTTAGTTCCTGGCACACAGTAGGTACTTAACAAATGCTCCTTGAATTAAACTATATTCCCCAAGGCTTAACACAGTGTCGTTCAGTCGTGTCTGACTCTTTGTGAAACCATTTGGGCTTTTTCTTGGCAAAGATACTGGAGTAGTTTGCAATTCTTTCTCCAGCTCATTCTACAGATAAGGAAACTGAGGCAAACAGGATTAAGCGATTTGCTTAAGATCGCACAGCTAGTAAGTTTTTGAGGCTGGATTTGAACTCAGGTCTTAATGATTCCAGGTCTAGCACTCTATCTACTGAGCCATCATTAAAATAAAACTCAGCAAAAAAAATAGAGAAAAAAGAAAATATATTAATGGCCCATTGTCAGTTGGACATGTGCTTGAGTTTCCTGCACTGATAATGTGTTTACATCAAGTTATCTGCTCTTTCATCTGATCCCCCTTTTGCTATGAACAGCATTGTGTGTGAGATACCTCTTACTGGGGCTATAAATTCAGGCTGACAGTGAGGAAAAGAGCTTTTCTCTGGATGAATCTCACTGTTCCATACAGAAATGGAGCACCTCATTCTTACTTCACTGTCTACACCCACTGGGAGAACTGTCTTACACAAAACCAACACAAAATTAGACCGTGTCCTCTTAACCAGGATGTGCTGCTTTGTGTGGAAATGATAATATTTATATAACTATGATAATACATGCTATATTAATATATAATAATTTATAACAAACAATAGCCATAATATTTATATAACTATAATGGAATACTGGTATTAATATATAATAATTTATAACAAACAATAGCCATAATATTTATATAACTGTAATGAAATACTGATATTAATATATAATAATTTATAACAAATAATAGCCATAATATTTATATAACTATAATGGAATACTGATATCAATATATAAAAATTTATCATAAAATAATAGGTATAAAATTTATATATCTATGATATAATAATACCATATAATTAATGAATAATAACTTATAATAATAAAATGATACCTATAAAATTTATATATGTGATATAATAATACCACACTATTAATAAATAATAACTTAGAATAATAAAATCATAGCTATAAAATTTATATAGCTATTTAGACCAGGATCAAAATTTAAAAGGGCTAGGGTGAAAAACTCTCCCATCTTCCTTAGCCAAACTATAGCAGTCCACACTGTTGACTCACCCTTCTTCAGGGCGTGTGCTCCTGTCTTGGTTTCTGAGACCCCACACTTTTATTGGTTTTTCTTTTACATATCTACCATGTATTTCTGTCTCCTTCACTGATGTGCATTCTCTTGTGACCCCTTGAGGCAGGAATTTGTCTAGGTTCTGTCCTTGGTCTTCTCTAGTATCTATGCAAATTTACTTTTCAGGTTTGCAAATAACATAGACCTGAAAGGAATAGCTAATATATTCATCTCGGTGTCTGGATCTCCTCTCTCCCTCCCTCTCCCTCTCCTTCCCTCCCTCTCTCCCTCTTCCTCCCCC
>CM053622.1:541683189-541714566 GCA_028646595.1 Phalanger gymnotis | reverse complement strand
CTCTCTCTCTCTCTCTCTCTCTCTCTCTCTCTCTCTCTCTCTCTCTCTCTCCCCCCCCCCCAGAATAAAGCACTGAATCTAATCACATGTACAAGGAGCTGAGGGTACAAAGATGAATTCATCATAGGATCATAGATCTAGCCTTGGAAGGCACTTCAGAAGCTGCGTAGTTCAACCTCCTCACCATACATTCATTTATTGTTGCTCAATGGTTCACCCTTGTCCAACTCTTCATGATTCAGTGGACCATAGCGCTTCGATACTGTCCATAGGATTTTCTTGGCAAACATACTGGAGCGGTTACCCATTTCCCATTTCCTTCTCCAGTGGATTAAAGCAAACAGAGGTAAAGGGTCACACAGCTGGTAAGTGTCTGAGGCTGAATTTGAACTCAGGTCTTTCCGACTCCAGGACCTGTGTTCTACCCACTGAACCACCTACCTGCTTCCAATACATTCACTATACATACATAAAATGAAAGACAGTGTATGTCCATAAAAGGGCAGTGAGCTGGTGCACTAGATAGAGCACTGGGCCTGGAGTCACGTAGACTCATCTTTCTGAGTTCAAATCTAGCCTCAGACACTTACTAGCTGTGTGACCCTTGGCAAGTCACTTAATCCTGTTTGCCTCAGTTTCCTCATCTGTAAAATGGGCTAGAGAAGGAAATGGCAAACATCTTTGCCAAGAAAATCCCAAATGGAGCTACAGAGAGTTGGACACAACTGAAACAACTGAACAACAAGCATACATAAAATGAAGGACGTACACATAAATTGAGGACATGGTAGGTCCTTGCCTAAAGCATATTAGGCAGTAAATTTAAGAGGCAACATTTGAAGCCAAGTACTCTGACTTCAGAGCCAGTCCTCTGCAGTTAATATTTGTAAGTTGCTTTGCAAACCCTTATTTTTAGGAAACTTTAGGTGTTGCAGTGGATAGACTGCTGGGGCTGGAGTCAGGAAGACCTGAATTCAAATCCAACCTCAGACATTTACTATCTGTGTAACTTTGGACAGGTCATTTAACCTCTGTCAACCTCATTTTTCCCAACTATAAAATGGGGTGATAATAGCACCTGCCTCCCAGGTGCATTGTGAGTATCAAATGAGGGGTTTATAAAGCATTTAGTAAGATACCTGGCACATTAGTAGGCCCTTAAAAAATGCCTGTTTCCATCTTTCCTTCCCTGATCTTAAGGAGTCTACAATCTAGTGGAGATGCACACCAGCATTAAAATGCAAATTTGAATATGACTAAGTGAATAAGACAGCCTAGAGAAGGTTGAAAGAGGAGGGAGGAATGCTTATACCTGAGGGAGGGGGGAAGCAATTAATTAAGGCTTTATGAAGCAAATGACACTTAAGATGGGCTGCTGAGCTAAGAAGAAGAGGCAGACATGGGGGACGAAGGGTGGGGACTCTCGGGAACAATCGGTGCAGGTGCAAGTTTCCGAGACTGTTTGGTTAGTGATTCCGCTGCAGGGTCTAGAGAATCTCCCTGGTTGTTTGGGATAGGAAACTCCTAAATTACAACTGAAAATCAGGTTCATACTTTTTACTTTGTTTATTTAATTGGGCAATGAGTATGAAAATAAATGTCTGATTAAGTTTATTCTCTCACACCTTGAGGTGAGGGAGTCGGCCTGTGAGATAATGAGATTGCCTGAGCTATTTGCCATACAGATTCTGTTATCCTTAGATCACTTCAAGGAGAGGAGCAATTCACAGGATCGTGGATTCAGAGCAAGAAAGGCCATCTGGGCCAGGTCCCTCATTTACAGATGAAGAAGCTGAGACCCAGAAGGATGAGCGATTTGTCCGAGGTCATACAGTTGTCATGGATGGAATTTGAACCCAGACTCTCTGACCCCAGAGCCAGAAGCTATACCTATATAACATGTCATCTCCAATATGGCATCATTATCTTTATCAAATCATATTTATTTAGCATCTGGACACATAATGAGATTCCGAGGACTCCATAGCACAAAGTCTTTTATAAGTATAACTAATTATAAAGTAGTAATATCTACCAACTGAAATCCTACATTTTCAGGCTGGCATTCAAGTTCTCTATAATCTCAGACCCGATCTACTTTCCCAGACTTACTTTCTAGCATTTCCCTTTGTGACCCTCATGCCTCAGTCAAAATGGACTATCATTCCTCAAATACATCTAAAGGCACTCTCAACTTTCTGCTTTTGTTCACACTTTTCCATCCAACTAGAACAACTCCTCACCCACTAACTCTGCTTGTCAAAATCCTACTCATCCTTCAATACTCCTTGACGAAACCTTTCCTCACACCCCCAACCAGAAGTTTCCCTGACTTTCTCTATTGGAACCCCAATAACATTTTGTTTGTGTTTTCCTACTGCCCCATAAGTAGAATGTAAGCTTGTTGAGAACAATTCATTTTTGTTTTTGTAATCCTAGTATATATATATATATATATGTATATGTGTGTGTGTGTGTGTGTGTGTGTGTGTGTGTATCATACACGTAGTAAGAACTTAATAAATGCTTGCTGAGTTGGATTGAATTCAACTTTCTAATAATGTGCCATATTTCATCCGGTCTTTACCCATTACTAGATATTAAGCTCCTTGAGGGCAGGGGCTATATATTAGTCACCTTTATATACTTCTCAATTTCTAGCATAATGCTTTATGTAAAGTATATGCTCAATAAATAAATGGAATTACTAATGGGAGAGCTTAGTGGGGTAGGTAATTATGAAATTACAAACATTACTTGGAATGAAATATAGGATCAAAAAGTTTTGAAAGGTATTTTCCTTCTTAATTGTGATTTGTTTGGGACAATTTAAAATAAAGTTGCTAAATAACCCAGAAATAATGCTGATGAATTTGTGCATAACTAATCAAAACTGACCATATTACCAAATCATATCATCTCTATATTCTCATAAGCTAGTGCCAAAGTGAGCTCTTATCCTCCCAGTTCTGCAGGCTAGCATCGGATCAAATGCTACAAGATGTGACATTTCATAACGGAAATGTCTCCATGATGCCAAACAACCAGTCTGAGTGATTGCTTCAAAGGGTTTTGAGACAACATTGTGTTGAAATGGCCCCCGATTTACTACTTCAGTGGAAATGTTTGCTGCTGAATAATAACACAAGAATTTAAAGGTTCTTTTTCAAAGTACTTCCACGCTTGTCTCCTTTTTTTTCCTCATAGCTATTTTGTGAGATCGGTTAGGTGACAGGGTACTTTTTGTCCCGTTTTATTGATGGAAAAAATCAAGAGACTTGGCTAAGATCACACAGACAGTTATTGTCAGTTAAGCTTAGAACTGAAGCCTCTGATGTCCACTGAAGGATCTCTCCAGTAGCTCAGATGACCTCTTGGTTCCTTTCTCCCTCTCCTCCTACAGACCTCGCCCTGGAGAAGTAACACTGACCTGAGTTGCTGAATGAGATCTTCTCCTTCCTTGATGACGTTGAGTGTGGCATCCAGAGTGGCCGTCTGCTGCTGCTGGAACTGCTTGATTAGCTCCTGGACAGCATCCACTGAGTCGGCACACACATCTTCCAGCAGCTCCTTCTGCAGGTCCTCCATCCATGTCCACAGCTGACAGGGAAGAGAAGAGGGGATTCCGCTTAGGGACAACAGGGAGCTAGTGTAGGGAGGAGGACAAAGAAATCCAACCAGACTCATCCAACCCACCTTCTTCCAGCCAGAGCAATACCTGACCTCCCTCTGTTGACTATCTCCAATTGATCTGTATTGTATCTTTTCTGTATGTGGTTGTTGGCTCTTTGTCTCTCCCCCTCCCCCCCCCCGCCATCTGTTTGTGAGCTCCTTGAGAGCAAGTCCTGTCTTTTGCTTTCTATTGTATCCTCAGCCCTTAGCAAAGTCCCCGGTACCCATTAGGTGCTTGGTAAATGCTTGTTGACTAATTGGATGTTCCTTTTTTTTTCTTTTTTCATTTATGTATTTCTACTATAAATAGATGACTGGAAAATGCTGTCATGTATTAAAGATAAAAAGAACCGATAGACTGCTTGAGTTTGCACAGATGTTCTTTATTTATTATTATTCATTTCAGTTGTGTCCAACTCTCTGTAACCCTATTTGGGATTTTCTTGGCAAAGAAACTGGAGCGATTAACTATTTTCTTTTCCAGTTCATTTTACAGATGTGGAAACCGAGGCAAGTGACTTGCCCAGGATCACACAGCTAGTAAGTGTCTGAGGCCAGATTTGAACTCAGGAAAATGAGTCTTCCTGACACTGGGCCTGAGCTCTATCCACTGTGCTACCTAGCTGTGCTCTGAAATTGACAAAATATTAAAAAATCTAGGACATCCTGTAATATTTTGGGTAGAAACTCTGGGGGAGGATTTGTGAAAGGACGTGGAGAAAAATCACATCGATTGGTAAGGCGTAGATGAGTTTCAACTGTCACTGGTAAAGGGAGTATCCAGATATTGGTGAGATCACCAACGCATGGAAGATATTCCTATTGACAATATAGCTCTCTGTTCTGTTTGCCAATTATGGAAGGCTAAGATCGAATTTCCTCCAAGTAGATAAAAACTTGGGGTCCCATTCCAGGGCAAAAGGATCATGTGGACATGTTGTCAGAGCTACTGCTAGTACCAGCTGAGAAATCATGGATAAATGAATAGGTTCCAGAAGCCCAGTAATGGACAGATGCAGTAGCTTGGGGGTTGGTCTCCCAGCCTCGAGCTTCTTCGCACTCTAGCTGTCCCAGTAACATTCACCACTGAGGTTCCTCTTCTCCAGCCAGGCCACTACTTAGCTCCGCCTTCAGAGGCCTTGTCTATTCTAATCCTTGTGATTTAGTGACCGTCTTGCCCTTTCAAATGCCCTTCAACCAATTTTTAGCCCATCTACCTCATATATTCTATTTAACTTTTCTTTCTCTTATCTCTAACCCCTGGCTTCTCAGGCTGTTTTCAACTCTCAGGTAAAAGCCCAAGAAATCCTTCCCAATCCCCTTTAATCCTAGTGCCTTCCCTCAGTTGATTATTTCTAATTCATCTTCAGCTGATTTATTATCTAATTTATTTATTTATTAAATAAAACTTGTTTGTACATAGTTGTTTGTGTATTGTCTCCCCCTAGCAGACTGAGAATGGGGGCCATTTTTTGGTATCTCCAGCACTTAACACAATGCATGGCACATGGTTGTAGCTGGTTTTCAGGCATGTCCAACTTTTCATGACCCAATTTAGGGTCTTCTTAGTAAAGATACTACAGTGGTTTGCCATTTCCTTCTCTAGCTCATTTTATAGATGAGGAAACTGAGGCAAATAGGGTTAAGTGACTTGCCCAGGGTCACACAGTTAGTAAGTGTCTGAGACCAGATTTGAACTCAGGAAGATGAGTCTTCATGACTCCAGGCCCAGCACTCTGTCCACTGCTCCACCTAGCAGCGCTCTAGCTCTCCAAGGTTTAATTAGAAAATTTCACACCTGGCTCCCAAAAGAGCTATGAGAAGACACCTTCCCCTACTTTTTTTCTACACAAGTATAGGGTTCACAGGTGTGGAACATTGCATATATTGTCCAATTTTTCATTGTATTGATCAATATTGCTGGATTTTCTTTCTCTTTTTTTCTTTTTAAAAATCTTTCTTATAATAGGTGGCACTCAGGGAAAAGGAAAGATACAGGGAGAACTTTAGCCGATATGAAAATAAAATTTATCAGTAAAATTTATTTTAAAAGAGCAAATTCCTAATTCACATATACCAACAAAAATTTCTTTATAAAATTTTTCTTTACAAGAAAGCTAAACATAAGTAAAAAGTAAATGTTATATTTTAGATCAACCTTTAAAGCACACAATCTCTCTGCTGTATTTAGGTATCTTATATATATATATATATACACATATCTACATATGCATACACACACACGCGAGCGCACGCACACACACATATAGTATATAGATATATATAGATATATGTATATACTCACATATAAAAACAATTTTTCCTAGCCCTAATTTTAAATACTAAGGTGGGGAACCTCTGTATCAGATACCAGATGTGGCCCTTGGCTGAATTTCATCTGGCCTCTGGGATGTAGTTGCTCTGACTACGGCTACTATAGTTGAAACAATAATTTTCTCCCAGGCTGGGAGAGCTGCTATTGTAATGAATGAAGCTTTATGCTCCCCGTTCTTAATTTTAAAAACAGGTGAGTGAAATGTTTTATGCCTCCCTTTTACTCTCTGAAGGGAAAAAAATTCCACTAAATTAAATTGCTGTGGAAAAATCAGACCTTTTTTTCTGTCCTAAAAATATCTCTTTCAAGTGTCACAAGATTGTATCCTACATCCCATACTAGAGGATTTGTTGAACAAATTCAGGTTTAGCACAACCATGTTAACATGGCCTGACCCCAGGGCAATGGCAGGTTCTCCTTAGGTTCTTTGAGAGTTGTCTTTCTGGGGAAATTGCTAGGTCTTTCCCTTCCCCTGGGGGCCTCCCGACCTCCATCCCACATTCACATGTTTCCCTGGCACTCTGAGTTCAATAGTGCCGTTTTCCCTTCTGTGTGGCGTGTGAACAGAAGGGCTCTCAGTCTTCCACGGCGGCCCTGAGCTATGCTGAGCTGCTGCATTGGTGAAAGGTCTCCATCCTAGCAGGCACTTCAGAGAACGCTACACTCTCCATCCAGATTGAGGAAGTGAATAATGGGAGACATTCAAGACAGTTCAGTCTATTCATCGGAAGGACAAACGCTGAAGCTGAAACTGAAATACTTTGACCACACAATGAGAAGAGGAGATTTGTTGGAAAAGACCCTGATACTGGGAAAGATTGAAGGCAGAAGGGGAAGGGGATGGCAGAGGATGAGATGGGTAGATAGTGTCATGGAGGCAATGAATTTGAGCTTAGACAGACTTCAGGAGATAGTGGAGAACAGAAAAGCCTGGTGTGGAGGACAGAAGGGCCTGGTGTGTTACGGTCCATGGGGTCACAAAGAGACACGATGGAACAACAACAACAAAGACAGTGTCGAAGCTACCAAATCCTCCGAATGGTCGCAGGAGAAAAGTAGTATGGGATAATGAAAGAAAATGCTGGATATGGAGTCAGAAGGACCTTGTTTTTAATCCTGGTTCTGCTACAGATTACTTGTGTAATCTTGGGCAAGTCAGATGGTCTGTCAATAAGTATTCATTAAGCACTTAGTATGTGCTGGGTCCTAAGCTGGGCTGGGGATACAAGGAAAGGCAATAAAATGGTTCCTGCCCTTGAGCAATTTACATTCAAATGGGGAAAACAATGTGCAAACCACTATGTATATACAAGATAGATACTAGGTAAACTCGACATAATCTCAGAGGAAAGGCAGTAGCAGGAGGAATGGGAAAAGCCTCCTGCAGAAGGCTTGGAGCTAACTTGAAGGGTAGCAGAGAGACAAGTAAGGAGGGAAAGCATCCCAGATATGGGGGAGGGCAGTAAAAAAGGCATGAAATCGAGAGATGGAGTATCTTACGCAAAGAACATGATGAAGTAGGGAAATGGAAGTATTGAGTATAAAGTGAAGCAAGGCCAGCCCACACAGTGTCCCCAGACACGGCAGATGCCCCATTGCTGTGGGCAGTGTCACTCATGGCTGAACAGACAGGCTTCTCTATGGAAACAAGGGGTTTGTGCCTATCTGAAACAGTGTTGTATCTGCTCAATATTCCTTCCTGTGCTATTGCCAAATAAAACCCCTTTTCTAATCTGTTAGACACGTAGTCTATATGTATCTCATTTTATTCCAGTCCTGAGCTTGACTTCCAAGACTAGCCTGAGTCTGGCCCAGCCTACCATAGCCGACTTGGCTGGATGGACCGTGGATCTGGCCCAGAACAGCAAACTATATGTTCTCACCTCCCTTCTATCTGATAGACCTGTCCCTGTCTGTCTGAACCCCCCAGAACAGTCTTGTTTTACATTTTATCATAAGCAAATAGTCACTCTCTTATTGCTTCCTGGCTGGTAAGCAGAGCCCCTATAAAATCTCTTTCAGGAAGATAGATAGTTCTGGATTTGGCCTCAGGAATACTCTGCTGTCTGAGTTCAAATCTGGCCTCAGACACCTACTAGCTGTGTAACTCTGGACAAGTCACTTAACCCTGCTGGCCTCAGTTTCCTCATCTGTAAACTGAGCTGGAGAAGGAAAAGGCAAACCATTCCTGTATCTTTGCCAAGAACACCCCAAATGGGGTCATGAAAAATCAGACATAACTGAAATGACTATGTCTTTGGTGATGGAGACAGAGGATATAGCTGGTTTGTTTCCTGATCTTCAATGTCCTGTCTTTTACTCTCAATTAAGCATCATGAAGTGGATGTCTTGTAGACATCTTAAGCTCAGTATGTCCAACCTTTCCTCCTAAACCTAACCCTCTTCTGATTTCCATGTTACTGTTGCGAATACCACCACTCTCCCAGATATACAGATTTTCTAGCAGTCACTTTTATTCTCTGACTCTACTCCTATGTATAATCCATTGCCAACTCCTACTGTTTCTATCTTCATAGCATCATTCATGCACACCTCCTCCTTTCCTCTAATACTGCCACGACCGAGGGGCAGGCCCGCATCGCTTCACGTCTACCCCATTGCAGTAGCTTGGGGGTTGGTCTCCCAGCCTCGAGCTTCTTCGCACTCTAGCTGATCCTCCACTCAGCTGTCAAAGAGATCTTCCTAAAGGGTCATTTTGACTAGTATACCCCCTCATTCAAACAACTCTAGCAGTTCCCTTTTGCTTCTGGGATCAAATATAAAATCTTCTGCTTGGCTTAGCTCCTTCCTACCTTTCTAGTCACATATTTTACATCTTCCCCCCTGCTTCCATATACTCTGCAATCCAGAGACGCTGGCCTCCTTGTTGTATTTGGGATAAGACTTTCTCTATCCTGACTCTGGGCACTTTCCCTGGCTGTCCCCCATGCTGGAATTCTCTCTCTCCTTACTTATCTCTCCCCCTCTGGGGTTCCCTGGCTCCCTTCAAGTCTTGGCTGAAGTCCACTCTTCTGCCAGAGCCTTTTCCAGTCCTCTTTTATCTCAGTGCTTTCCTTCTGAGATTATCTCTGATTTATCCCGTGTATATCTTGTTTATACAAGTTGTTTACATGTTGTCTCACCCCTTAAACTGTGAGCTCCTAGAAAGCACAGACTGCTTTTTTGCCTTTCTGTGTATCCTCAGTATTTAGCATGGGCCTGGAACTTAATAGGTGCTTAATAAATACTTGGTGACTGACTCAATTCCATGCTCCAGACCCTTCCTGAATTTATCTTATCAAAACTTACTTGTTATAACCTATACCAAACTGTTTCTCTTTTCAATGAGAGAGGAGAGAGAGAGAGAGAGAGAGAGAGAGAGAGAGAGAGAGAGAGAGAGAGAGAGAGAGAGAGTTTGGAACTCAAAATTTTTTTAAAAAATGAATGTTAAAAATTGGTTTTGCATGTAATGGGGGAAAATAAAATATTATATCATTAAGCAAATAAATAAATAAAAATAACTTACTTGTCAGGTGTCCCTTTTCTCAAGGACCTTATTTTTTGCTAGGTGACAGTTATCTAATTACTACTACCACTGCTACTACTATTACCACTCTTCCTCCTATTAGCATCACTACTACTATCACCACTGCCACTGCCGCCACCACCACCACCACCACCACCACCACTACTACTATTACTACTGTTACTACTACTACTATTACTACTACCACTCTTCTTCCTCCTATTACTATGATTACTACTACTACTACTACTACTGCTACTGCTACTACTACTACTACTACTGCTGCTACTACTACTACTACTGGTACTAGTACTAGATAGCTAGGGTATTTATATACCCATTTAAGGTTTACAAAGAACTTTGCCTACGTAATCTCATTTGATCCTTGAAATAGCCCTGTGAGGTAGGTCCTATTAATCCTATTTTACAGATGAAGAAACTGGGTCTGAGAGATGTTGAATGATTAGCTCAGTCACACAAGTAGGAAATGCCTGGGGCAGGATTTGAGTTCATGTTTTTCTGACTCTGAGTCAAACACTATCCACGGTGCCATCTACCTGCTAGAAATGAATCCACGCTAATATACAGATGCCTTCTAATGGGTGTTTTACCTTCTTCCGGCTAAGGACCGGATTTAGGAGCAGCCTTAATCCAAAGGAGCAGAAATAACAGTGTGTGTCTCAAGCAGCTAGACAGGCTGGTAGGGGAAGGGCATTTTTAAGCAGGTCAGATTTTCCTGGCCCCTCAAATCACACTCTAGGGAAAGCTGACCCTGATCATAGAACCAAAATATCTGAGAAATGCCAGCCTGCTGTGACCCACTGCCCTAGAATCGTGCTGTAACCAAGACTCTCCGAGTGAGCAGATGTGAGAAGGGAAGGGAAAAGAAGGGAGGGGTTGGAGAAGAAAGAAGCCAGGCTACCTCAGAAGACAAGCTGCATATAGCTTGTTTATGAACACAGCTAAACAGACTAAGGGGCAACTAAAGGAGGGGGAGGGGAGAGCATATCTTGTTTCCCAAATTTAACCTACTAATTGGCAGTTACATTTGCAGAGAGCTGACAACCATGGTGTGGACACAATTGATCTATCATTTGAGCCTTTAAGATCTGTGATGAAATTATTAATTGGTCCACCACCTTCATACTAGGAGGAAAGAAAAGACTTTCTCCTCTCTACCCTACCCCCATACCCCAAACCTGACAGCTAGCAAATGAATATTAATGAAGAGTCTATTTTTTCTCCTTAGGTCTCAGCCATCCACTTTCATTTCTAAGATCAGTGGCTATGTCTTTGGTGATGGAGACAGAGGATACAGCTGGTTTGTTTCTGAGACCATCAGCGCACTTGCTATCTTTGGGCTTCTTCACCTTTCGAAGATTTATTCAGCTCCCATTGTAGGATTTCCTTCTTTTCTGCCAACTTGATTATCTGAAAACTGAAATCCTCAGGAAAGGGAGGGAAGGGAAGGAGTTGGGGTGGGGTGCAGCAAAGAATTGGTCATAGAGTGAAGATTGAAGAGAAAAATCTTCAAGTAAGGAAAGAAAAGGAAAGGGACCATATTTAATTAGGCTTCCCCAGAAGGACCTGGGTTGGGCTACTTTCTGAAAGGATTTATTCCAGTATTCTTTTTTTTTTTAAACATGCATTTTAAAAGACAATGCCCACACTATTTTGAATGGGCTTTTTAAATAGCAGATTCCAGAGTTGCCATGGAAAAAGAAAAAAGAAAATAGGAGCTAGGAAACCAATCTCCATGCCTCCTCCCTCCCTCATCCCCATTTCCATCATGCCAGGCTAATGAACTGTGCCCAAGGTCTGAGGCCACTGTCATGACATTACTTTCTGCCTTACCCTATCCTACCAAAATAGTCAATAGTTTGGGCTAAGCCAGACTCCCTGCTATGAAAGAAGGGGAGGCTACTTTAAAAGCAGTCACAAGAGGAAGTGAGGGCTTGAAAGTACAGGGAGATCATGTGTACTAAGATATAACCTCCAAAAGACTAGAGCTGTGGAATTTACAAGCTATCCAATCTGAATTTGGGTCACCCTTCCCTGACTGGAAAGTTTTAATCCTTCAGTGGCCAAGGATCTCCCAGGATCCTCCAAGAAATCCGCTCACAAAGCAATAATAGGCCTAACAGGATTAAAAAGTTATTTCAAAGAAAATTTGCAAAAGAAATTAGTCTGGAGATTATCTCTGTTTCATCCCTCTCTTCAGTGGCCACAACTCTTATCCTAATTAGAATAGACCTTTGATTCAGTAAAGAGGAAAAAGTAATACTATAAACCCTGTTCTGGACAAGAAGCCTATGTTAGGTCATTGGTAGAGATTTTATAACTCAATTTTCTTTAAAAAAAACAAAAAACCTATAAGTGGATTTTTTTTCTTGTTCCAGAGAAATGACAACATTTTGCAATTACATCCAACTAAACTCTTAATTATTGGTACTGGCTGAGGAGAGGAGAAGTGTAGATGATATGAAGCAGCTGATAATCCCAAAACGATTTCTATTTGACATTGGAAGGCACCATAAAGTGGAGGATATTATCCACTAGAGACTATAACTGAAAAATTCCAGTAGAAAAAGATTAAGCACTTGACTTAAGTTCCTACAGCAGAAAAGATTCCTAGGGAATCAAAAACAAAGAGTCATTTCCTAGTCCAGTTTTCTAGCCATTTATCCCTAACTCCTACTGTGAAATTAAGGAGAAACGGTACTTATTGGGGAGGGGAAGAATTGGACCACCATATCTAGCTTTGATGTGTGCAGTATGCCTTCTAGTCTTATCCTTTAGGAGATAAAACTCAGGTAGCTCTGTCCAACAAAGAAAGGAGCATTAAGTATTTACTATCTGGAAAGCAGTGTGCCAGCCCCAGGAGAAAAACAAGACAGTCCTCGCTCTAGAAGTGCTCACATTTTAACAGGGGGAAACACTCAAGAATGAATGAATGAATGAATGAATGAATGAGGCAATATGTATAGAAGGTTTCTACTGCAGATCAAATGGAAAGGTCTAGTGGTTTTTAGGGTATAGCAAAAAAAGCAGAAAGCAACATTTCTTCTTTACTGTTTTTCCACTGATGAAACTGTATTGTTTCTCACTTTCGGTCATTTGACAGTGCCAATGATTTTGGTAGTGAGAAACTTCTTTGCTGCTGAGGAGGCAGAGGCACTTGACAGATGGCATCTCTACCCGGTGTTTATTTCCTGGATGATAGCTATGAGAAAGTGGAGCTGAAAGCAGGGACAAGGGTTTGTGGTAGCCACGGAATCTTAAGCAACAGTCTCCAGCTTGTTAAAGACTTCACTAGGTAAGGGGACTATTACTGTAGTGGAGTCGGTTTAGGTTAATTAAACAGAAAATGGATAGCCTTGCTTCAGTATCAGTGGTGGGGGAGAGGGTGGTAGTTGCAGTGTTTGGGTTTGGATTTGGTAGGAAAAAAGGGCCATGGGGAATATAAAAAGACAGATAATGATCCGGGTGAAATGGGCACGCTGATCATGTTCACTAAATAATGACTGCGTTCAATTCTGTGCTTAGCCGTGACAAGAGATTATGGCCAAGGCGTTGATACCATCCCTGCCACGGGCAAGAAAGACAGAGCTAGAAGTAGCAGGAAGAGTCACACCTGGAATTCTGAGTGCTCCTGTTGGTCAGTGAAATTGAAGCTGAACCTGATGGGAGTATTTACCACTAAACCTAGAAGCAAACACTATCGCATCATAGGTTCAGAGACGGTATACCATAGAGTCCAATTCCAAATACGAGGAAGGGGGCGGAGCAAAACTTTGCTCTTAGGTAAAAGCCCCAAAGTTCTCCACGTGCACATTTCATCTTCCAAACTACAGACTCCCCTGGCTTCTGTCTCTCTCCTAGCCACTCTCCAAAGTGCAATCCCAGGTGGTCATTATTCAGTTGTTTCAATCATTCCTGACTCTTCATGATTCTATTTGGGGTTTTCTTGGCAAAGATACTGCAGTGGTTTGCCATTTCTTTCTCCAGCTCATTTTACAGATGAGGAAACTGAGGCAAACAGGGATAAGTGACTTGCCCAGGGTCACACAGCTAGTACGTGTCTGAGATTGGATTTGAACTCAGGTCTTCTGACTCCACGTCTAATGCGCCGCCTAGCTGCCTGCAATCCCAGGTATAATCCATCAATGTTCCTTGGAGAGAATAAGGTTGGGTCCTCTTTGGGGGGGGGGGGGCTGGGGACAACTGGGGAAAGAGAAGACCAACCAAGTAGCCCTGTCTTCAATACACACACTGTAAAACAGGGAAATTTGTGTGTAGGACTTTTCATCTATAGCCTTACAGCAGGCAAAGGACAGGATAGCAGTGAGAGAGTGGTCAAAATGTGACCTCCCACCAGGTCCGTCAATGCCAATCTCCTAGACAGTCTTCACAACCAGCTTTCTTTGCTTCTGCTTCCAGAACACCTAGCATTGCCAGACTGAGGCACAAAGCTTGGCAGACCTGGCTCGGGACAAACTCATGATGTCAGCTTCTTCTGGGCATTTGCTACTGCCTGGTATTCCCTTCCTTGATCTCTCCCCTCTAGAATTGTCTAGAATTCTGTTCACAGGGGCTGTTCCAAATCTTTCTGTTCTTCTTGAGTCCTCAACCCCTTCCCTTCTCCTTCAGGCTTGACAGGTAATTTTAGCCTCTTGTTTTATTCAGTGGTTCTGAGGATTTGGAGCTGGAAGGTCAAGTCATTATTTTACAGATGAGGAATTTGAGGGTCAGAAAGGTAGAGTGGTTTGTGCAGAGTTACATAGGTAGGAAGCGATACAGCAAGGCACTGAGCCTAGGTTTTCTCATGCCACATTGAGTGTTCTTTTCATGATGCCACATTATTTTTATTAGAGGTTATCTTGCTTCAGGTCTTACCTCTCTATCTTTTCAACTAAATATATTTCTCTCTTTCTCTTTTCATCCTTTTCTCCAGTCTTAGATGAAGAGGTTCCTCTTCTCCCTAGGAGAAGTCCACCTGTATACTCTCAAACCTGCCCCTTACCAGTGGCTGAAGCATCTGTGTCCATTACTGATCCTCTTCTTCCCTCCCTCCTCCCCTTCTCTCCCCCTCCCCCCCTCCCTTTCTCTTTCTCTCTCTCTCTCCAGCTTCTTCAACCATTCCCTCCCTACTGATCTTGCCTTTCAATTTTCAAACAAGAAAACTTTCCTGACCACCCCAACTTCCAACTTCTGCTAGGTTTGGTCGCAAAGAAGAGATTAAAATATGCACCTCTTTCCCTTCTTTGCAGATTGTGGGAAACTAGGATGCATACTTTTGGGCTTGGTTGTGTGTTGGTTGCTTTTGTTGGACTGTGGCTCAAGCGCCACCTTCTACAAGAAGTCTGTCCCTATCCCTTCAACTGCTAGAGCCCTCCCTCTCACAACACCTCACATGTGTTCTGTATTTTTTATTGTAGCTATCTATTCTTTATATTCTTAGATATGTACTCAGTGTCTTCCCAGATAGAAAGTAAACTCTTTGTTGGTAAGGATTATTTCACACTTTGTATTTGCATGAACTATGCCTAGCACATAGTAGGCACTTAATGAATATTTGTTGATTAATCTTCCTTCCTTCTTTTTCTTTCCTTCCTCTCTTCCTTTTTTCCATTCTTGCATTTCCCTCTTTCCTTATTGCTACCCTCCCTTCCTTTTCCTTCCTTCATTTCCTTCCTCCCTCCCTCTTTCCTCCCTTTCTCCCTCCCTCTCTCTTTTCCTTCCTTTTCTTACTTCCTTATTTCCTTCCTTCCTTCCTTCCCTCCCTTCTCTTTTTTCCTTTGATAGAAGGAATAGACCTCTAGGTAGGGTAAACAGGAAAGAAATATATAGAAATAAAAGTGACGTAAAAGCGAAGGATAATATGCTTTAAAATAAATTTTAAAATCTGTCCTCTGGATTTCCATATTTATTGTGCACTGAAGTGCATACTACCTTATATTGCTGTTTAATCCTCTTGAGTGTTTTGAGTTTACGTCGTCTACTTTAATAGATTTGAACTTTGCATAAGGCAGGGACTATGGTGCTTTTCTTTTATGGACTGAACATGTAGATCTATAAAAAAAAGGATAAACTCAAGACCCTTTCATTCAAAACCCTCTACAATCTACCCTGATGGCTTTGCCTTATGCTAATCTCCTTCACAGTTCCTAGTTTCTACCACTCAGATTGGACTATTCTTCCTCTACCATGCTCATAGAATCTCTGGTCTGGAAGAAGCCATCGACTCCAAACTATACTCCCCCTAAACTAATATCTCTATAATGGCACATCTCTACTACATCTCTACTCCAGCTTCTGCTCGAAGGCCTGCTATGAAGGGGAACTCACTATTTCCCAAGGCAGTCTATTCTCCTTTTGAATAGCTCTAATTCTTTGGAAGGTTTTTCCTGACTTCAAGCCTAAAATTGCCTCTTCACAAATTCTACCCACTATTCTTAGTTCTACCCCTGGGGGCCAAACAGAACATGTCTAATTCTTCTGCCCAAGGAAATTGCCCTTCAGTTATTTGAAGCTAGCTATAATGACATTCGCTCCGCCCCCCACCCCTTTCTATTCTTCAGGCTCTCAGTCCCTTCGACTGATGCCCATATGGTTTTGGGCTCTTTGCCTTTCAAGGGTTGTGTGCCTCTCTAAGTTCCCCAGCTGATTTGTGTTTTTCCTAAATTCGTTTGCATCCTTCCAGGCCTCTCCCATCTCTATGATTCTGTTCATACCAACTCTCCATGTCTAGAGCAGACTCTTCTCCCTCAACCCATTTCTGTCTATTGAATTCCTCTCTGCCCACTTCAGCTACTGCCTTCAATGTGAAGCCTTCACTGAGGTTCTCCAGTTGAAAGGGATATTCCCCTCACGTTATCTTGTGTTATAGTTAAAATTTCTATACATGTTTTACCTGGTGGATTGTAAGTTCCTTGGCATGAATCATCTCTATCTTTGAATAACAAGCACCTGGCATAGTACCTTGCACATGATAGGCAAATAAGTGTTTGGCTGAATTGAATTAAATTGAATTTTAAATTCCCTTCCCCTGTAGTGCAAAACAGAATGCTAGCATATAGAAGGTACTCAATAAATACTTCCTGAGTGGCCTATGAGTCCAAAAGCAAGGGTTCTAATCTCTGGTCCACGTTTCTGGAAAACCATGGTAAATCTGTTCAACCATCTATAAAATGAGTCTAGTTATCCTTGGCCCTGCCTACTTCATACAAAGATGGTGAAATAGACTCGAGTTCTTTAGAGGAAGGGTGGTTAAATGAAAAGGTAATGTTATTGTTATTACAGAGAAGGTAAGTGACTTGCCCGAAGACACTCCATAAATCTAAGTACTAAGACTAGAAGCAAAGAAAATCTGAGATAGGGGGATCCCCTGATCTTGACTAGAACAACTGGGAAAATATTTTTAAATGGTTGCTGCTCTAATTTGCCTTGTGAATCACTAGTAGGCAGCACATAGGGGGACATGTGGGACTGAAGTCAGTGGCTGTCTAGGAGATGCTGAAGACTTTATTTATCCTCTTGCCTCACAGGCAGTGCCTCACAGCTCCATTAGGATGCAACTCAGGCATTATTTTCTGCATAAAGCCTTTCCTGACACCCCTCCCCTAACTGCTAGTGCCTTCCTTCCCAAACTACATTGTATTTAAGTACTTTTTATATATTTATATTTATTCCCTTTATACTAAATATATTCATATATGTTCTTGTTATCTCCCCCATTAGAATGAAGGTTCCCTGAGGGCAGGGATTCTTTGCCCTGGAGTTAGAGTTTCTCAGAGTGCTAGAGAGGCTCTCTTATCCATGCTTTCCCAGCTCCAGGTCCATCCTAAATATCTTCTCAGACAGATGTCAGATTCTTCCATATTTACATATCCCCAGAGGAGGCTCTTCTTTAGATTTATTTCCTATTTGGTTTCTTCTGAGAGATCCTTTGGGAAAACAGGGGTAGGGATATGGACTGGACCTATGATTGAACTGGTAAAGGTACCTCTCAGATGAAGAAATTCCCTCTACTATTTCAGGCTTGCACCTCCTTTCCAACGTACATACTCAGAAAGCTTCCTAAAGCACTGAGAAACTGCCCAGTGTCATATAGCCAGTAGGTAGAAGAGGCAGGACTAGAACCCAGGCCTTCCTGACTTTGAGTTTAGCACTTTACCCACCATGCTACCACTAAGCTTCTTCTCCTGGGGTAAGAAAGTCACTCTCTCCCCCCAGGCATATTCCTATTTTTTAGTGTCTTCATCTCAGTGCTCTCTATTCAAAATGAAAGGGATTCTAGAAGTCAAGAGTAGCCAAAGGGGAACAGATAGGATCCAAGCTTAGCAGGGCTTGAGGTAGAAAAGGGACAAAAATAAGAAAAAAAGTCTGGAATGAGTTCTAGAATGATTTCTGGAAAGCTTCAGTCCTGGTCACTACCTCTTTATCTCTCATGCCCCAGTCATAACCATTGGACTCCCCACCCCTCCTCATCTGTCCTATGCTTCAGGTTTTGAGGAAGTGAGAGAAGGGGAGAGGAAGGAGAAAACTGAGGAAGAAAGGAGAGAAGAAGGGAAGGGAAAAAGAAGAGGGATGAAAAGGAGAAGTAAATGGAAAAAAAGCATTTAATAAGCACTTACTCTGTGCAAAGCACCGTGCTTAACACTGGGTATACAAACAGAAAAGTAAAAGAGCCCCTCCTTTCAAGGAATTCACATTCTAGTGGAGGGGACACACACACACACACACACACACACACACACACACACACAGAGTTTCAGCAAAAAGAAAAGACAAGAGAGTGGGTGAGGAGGCCGGTGATGTGCAGGGACTGGTTATAACAGTTTGCACCCACTGAGAAATGGCAGAATCTAATATCTAATTAAAGCCAGGGAAGGAAGAAACAAAGCTGAGCTTCTCCCCGCCCCCCCTCTGTTTCACTGTGTCGCTAATTTTCTGTTTTTGTCTGTCTCTCTGTTTTTCCATCTCACTCTTGTTCTCTGTCTTTCCTCTTTGTCTCTCTTTCTCTCTGTGTCTGTCTTTCTCTGTGTCTCTGTCTTTCTTCTGTCTCTCTCTGTTTTTCCCTGTCTCACTCTTGCTTTCTGTGTCTCCTCTTTGTCTCTCTGTCTCTGTCTCTCTTTTCTCTGTCTCTCTCTGTTTCTCAATCTCTCTCTCTCTCTGTTTCTCAATCTCTCTCTCTGTTTCTCAATCTCTCTCTCTCTCTCTCTCTCTCTCTCTTTCTTTCAGTCTCTCTTTCTCTCTCTCCTCAACTCAAGCAGTAGGACTCAGGAAGGCAGAAGTAGATCCCACTTCTAGGGACAAATCCTTGTGGATATTACTTCATTCAATATGCCCCCCTCCCCACCTTCCCTAACACAGGGATGTAACACACACACACACACACACACACACAGAATGACACATACATACACTGCATGCCTGTTGTTCCCTTATACTTGATTCCCTTTCAGACAGACTTAGATGGCAAAGAGAGTATGCATGCCTTTGGTTTCTGAGATCATCTTTGGGAATCAGGTGGGCCACATGCAAACAGGCAGCCAGGCAGGAAATCAAAGATTAGAACTAATCCCCTTGCTTTACAGATAGTCATCAGCAGAGCAGCCTTAGGTCTTAGGGGGAAAAGAGGCAAAGTCAGCTTCCATGAGATACTCTCTGCATCTGCCCTGGGGATCTCCAGCTAGAAAACATTATCTTTTCATGTTTTATCCTGATAGGGAGCTGCTCTGATGTGCATTCCCACTCAGGGAAGCAGCCACAGCCCATCTTTCTCGACTCAGACATTTCAAAAAAAAAAACCTAAAAATCAACTTAATTAAATAGCTTTAATTCTTTTTTTTCCCGGGTAACAATCACACATTAATTAATACTCCATTAAGATGAATTCCTGGGGGCAGTCGAGAATGTTTATGCCTAATGAGTTCATCTGTCATCGGTGTTATTGTAAAAGGCGGCAAACAGTGGCGGTAGTGCTCAAAGTTTCCTATTAATCTGCAATGAAGGGCAATGCCAGGTTGGCAGTTTTCTCTGCCTCCCTGGTGGGCCACTCCAGCCAAGAAGACAACCCCAACCGTGGTCACTTTCCAAGGGTGGTCTCTCAGCTCATCCCCAGAGCTCTTTACAGCTGGGTGTGACCTTGGGTAAGGTTCTTCCTCTCCATGGGACTCAAATGCCTCATTTGCAGAATGAGGGGACTGGCCTTGGCCTTGATGAGCTCTCTGGACCCTTCTAGATCTAACAATCCATTACTATTGTAATCCATGCTTTGATCTCCTGTTGTTTCCCATCACTACCACCACCACCACCACCACCACTAAGCACACTCCTGGCCTCTTCCCCTGACTATCAGGGGATATATAACCTCACTTTAACATCACCCTGAAGAAACATCATTAGGAAAGTTAAATCTCCTATTTTAGAAAAGAAAAATAAATTCCACAAACTGCCCTGCAGGACCAAACATGATAATCTTTGGGAAGCACAAGATAACCAAATGAAAGGTCAAAGGGATGTCAGATGTCATGGGATTCTAGGATCATGAATCTCGATCCAGAAGGGACTTCAGCAGTCATCCAATCAACACCTTCAGCTTACAGATGAGGAAACTGAGATCTAGAGAGGTCAAGTGACTTGCTCACAATTGCGCAAGTATTATTAAGTAACTGAAGAGGGATTTGAACCCAGACCCTCTAACTTCAAATTCACCTCTCTCCTGTACCCTGCTCCATCTTCTTGCCTCTTTTTATTAGCATAGATAGCAAAGATTACACTGTATCATATTCTCTTGCCTGTATCAGTTAGAACAGAGAGCAGACAAAAGAAAAGGGAGAACTAGTTTCTCTACCTGCCATATCTTTCCTCTACAAGGGTCTGCTCTAGTCCAGCGAGTCTACTCTGTCTTCTTCCTTCTGAAGAACATTCCACCAGGGCAAAAGACCCATGGATGATCCTCTACCCCCTGCTCCCACTGGCCCCATAACCCTTCCCCTAACACACACACGCATATACACACATACCACATACACACTCTCACACGACAATGTCACTAGAGTTTAAAGGGCAGAAGGACCCTGTATTTGATGAGGCCGCAGTGATAAAGGCCATGAGTAAATTGTGAATCCGTGCCATCTGTGGCATGAACAGAAATATAGCTCTCAACATGATATATGTATCATATTAGAAACATAAATATTGCAATAGACTAGCCCCATGAGGACCCCATGGACCTATGGCTCCCATGGAGACCCAGTCCTCTATGCAACAGCTTGCTCTTCTGTATGGGTGGGCACAGCTGCATCCCCCTTCCCCCTTTCTCCTTCTTACCTCTTTGGTGTGCGTGTGAAAGGAGACAGACATGTCCAAGAGGAGTTTCCGCTGCTCCACCCGGCGCACGAAATCTTGGATTCGGACTTCCAGGTGCCGAGCTGCCTTGTAGATCTCCTCTGGGTCACATTCCCCAGTCTGTGCCAACTGCTCAGCTGCCTCTAGGAGCTTGTCTGCATTGGTGTATGTGTTCTGCAGGCAAACAGAAGTGGGGCACAGTCACCACCAAGACCCCCAGACTGAAGCTGTCTCCCCAGCATACTTCCTACTCCAACACCCCCGGTGCAGTGCTTCCCAGAGCTTCAGACAAGAAAGGTGGGAAAAGCACTGGCTGTACCCCAGATTTGGCAAAAGAAGAGGCACCTACCCACCTCGGAGCTCCCACACACCGTCTCTCAGTCAGCTAAGCAGCTTGCCTAGCTAATGAACACAACTGTGTGCTTGCTATTTTTCCCATCCCTGGGATATCTCTGAGACAGAGCATCTCTTGCAAGAAACAAATGGACAGGCGGTAACCATGATACCCTTGATCCATTCCCCTCCCCCATTAGGAAGCCCCATCACTGCTATCACATTTCAGGTTGGATCTCTAGGGTTGGAAATGCCTCCTCTGAAAGGCCTGCCCGAGGTCCTCTGGGGGAACCCCAAGAGCACAGTCACTGGGCAAATTCTTTCTTCTTTCTTTTTCAAGTTTCCTACATCTGGCTCTTATCTCTTTTGGATTTGAGTTGTATCTCTGGAAGGATAGGATGGGGGTCAACGATGCTGATTGCAAGAAGCATCCAGAGCCTGTGTGAGGAGAGGCAGGAATGGGGTCTTAGTGTTTGCAGAAACTTTGAACAAGCAGCCTGTGATATTGCCTCTCTCACACCATGTCTCCGCCCTCTAGTTTGGCCACATGACACCCATTCTCTAGAGCAGCGACAAACACAACGAAATCTCAACTTTCTGTCACAGTGGTGGGAAAATTAAGCTACTGAGAACACTAGGTAACCTGAAAGTCATTTATATTGGTCTTTTGAAATGATTATGTGACTTTTCCCTAGTGAGTTTCCCTGTTTTTGCTAATATTGGCTCAGGCTAAAATTTAAAAAAAGAGTTTTATTCCCTGAGCATATGGTGACTTACAATTGGGTGGGAAGGTGGCCCAGTTATACTTCCTAACCTTGTTAGCACCTTACTGATGGTAAATGGCCAATAAGTATTGGTTGATTGGTAGATGCTGATGATGGGATCTGGGTAGGAGAGAAGCAGTCTCTGATCTGAAAATGGAAACCAGAATGTGGATAATTGAGAGCTGACTTTAATGTACTTCACTTTGCCCATGAAAAAATAGCCTAAAATTCTCATGACTCAGCTGAGGTGCCATCAACTGTGACAGCTGGAAGGAAGCTTAGAGGTCTTCAGAGCAAAGGATCCCACATGTCCTTAGAGATCCTATAGCCCAAATCCCTCATTTTACATCTAAGAACAGTGGGGCCCAGAGAGATTAAATGACTTGTTAAAAGTCACATATGTAGTAAGCGAGAGAATCAGGATTGGAACTCCAGTCTTCTTCCTCCAAAGTTCTGTTTTTTTTCTATCCTCCTCCTCCTCCTCCTCATCTCTACTATTTATAAAGAGATTTAAAGTTTGCAAACAACTTTAAAAATATTAACTCATTTGATCTTTACAACAACCATAGAGGTAGGTGCTACTGTGACCCCTGTTTTGTTGATCTACCATTTTTTTCAGCCATGTCTGACTCTTTATGACTCCATTTGGGGTTTTCTTGGCAAATACACTAGAGTGGTTTGCCATTTACTTCAACTCATTTTTACAGATGAGGAAACTGAGGCAAACAGGGTTAAGTGGCTTGCCCAGGGTCACACAGTAAGTGTCTGAGGCCAGATCTGAACTCTGGAAGATGAGTCTTCCTGATTCCAGGCCTGGTGCTCTGTCTACTACACCGTCTAGCTGCCCACACCCCCACCTTATGTGTGAAAAAGTTGAGATAGAGAGTTTACCAGGGTCACATAGCTAGTGAGCATTCAACATTGGATTTGAACTCAAGTCTTCCTGACTCCAGGACCAGCACAACGTCCATTGGGCCACCTAGCTGACTTTCACACCAGGCTGCCTCTCAAGCAATCTAATTCAACTCACTGGAAAGTATCCCTAATCTTCCCACTAGTCCTCTAGAGTCCCAAGCTTCCTCTCATTTTAGGGGGCCTCTGGAGAAGGGCATCATTTCACATATGAGGAAATGAATTCCCAAAGACAGAATGCATGGCCTAAGGCACACAGTCAATGGCTGGGCGCAGGTACTATCTCCTGACTCCCAATTCATTGTCTCTCTCACATAATAATAAAACAGCCAGTGTTTAAATAGCACTCTTTACATAAGTAATTTCATCTGATCCTCACAACAATCCCATGAAGTAGGCACTATTATCTCTATTTTACAGATGAGGAAACTGAGGCTACATGCAAATTAAGTGGCTCATTCAGGGTCAAACATCCAGAAAGTACCCACTGTGCTACCCGGCTGCCATCACATGCATGATGCTGCCACTTCTCAGGGTATCCAACCTTAGATACCACTAATTAACAAATTTCTGAGGCTGAGGAAATCGTCTTCAGGACTTGGCCCCCAGGACTATGTTAATGTAGGGCTTTTAGGAGATGGAACAAGCCCACAGGAAATATATCTTTACTATTTCCAGAGATCCCAAGAGATGCCTTCGAAGTCTCTAGATTCTGAAGAACATGGTCTGGAAACTTCCAAGTGAAAGCTTATCCTCTTTCAAGACTCTTTTAACTCCTGGGAGGACCGGTTTTTTGGATAGCCATATTAGTTGAATATTTAGAGGTATGATGTAAAGGATTCCAGTAAGCTCTCCTTGCTCTGAAATCTCTCCTATTATCCTTCTAGGTGTCAAACTTTTATCATTAGAGAGTAATTCTTCAAAGTTAAGGCACTGTTCTAGCCATGCAGTGTCTTTGAAAATGCCACATTTACCTATTATCATCCCTTAATACTTTAGTGTGAATTAGATTACCAGCCTGTTGCTTGGGTGACAACTTGGGCACTTGGGAAATCAGCTATACCACTGAAGGACGGGAAAAAGAATATTAAGAGTATTAAGCAATGATTTATTACAAAGAGTCCCCCCACCCTTCTCTCTCAGTTAATTGGGGAGAGAGAGTCTATGAGGAAGTGGAGGCTAGCAATAGTGATGCCAAAAAATGGGGCCATTTTAACACTTTTTTAACGTACAGAAGAGAAAAGAAGGAAATTCAGAAGGATGCATGGATAAGTAGGATAATTTTGAAAATAACATGCAGAATTTATTGTATACTTTTAAAAAAAGCAAGTGAAATGAAATGGAAATTCACGGTTACATATAGAATCCTCTTTTTGTGTTCTGCTGTGTGTGTAGAAAAGCTTTTTAAAAATTGGTATTTAAGTTCAGAATTTTTTATGGAACACTGCCCCTCCCACCTGACATGCTCCTGAGCCATCAGCATTGATGTAGCTTGGAGAGCATCAACTCATTTCATTATAAGCCTGTAAGATAATCTTGGCATGTTTGATCCCTTCTTGAGCAGGATTCATCAGTAGGCCTCTGTCCTCATGCTGCTATTAGCACCAGCTCAGGTCCATTAGCCCTGCATGGGTAAAGTGGCCTTGAAATACAGATGGCTCCCAGCAATCCTTAGGCAAAGGAGCATCTTCCAGGCTGCTGTCTCTCAAAACTGCTGGATTGTTAGTAATTCCTTCAGTGCCTCCTGGAAAATGGTCTCATAGAATTTGGGTCTGAGAGTAGCTTAGGGAGATCCCATAGTACAACTTCCTCATTTTGCAGACAAGGAAATTGAAGATTAGAGAGAAGTGATTTGCCCCAAGTTACACACATTGTAAATGGCACAGTTGGCGTTGGAATCTAGGTCTTCTAACCTCAAATCCAGTGGTCTTTCCAGTGTTCCATACTCCTGGTCCAATCTTCTGAGTACACAGCATTAATGTTGCCCCTCCCAGCACTGCAGAATGACTTCAGGTGAAATACACTGATTGGGCTTAATTACATTTCATCATCTCTTCTTGGTTGCTTTTCATGGGTAACTGGGATCACTATTTTAGGAAGGTCCTTACCCATGCTTCAATTCCCTTGAACATTCTCAGGCATCCTCCTCCTTCTCCTCATTTACTACAGATGAGGAAGCCAACTGCTTGGGGCAGGTTGGGTTTGAAGTGCCAATGAGACATCTAGGCAGAGATGGTTAGCAGTGAGTTGGATGGGGGCATAAGCAAGACCTTGGGACCAGGGATACAGATTTGGTCATCATCTACACAGGAGTGCAATTGAAGCCACAGGAGTGAATGAAATCACTCAACTGGAGACCTATTTAAAGATCTCCAAAATCAGAGGGCAAAAAGAATCTAGTTGAGGATAAGTGATTCTGGGCATGAGGAATGTTAACTTTCCATGTCTGGAATACATAGAAAAGAGAGAGAAGATGTGGAAAGAGAAGAGGATCAAGGACAGACTTTAGGAAAGGATAGAAGTTTGAGTGTTAACCAATATAGAGAGTTCTGAACCTTAAATAAACCCTGAGTTTGGAAGAGCTCCCAAGAATCATCTGGTCCCACTGTCCATATACACTAGTATCTCTCTGTCTGGTCTGTCTGTCTCTCTTCTCTGTCTATCCTTCTTTTCCTTTCCTCTCCTCTCCTTTCCTCTCTCTCTCTTCTCCTTCTATCATCTGTCTGCCTGTCTCTCTTCTGTCTTCCCTCTTCTCTCTCTCTCTCCCTCTCATCCTTCTCTCTCTTCCCCCTCCCTCCTCCTTTTCTCTCTCTCTTTCTCTCCCTTCTCTTTCTCCTCCTTCTCTCTCCCTCTTCTCCCCCCATCTCGCCTCCCTTCCCCTTTCACACACTCACACACACACACACACACACATACATTTCTGGAAAATTGTAGTAACCAAACTCACAAACTCACACAGATGATTCTATCTCCTATCTTTAACAGTCCCCATATATTCAGCCTGCTAAAGTGCTTGGGTAATTTGGCCTTTGTGTCTAACTAGAGATCTCCCCACCTGCTGCCATCCTTGGTCCCCTACTTTTTGTTTTGTGCTCAGTAGAGATACAGAACATTCCAAAATGACATGTCTCTACAATATACAAGCCTCCTGTCAACATGAGCCTGCCTCCAGCCTCCCCTTGCCAATCCTCTTCTTCTATGAGGAAGAATAGAAGATGCATTTTGAGGTCTCAGGGATGGGAGAGGCAATTGATTATTAGGGAGCTCATTAGTGAATTAAAAACTCATGCAAATGAGTCTCCATTATTCCCTGGTCAAGTGCCCAGTTACTTAGTGTAACATATCCATTGAGTCTATTCGTACCTCTCTTTTTCCCTCTGAGGGCAAGTGGCCAAGTTCTCAAGTCCCTTTTTTATAAGAACCTGATTCCTAGGGTCTGGGGTGGGGGAGGGAAGGGGGACAGAAAGAGTGAGGCATGGGAGGGGCTTGAAGAATTCCAGTAATAATGGGGCTACTTGGGCTACTAGTGGCTGGAGCACTGAGGGAAACTCTCCCTTGCACATATACATGGACTTCTATTCCTGCAACTGTTATTGTATGTAATGAGACTGGGGGCTACATTTAGGAAAACTAGAGACGGTCCAATTAGTCATTTTTCAGCTAGCCCAGCTGACCCAACTGGGACAAAGGGACATTGAAGATAAGAGTCTCTCAGGCCAGGTTAGTATTACAGCAAAAGAAAAAAGAGGAAGGCAGGCATTGCCTATGGACTTAAAAATGAAATGGATGGCATCTGAGTCATATACAAAACCTAATGCAAATGAAGAGCTAATATTCCTGGGCCAAAGGATCAGGCCCTTGGTATATATGTGGCCAGCAATGGGCCTTGCTGGAGCTTGTTTGGACTTTGATTTCTCTGTGGAATCGAGTAGATCTCCAAGAAGGACCAACCATGCTTCACTTGATTCCTTGCTTCTCAACCATTGTCTTGCCAGCCATCTTGCCATCTCCACAATACTCTCTGCCCCCCACTCCCTATCTAGTTCTAGAACCACAATCAAAGGAATGCTGCCATTACTCCTGGAAAGAGTGTGCCCAGGGTACTACTCCACTATAGCTCCCTTCACCATCTCTGGAACTTTCCAGGTCCATATATCCCTCTCTTGGCCACCATTCCCTTTCATGGGTTGTCTCCTATTAGCTCCTTGAGGTCAGAGCCTGTCTTTGCTTTTGTATTTGTATCCCTAGTTCTTGACATACTGTAAAAGCTTAATACGTTTAAAAAAAATTCATGCAGGGAATCAATAAGCCTTTTCAATTTAATATTGAGTATTTTAAAATTCATTTTAGGTATTGAAGGCTCCTAGCCACTCAGTGCAGACCCAGTGTTGGCTTCTATCAGCTTTTTTTCCTTCTTGATCTTCTTCAAGAAAAAAAAGACATTGACTCTTTTGCCATTTGGGGTGCCATATTCTGATGCTTCTTAGTCAGGGCCCATTGCCTATCCAGAAATATCCTGGCTGAGAGAAGGGACACTTTCTTCCATCTTCCATGCACTGGCTGAACTGGGGATATGCCAAACAACTTGAGGAAGGGGGCATAAAGTTTGCAAAAGGTCTCAAGGGCATTCATTTGCATCTCTGAAGAGTGTTGAAGCTAGTGTGTGTCTGGCACACTGTAGGTGCTTAAAAAATGCTTGCAGAATAGCTGATGAATGTGTTCTTGCTTCACACTCAGGAAAGTCGTTTAGCTCATTTTCTGTCTGACTTATTATTACACCAATGAAAATGTGAGCTCTCTAAAAGAAGAGGCTATGACTTCTAACTGATTTATATCAGGAGTTCTTAGCCTGGGATTCTTGGGCATTCCAATGGGCTCCCTGGATAAATTTCAGGGGGTGGGACATTTCTAAAAAATATTTACACATTTTCAACCTCAATGTCCAAACTTTCTAAACTCAATATTTTTCTCTCTAAACCTGCCCCTCTTTCTGACCTCAGTATTTCCATCTCTGATACTATCGGGCAGTCAGTCAATAAACATTTATTGTGCTAGGCACTGTGTAAAGCACTGGGGGTACCAAGAAAGGCAAAAGGCATTTATTTGATCTGTGAATATGAACACACAAAAATATAAAATTGACCATATCTTAACAATTTGTTTTCATTGTTTTAGTCATTTTGAGTCACATCTGTCTCTCCATGACCTTTTTTGGGGTTTTCTTGGCAAAGATACTAGAGTAGTTTGCCGTTTCCTTCTTCAGCTCATTTTACAGATAAGGAAATTGAGGCACACAGGGTTAAGTGACTTGCTCAGGGTCACACAGCTATTAATCATCTGAGGTCACATTTGAACTCAGGATTTCCTGACTCCAGGCCCAGTGCCCTATCCATTGTGCCACCTAGCTGCCCATCTTAACAATTGCTGACCAGCCACTGACATAGAAATCATTTTAGAATCAGCCATCAATGTGATATCAGACCCTACTGATTAGAACAAAGGTTAAAATCAATACCAAATGAGAAGATAAAAAGACATTATGCCATTGCAACAGCTCCCACCAGACCTATTTAAAGGTCTCTACAATCAGAGGACAAAAGAGATCTTGTTGGGGATAGATGCTGCTAGGCATGAGGAACTTATTAACTTTCCCCTATCTGGAATATAGAATTAAAAATTAGCTGTTCCACTTCTGAATAAGAGACCTTGGCTTATCAATTAGGAAATGAAAAAAAAGCCATGTAATACAAAGTATTATGGGATATTACTGCAGTGTAAGAAATGATGAATACGAAGCTTACGGAGAAACCTGAGAAGACTTACATGAATTGATAAAGAATTAAATAAACAGAAGCAGGAAAGCAGTCTATATAATGACTATAACAATGTAAATAGGAAGAATAACCACAAAATGGAGAAAAACAAGGGGTCAACAAGATTTCTATATAATAAAAATAACCAAGAACTGGGAAAATGCACCTCCCTCGATTCTTTGCAAGAGGTGGGGGAATATGATTATGGAATGTCGCATACGCTGTCAGACTTTTCTGATGTTTCAGTTGATTCTAGTGAACTCTTCTCTTAATCTTTATTGCAAAGGAAGGCTGGCTGGATAAGAAATGGAGGGAAAGGTACATTCGGAAATGAATGTAATATAAAAATAAAAGGCATCGGTAAAACTTTTTAAAAGAGTAAGACAAGGTCACTATGTAGGAGGTCAAATATTTCCCAGGTAGCAGGGTAGAATGGAAACATCATGGCATCTAGGGCAAGAAATCCTACGTTCAGATCTTAACTGTGCTGTTTGCTAGCTATGTGACCTCAGGCACGCCATTTGACTTCTCTGGGCCTCCCTTTCCCAATTAATAAAAAGATGGAGTTTGACTATCGATAATCTCTAAAGCCTTTTGTATCCAACGTTCGATGGTCTTATGATTAGGGTTTGGCCAACTCTGCATGAGGATGACATGTTCCAAAGTTGGGGCCATCTGTATGAATCTTCAGTGAAAACACAAGGAAACCAGAATGAAAACTAAAAGGGGAGCAGGTGATTTGGGGGTCGAGATCCATTCTGAATTTAAAAACTAGCCTTATCACATTTGCAAACAGTAGCAATGGCGTGCCTTTTCTGTAAATAGAAGACAGTCCATTTTCAAAAAAATCAAAGCTTATTTTTTTCCACAGTTATATTTTTCATGCAGTCTGTCTCTTCATGGGTTTAAAATGTTTTTTAGGTTTTAGAAATTAATGCAGGAAATGAAGTGGCTGTTGTCTGTTCTTCTTACTGAGTTCTCTGTTCCTCCCAACCTCCTTTCTTTAAATCTTATCCTTCAAAGGGGTTTCTAGAGCTTTGAATTTTGGTTTCAAGTTGCAGACAGGAACTGCGTATAGGCTGGGTCTTAGGAGAAGAAGAAGAGAGGATGGATAAAAGGTAATATCTTAGTTGAGAAATAAAATAATTTAATATAAGAAATAACATAAATAAATAAAATATATAACAATAAAAATATAAAAATGTAAGTATAATAAGTATAAAAATTTAATTCCAATTTAAAATCATTGAGTTTGAATACTAGGTTTCCTGGAACTCTTTAGAGTGGTCAAAAGAGCAAAGGAGACCTAGATTCAAATCCTGCCTCAGGCACTTATTAGTTGTACGACCCTGGGCAAGTCGTATAACCTCTTTCAGCCTATGTTTTTCTCATCTGTAAAATGCCGAGTATTGACTCAGTGATCTCCAAGGCCCCTTCCAGCTCTAAACTTACGATCCCTTGCTGCTGTGATTAACAAAACAGTTAAGTATGAGTGTTGCTGTATTCTGCCCTGGTCAGGCCGTATCTGCAGAATTTGTTTAGTTCTGAGCATCACATTTTAGGAAGAACGTAAATAAGCTGAAGAGTATCCAAAGGAAAGGGGTCAGTATGGGGGAGTGGGGTCTCTAGTCCCTTCCAGGCTAGAACTGGTAGAAGGGACTGGGGAAATGAAGCCTGGAGAGGGTATCACTCTCTTTGCATATGTGAAAGGCTATTAATTTGGTTAGGGACTGGGATAGGGATTAGACCTGTGATTTCAATGGCATAGGGAGGCTCCCAGGTGAGAAAGTTCCCCTCTATCAGCGCAGGTAACCACCTTCAAGACTCGTCTTCCTGAGTTCAGATCTTGTCTTAGACACTAGCTGTGTGATCCTGGACAAGTCATTTAACCCTATTTGCCTCAGCTTCCTCATCTGTAGAATGAGCTAGAGAAGGAAATGGCAAACCACTCTAGTATCTCTGCCAAGAAAACCCCAAATGGGGACACAGAGAGTCAGACAGGACCGAAATGACTCAACAACAACAAAGAGTCACTTTCTCTATAATTCATAGTCTAAGGAAATTGCCTAAGAGCATTGAGAAGAGAAATGACTTGCTCAGACAGAACCATTATGCATCAGAGATGGTACTTGAACCCAGGTTTTCCAGGTTTCTAGAGTAGCTCTGCCTCCATGACAACATATTTATTTGGTCCCTAGTTGAGGATTATCTCTGACAAGAAAAGATGTGGAATTTGCAGAGAAATGGTTTTTGGCTCGTTTCACAGAGAAAACTTCTCGAGGGGGCGGAGCCAAGATGGCGGCTGGGAAGCAGTGACTGGTGTGAGCTCCCCACCAAGTTCCTCCAAAAACCTATAAAACAATGGCTCTGAACCAATTCTAGAGCTGCAGAACCCACAAAGTGGCAGAGGGAAGCAGGGCCCCAACCCAGGACAGCCTGGATGGTCTCTGGGTAAGGTCTATCCCACACGGACCTCCCAGCCCCCAGCCGAGGGGAGCAGAGCTGAGCCCAGCGCGCAAGGCGCGAACAGACCAGACGCGGACCTACTAGACCAGGAGATGAGCCGAAAGTGCCCTGGCATCCTGAAATATTGAGCTGTGGCATGTACCAGACCTCTCAACCCACAAAGAGCAAAGACATCAGAGAAGGTTAGTGGGAAAAGCTGCG
>CM053622.1:541605193-541682689 GCA_028646595.1 Phalanger gymnotis | reverse complement strand
AGAATGTACGCCATCTTGGAGTGGCGGGGGGAGGAAATGGGGAGAAAATTTGTAATTCAAACGCCTGTGAAAATCAATGCTGAAAACCAAACATGTCAAAAATAAATTAAAAATAAATAAATAAATAAAATTTAAAAAAAAAAAAAGAAAAAACTTCTCAATGAGTCAAGCTGTCTAAAAGTAGTGTGGCTGGCCTTGAGAGGGAGTGCCTTGTGCCACACTGGATATCTTTTGGGAGTAGAAATTAATTTCAATCATTTATTTTTACACAGTGCTGGGCCTGAAGTCAGGAAGGCTTGAGTTCAAATGTGGCCTCAGATACTTACCGCGTGACCCAGAGCAGATCACTTAATCTCTGTTTACCTCAGTTTCCTCTTCTATAAAATGGGGGTAATAAAAGTACCCACCTTCTGGGGTTATTGTGTTGTGAGGCTCAAATGGAATAATAACTATAAAACACTTGACACAGAGTTTGGCACACATTAAGAGCTATGTAAATGTTAGTTATTAGTATAACTTAGATTTCCCATCACCTGTATCCCTCCTGTTCCTTAGTTATCCCTCATAACAAATAATTTAAAAAAAAAGAAAAGAAAAAGAGGAAGCACAGGGGGAAAAAACCCAGCAATAGTGATCAATATATTGGAAAATTTGATATTAAATATAATATTCCACAGCCACCAACTTCTGCAAAAGAATGGGGGGAAGGCATATTCTTGTATATCTTCTTTGGGGTCCAACCTGTTCTTTATCATTTTACAACATTCGACTCTGATTATTTTGTGATTATTTTTACTGTTTACAATGCTGGAGGCAATGTGTATATTGTTTTCCTGAATCTCCTTCCTTCTACTCTGGATCAGTTCACATAAGTCTTTTCATGTTTCTCTGTATTCTTTATGGTCATCATTTCTTACAGCAAGGTCATATTCTAATACATTCATAAAAAGCACAATTTGTTCAACCCTTTCCCAATTGATTCAGGATCCAGGTCTTTGCTATCACAAAAACTGCTACTTAAATATTTTGGTACCTATATTTTTTTTTTGTTTTTTGTCAAACCACTCTAGTATCTCTGCATATGGGCATATGCCTACCAGTGGAATTTCTGGGTGAGAAGACACAGATACTTGATTTGTTTGATTTGCATAATTCCAAATTACTTTCCAGAATGGCTGCATCAATTCCCAGCTCCAACGACAACGCATTAGCACACCTACCTTTTTCTCATTCTTAGTGATTTGGAGAATTCTTTCACATATTGTCTTTTTAATAGTATGTCATTTTTCTTTTGATAACTATTTATATCTATTGACCATTTCTTTATTGGGCAATACTTTTAGTTATATATTTTTGTTAGTTGTGCATATACCTGGCCTCCCAAAAAGTCCTTTTGTAGCTTAGAACTATTCTGCATTGATTTTTGGGACACCTTATATGTTAGCTACCAAACTCTTATCAGAGATTGATATAATGATTTTCCCCAGTCAGTGGCTTCCCTATTCATCCCTGATGCATTGATTTTGTTTGCGCAGAAGCTTTAAAATCAAAATTATTTACTTTATCTTTTATAATGTCTCTATTCCTTGTTTGGCTAAGAATTCTTCCTTCCCGCACAGCTGTGAAAAGTATGTGATCTGCTTCTCCTCTAATTTTTTTTTATGTAATGACCTTTAATATGCATGTGAGGTATATGTTTGAATTTATTTTAGAATATCGTGGAAGATGTTGCTCGCTGGAAATCCTTAAGCGGCAGCTGGATATCTACTGCTTGGAGATGTGGTAGAAGACATTCTTTTTCAGGTACAGGTTAGGCCAGATGACCTCTAAGGTCACTTTCAACCATGATGTTCTGTAATCTGAGTCATAAGCATCTTTATCAATGACTTAGATGAGAGTCATAGAGAAAGCACCTATCAAATTTCAGCTAGCAAGGGGGAGAGGGAGAGTAAGGAGTGAGACAGAGACAATTTGCTAGATAAAGGAATCAGGAGAGAGAAACAACCTCCTAGGCTAGAAAAATAGATCAAATCTAACAAGATGAAAATTAATAGCAGTAAATGTGAAGTCCTCTGACAAGGTTTTAAAAAATCATCAGCAAAAACCTGGCTAGATAGCCCATCACATAAAGAATCTCATAAAGGTTTTACTGCACTGGAAGTTCAATTTGATTTGAAAGTAAAACTTGATTTTAGGTTTCCGTTCATATGTTAGTTCTTAATTCTCCTTTATCATTACTTACCCTCACCATGGGTTTTCACTTAGGTTTGAATAGCACTAACCCCAGTAAACCACGGCATCCAGAACAAGGAAGGTGATGGTGTCATCGTAACTTATGCTAGACCTACATTCTATAGAATGATACTTAGTTACTATATTTTAACAGGGACATTACACTCTGCCCTCCTCTTTTTCCTGTCCTGGTAAACCACTGCTGAGGTTATTAGACAGTAAAGACAAGGGCCAGAAAGCCACAGGTAAAACTAATTGCCTATTATGCACCAGGCTTTGTACCAGGCATTGAGGATACAAGTACAAAGAATGAAATAATCCCTACTTGAAAGAAGCTTATATCTTCATAGGGAAGATAAGAAATTGGTATATGAATATAGGCAGCATAAATATAAGGCAAATAAATACAAATATACATAAAATAATTAAAACATAAGGCTATTTGGGAAGGTAAAGAGGACTAGAGTTATTTATTGTTTGGAAATTGGGTGTGGGTCTTCTGTTAGGCATTTTCTGCAAGATAAAAATAAATAAAAATAAAGCCTGCGCTGTATTTGAGTGTGGAAATTCTTTTACTTTTTTTTTGTAGAAGCCACGACAAATTATAAGCTAATGTTCTCAAGGAATATCCTGAGTTGAGACATAAATCGAAGAGAGATGATTTGTAAGAAACACCCCAAAATTTGAACTCAAGTTAAGTAAACCTAGATCAATGGCATTTTGATGCTATGTAACTTTCACCTTTTTTTGTCCTGAATAGCCATAGGTGTGAGAAGAAACAGGTAGTTGAGAGCAGGAAATTTAGAAGCACAAATGGGGGGTGGGAAGGGTTGGGAAAATGGGAATGGTTTCCCTTTAATGATAGCAGTTAGAGCTCTCTTACTAAGAAAGTGAAAGCCAACAATAGGACAAAGCCTCCAAGGACTTTTGAAGCCAAGCTGTTTCAGAGCCCCAAAACATCACAGTCTAAATGGAATCATGCATAGGCCCCACAAAGGATTTAGACTTTAAATTAAGAGATTAAGGAGTTAGTAGTGCTACTCAAACCTAGGTGAAAACCCAGGGTTAGGCTAAGCAATTATTAAGGAGAATTGAGACCTAACATATGAAGTACCTAATTGTATTTGGAATTCATATTTTAAAAATATTCCTCTAAATTATGAATCTTATTTAAATGTGGTGTTACTTTTGCTTGGCTGATTTAATGAGTTATATTTGCATTCTAATAGCAAACAATAACAGCTTAATATTTATATAATGCTCTACATATATAATGTCAGTCGATCCTCATAACAACCCCAGAGGAGGTGCTATGATTATTCCCTTTTTACAGATGAGGAAACAGATTAAGTGACTTGCCCAGGGTCACACAGTTAGTGTGTGGAGCAGCATTCAAATTCAGAGCTTCTTGACTTCAACACTCTATTATACTACCTAGCATAATTAAGTAAGAAAGTATATTTTTGACCCACTTAATCTATGGGCAGTCTAATCATGAGGCTAATACTATGGTACCAGCAAAGGAGCGTATATGACTTTTACAATGCCCAGTGCTTTGCTGAGACAAAAATCTCTTCATTGGAAGGAATTTTAAAGTGTTATTTGCCTCCTTCCACACTTTGGAGAATAAAAGTTGGGTGGATGGATGCTAAGAGTTTCCTTAGGGTTGATCTAGCCAGAGGCTTCCTATATGGCCTCCTAACAGAGATAATGATAGCCCAGATTCTGAGGGTTGATTGTTCAAACCTGAGAAATGCACATCAGAAGAGGCAACAAGGACTCAGGCTAGAACTGGTTTGTTTCCTTTTTGTTAGGGTTTTATTTGTTTCTTGCTTTTATTTTGGCCAGTCAGCTTCATATGGTAAAAAATGATACCCGAAGATTGCACCTCTCCCCGCTCGGTTACTTCAAAAGACTAAGCAAGAAATAATGGAGTGAGAGAATTCAAAGCCTTGGTCCTATCAACATTAGGGAAGGGAGGGGATAGCTGGAAAGTACGCAAGGTCTGGCAGGTGTGTGACCATGCAGAAACACAAAATGGACAAAGGTGAGCCCAGGAACCATTACAGTCACTCTAGGTCTTTTCTGGTGGTGAGATCAACATTACTTAATTACTTAATACTGAACCATGTCAGAACAGTCATTCTATTCAGTTTGCTTTAAGTTTAAGGGGGAAGAGGGCCTATAAATAGCCTCAAATTACTGTGCCATTTTTCTTCAAAAGAGTTGTTCTCACATTTATCAACAAGACCTAAATTACATATATATTTACATATACATGCATATATGTGTATATTTACACATATATGTATATACATATTTACACATATTATATATATGTAATATCTATATTTACAGTTTTTTTAAACTGGACCTATGATTCCATTGGGACAGGGAACTCCTGATGATATGGCCTTCCCTCTACCAATGCAGATTGCTCTCCAATTTGTGCTTACATGCTTACTCAAAATCTGGTCTAGACTCACACTCCCTGGTACTCTTCTCTACCCCTCTTTCTAGCTTCCTTTTGTGCAGTATAGAGTGTAAACTCCTTGAGGGCAGGGACTGTCTTTCTTTTTCTTATTTGTATCCTCCTCACTTAGCACAGCGCTTGGCACTTTACCAGACAATTAATAGATGTTGATTGAGTTGAATTACAGTCTTAGGGAGTTGATTTTGGTCACTGAGAGGTTACAGGGCTTCCCTAGAATTATATAGTCTGTCTAAGAAGCAGAATTGGAACTCAGACCTTTCCTGATTCAGAGGTTGGCTCTCTATCTGCTACCACCTCATGCCCAACCCCAACCTTTATATACTCTGGCCTTCTCTCTCTTCTTATCACAGGACATTCCATCTCCTGCCTCCATGAGTTCTCACCAGCTGAGCCCCATGCCAGGCATGCTCTTCCTCCTTATCTCTGTTAGCCTCCTAGAGTCCAAGTCTTCCTCTAGGATGTATCATCATTTGCATGGAGCCTTCCTAATCTCTGTGCCACACCCTTGCTACTCATGTTAGTACTGTTCCTTCCAAACAACTTTTTTTATTGACCTACGTTTTATATATAATTTGTGCATAAGTGGCAGCCAAGTGACAATGTATAGAGTTCTGGCCTTAGGATTGGGAAGATCTGAGTTCAAATCTTATCTTAGCCATTTATTAGCTGTGTGATCTTGGACCAATAGACTTTCCTCAGCCTCAGCTTCTCCATCTGTAACATGGGGACAATAGTAACACTTCACAAAGTTTTAGTGAGGATAAAATTAGATAACATTTGCAAAGTACTTTATAAAACTTAAAGTTTTATATAAATCCAACTATTATTACTTTATTTTTATTTTCCTCATGATGTATTTATGTACTTGTTTCTCCATTAAAATGTAAGGGAAAACAAGGTAGAGTGGCTAGATGGCACAGTGGATAGAGCAGCGACCCTGGAGTCAAGAGGACCAAAGTTCAAATCCAGCCTCAGACACTTACTAGCTAGGGGGCAAGTCACTTACCCCACCTGGAAAAATAAGGGTAATAATTTGTCTCGTTCACTTTTTTGGTATCCCTAATACCTAGCACAGCGCTTGGCACATAGTAGGAGCTTTACAGATGCACACCGATTGACTGATTATACAAACTTCAAAATACAAGCCCATTGAGCTCAATGTATTGGTAAGCTTTAGGTTTAAGACGGGCATTTTTTTACTCTTGAATTCGAATTGTGGGGTACTAGTCCTTGAAGCGAGAGAGTCATAAAGCCCATGGCCATTAAAAAAAAAGTTCACTATGGTCTTAGTTTAGTGGAGTCAGTACTTCCTGTCTTGTGGCCACCACAAAGGTATGGGGCAGGGCCATAAATCACAGTTATTTCTTTACTCCCTTCTTGTCCCCATCCCCACCTCTACCTCTGTACTCCCAGCTCCTGGCCTGGGATAACAGGCTTCTGAGTAATAGTGTAAATTCACCATAGCCAGGATATACTAGTTAATATTCCCAGCCTTCTTCACACCAGGACTGAGTACCCTCCCTCCCTCCTTTCCTATTCTAGCTCTGAGAAAATAACCAAATCAACCCTACCAAAATACTCCAACTTTATCTTTATATATCTAGCCCTATTTATATGTCTTTATAATTTTATATATCTTCATGAATCTAGTCCTATTTATACATCTTTATAATTTTATCTTTATATATCTAGCCCTATTTATATATCTTTATATATCTAGCCCTATTTATATATCTTTATAATTTTATATATCTTCATGAATCTAGTCCTATTTATACATCTTTATAATTTTATCTTTATATATCTAGCCCTATTCATATATCTTTACAATTTTATATATCTTCATGAATCTAGTCCTGTTTATACATCTTTATAATTTTATCTTTATATATCTAGCCCTAATCTCTTTCCTAAGCTATAGTCCCATATCACCAACTTCCTCTTAGACCTCTCAAACTGGATATCCTGCGGGCATTAACTTAACACATATAAAACAGGCCTTGTTATCTTCCCTCTCAAGCTCTCCCTTTTTCTGAACTTGCCTATTACTTTTAAGGATGCCACTCTTCTCCCCATGACCAAGGCTCACAATCTTAATGCTATTTTTCTAACTCTTGGTCACCCCACACATCCTAGCTCTCAGTCATGCTACATTCCTAGCTCTGGGTCACCCCACATGTCCAATCCATCATCAAATCTTAGTTGTGTCTCACAACATCTCTCATATCTGTGCCCATGTCTCCAATCACAAGTGCTTTGCACAACGCCTAGGACATAGCCTGAACTTAAAAATGATTTTTCATTCACTTCCATTCCTTCCTCCCTCTTCCCCTATCCAGAAAATAGTGTAGATGTCATAATAACAACTCCACTTTCTACAAGACTTTAAAATATAGAGAGTTCTATAGAACTTTAAAGTGTTTTCTTGACAAGAATGTTATGGGGTACAGCTATTTTTGTCCCTAATTTACTAACCCTGTTTTACGGCTAAGGAAACTGAGGCTCAAATATGTTAATTTGTTTAGCTTATTCTGTTAATGCTACAATGGAGGGTTCTATCAAGAAATCACTGTAAATTTAAAAAGAGCATCAGTGAAACTCTCTGGGCAGGTTTTTGTTTTTTTAAAAAGTGCCTTCCCCATGATCCTGCCACCTGGCAAATACCAGGGATGGGACTTGACCTCACTGCAGGTGTGGTGCTCTTTCTAGAGGTATGTGTGGCCTTATTGGTTTGGAAACCCCTTTGAAGCTCTCCGCTTCCCAGCATGATGGTTCCCATTTCAAATGTATATCTAATGAGTACTTTGGAAATACTTCAAGCTTTGATTAACATCTCAGAGGCCAGAATATATTTCATAAAATAGCCTCTCAGTGTGAAACCCAGCTGAGATACGTAATTATAGCTTGAGTCTCCAAAATAGAATGTTTATTGATTCTTGGGATTTAGTAGGATCTATAGAGGAGTCAGATTAAATAAAAAATAGTAATGACTTAGGCTTCCAGAGAGCCTGTTCCTTAAAAACTAGCTGCCTCAAGGAGGCAGTGAATAGAGCATTGGGCCTGGAGTCAGGAAGACCTGAGTTCAGATCTGGTCTCAGACACTAACTAGCCGTGTGACTCTGGGCAAGTCATTTAACCTTGCTTGCCTCGGTTTTCTCATCTTAAAAATGAGGATAATAATGGCACCCAGTGCCTGGTGCAAGGAAAGTATTTAATAAATTCTTGTTTCCTTCCAAACTAAAAGTACAAGGGCTTTATTTACACTGGTGTAAATTCCTGCCCCATGTTGTGCACCCTTTTGCACATTAGGACCAGTGGGAATTTGTTCCCTTTGAAGGTCCTGACACATTTCTTTTGATAACTAATTTCTTAAAAATATTCACTAATTACTTGATTTCTGGAACCAAGATATAGAGATGGACCTAGATCAACATGGAGAAAGGCAGCCTGCTGTCTGAGGGGCCACACTGCCTCAAACACCCATCACAAGATTACAGATTTAAAGCTGAAAGGCCATTGAATCCAGCTCTTTCATTTGACAGATAGATTGTGCTGTCCAGCTATGCCTCTTATCATAACTCTATTGTAATGTCCTCCTCATTGGTTTCCGTGTTTCCAATTTCTCCTTCCATTCTTACTGCCACACACCTAGCAAACTAATATTCTTAAAGAATCATTTATTTCCTCTGCTTAAGAAGTTTTAGTGGCTGCTACTGCTTCTAGGATCAAAAGTAAATTCTTTTTCTCTCTACTTAAAGCCCTTCACATTCTAGCTCCAATCTATCTTTCTAAACTCAGTCCATACGTCTCTCCCTCGTGCATTCTACCTCCCCGCCAAACTGGTTTATTTGCTGTTCCTCATACATGTCCTTCTAACTTTGCCTACATACCTTCGTGCAAACAAACTTTCCCTATGCTTGGATGCTTTCTCCTCCTCACCTCTGCCTCTTGGAATTCCAAGCTCTTTTCAAGGCTTGGGTCAAATGCTGCCTCCCACATGAAGCCTGTCCTGAGCCCTTCACTTGTTAGCATTCTCCCCCACTCTCAAATCCAAATTATTGTGTACTCACTGATCTGATTGAGTATAAACTCCAAGAGGGCAGGGATCATTTCATCTTTGGTTTTGTAGTTCAAGTATCTAACACAGTGCCTGGCACATAATTAAACACCTAATAAATGCATGGTGAATTGAGTGCAGTCATGCAGTGAGCATATAATGAATAGTTCTGTGAAATGTGCTCTTTGGAGCAGAAAACCTCTGAAGACCCTTTCAGTTCTTAATATACAATCCTATGTTCAATCATCTGTTTTGTCCAGAAACCCTGAGGGTCTTTCCCTCCCAAAATGATTTTTTTTCACTAGATAAAGAGGCCATTATCTGTCTCATTTCTTACCTAGTCTTAATCACTGAATGGGTGTTGCCTCAGAAACTGAGACCTGTTAAAAAAGCCAAGGTCTCCCACTGCATTCAGGGCCACCTCCTGTCATGCTGATCTATATCTCACCACTGGACCCAGATGGCTCCAGAGGAGAAAATGAGGCTGGTGACTTTGCACAGTCCTCCCTCACTTAAATCCAATTCACTTACACGTCATGGCGTCACCTTCCTGATGCCATGGTCCTCTTTGAGAACAAAGGACAAAAACAACAACAAGGCATGAATCTTATCTAAGACAAGAGGTCATTTAGCTTCTACTTGGAGACACCCAGTAAAGGAAAAATCCCAAATCAGCCCATTTCATTTTTGGATAGCTCCAATCATTAGGAAGGTTTTCCTTATTTAACCTGACATCTGCCTCTCTACAACTTCGATTAAATTCAGTTCAACAAGCATTTATTTGACACCTACTATATGCCAAGGAATTCTACTCAATGACCTCCATAGGATCATAGCTCTAGGGTTAGAAGTGACCTCAGAGGCTATCTAATCAATTCACTCATTTTACATAAGAGGAAACTGAGGTTACTTGACTTGTCAAAGGTGACAAAGGCAGGAAACATGTGAGAAAGGAGTTGAACCCAGGCTTCTTTTTTTCCAGGGTCAACACTTGTTCTACCAGGCTGCTTTCAAAGGCCAGGGGCAACAAGGTTAATCCTTATTTTATGTGACAAGGACAGATCCCGAGGGCTCTCTAGTGGAGACCTTTCTCCACACTGATATTCATCCATACTGTTCATATGGATCAATGCTCTTTGGGTCTGGTCAGTCAGCAAGTTCCAAAACCAATCAGACTGTATTCTTATCCAGTCCCCATCTCTCCATCACATTGATGAGCCTATGGAGAAAGTCTCTGTAAAACACATTACTGAATAACCATATTAAGAACAATAAGAATGGTGATGATAGCTAACTTTATATAGTGCTTTAAGGCTGGCAAAATTCTTTACATACGTTATTTGCTGAAATCCAGTTACAATATGGACCAGGCTTTCCCCTGATCTCTCATTCCAGTAACCCTGCCAAAAAAGGAAATGAAGTTGGTCTGGCATTTTATCAGGTATCAATGTCCAACAATGCACAATAATACCCACTGGTGAAATTCTGAAGTTTATTATCACTGGGGTAGTTTGAGCACCTTGGGAAGAGGAGACAATAACAAAGCAGAAGAAGTCATGCTGGACTAACTTCTTTCCAGCTGGCTCATCTCCTCTTCCAAAGCACCCTATCCATTTGCCATGATTTCCTTCCTCTCTTGTTTCAGCCCTACCCTTAGAAACATGGCTCATGAACCAGCTTTCCTTCCATCTCTTCCCCAAAATGATCAGTTCCATAAGTGACATCTCCTACTTCTCAATGCTTCTATACAGGACGTCCTCGATATTTATGCACATTGCTTGTAAAAGTGTGCTTCTGTCATTTAATACCTTGGCATTTTGGGCAACTAGGTGGTGTAGTGGATAGAGCACCAGATCTCGAGCCTGGAAGGCCTGAATTCAAATCTGGCCTCAGTCACTTACTAGCTGTGTGGCTCTGGGCAAGCCACTTAACCCTGTTTGCCTTAGTTTTCTCAACTGTTAATGAACTGGGGAAGGAAATGTTAAACCACTCTAGTATCTTTGCCAAGAAAACCCCCAAGTAGGGTAATGAAGAGTTGGACATGGCTGAAATGACTGAAAAACAACAACAAATTTTAACTCTGATAAGCTGAAGGTTCTTCAAGGTTCAGGACAAGCTTTTTAATTTAGAGAAGAAGCTTATTAATGAACACTCGGCAAATTTGAAATTTGTGACCATTCAAATAAGATTAGGCCTAGTTATTTCATTATCTATGAAGAAAGGATGTGCTAATCACTGGGATCCTACTTTAAAGACCAGCACAACAAATTCAGCGTCATAAGAAAATTCCAGTCTCATACTATATTGGTAATTAAGGTGGGATTTTTTTTTTACTGTTTTCTCTTTTAGAAATGCTAAAGTAATCAAAAGCCTTTGGTTAAGTCTTCCTAGATGCAAAGCCTCAGGCCCATACCCTTTTGCTAACTAGGTGCTAAACCCCAGGCTCACACCCTTTTGCTGATTAGGTGTGAATCCTTTGAGCCCTGAACAGTGTATAAAAGCTCCAAGGTTAGCATTCTGTCTGGAGCTCTCACTCCTGGAGGAGTGTTGATGTGGAGACTCTGGGCAAGCCATTGTTAAGAGCTCCCCAGCTTGTGAACCCAGATGTTAATGGTTTCTTGGTAACTATGAATTCTGATCTGGTCTATTTATATTGTGTATGTTTGTAATTTGTTTGTATTTGCTCTGGACTTCAGGTTGCTGGCTTTTCCTCCTGAACTAAGTGAGTGATATTTGTATGTTGGATTGAAATAAGATTGTTAACCCATTTACGTTGCTTTCCTTAGTAAAGCAGATCAAAGAACCTATGCTGGAAGCATTCTAGTTGTTGGGTTTGTGTTGGTCTTTCGCCCCCACAATAGCTGCTAGCCGAATTGTTGCTACAATATGGGGATTTGTTTTACTTGACTATGACTACTGACTATCTGGTAAAAGGATTTTGTTTTCTTTTTTCAAGGGGAGAGAGGTAAAAGGAAGAGAAATATGCTTGTTAATTGAAAAAAATAACATTACAAAAATGATGCCAGTCTCCAACAAAAGCCATCGATAACTAGTGACTATCCAGAAAAGGAAAACCAGAATTTCAAAGGGTCTCAAATTTGGGCCTTATTAGGAGTTGAAAGAAATGGAGCGGTTTATCCTGTAGAAGAGAAAGCTTAGAGGAGATATGATAAGTGACATTATGTTTCTGAAAGGCTGACTTTTGGAAAGATGATTAGGCTGGGTCTGCTTGGCTCCAAAAGGCAGAAGCAAGAGCAATGAGAGGACTCTAGAAAGCAATGGGATGGCCTACCAGGTCCCTTCCAAATGTGACTCACGCTCCCTTACTCTACAGAGCAAATCAGTCGCCAAATCTTGCTGTTTCTACCTTCAAATTATCTGTCACATCTGGTCCCTTCTCGCCACTCTCGTGAGTGCCACCATATTTAATTCAGGCCCTCCTCGCTTCTTGCCTGGATGATTGCCATGGTTTCCTAGTTGGTCTTCCTGCCTTGGGTCTCTCAGCACTCTAGGTCATCCTACACATAGCTGCCAAAGTGCTTTTCTGTAAGCATAGATCTGACCCTGTCACTTTTGTATGTAACTAATTTTAGTAACTTCTTATTGCCTCTAAGATAAAATAGACACTCTCCTATTTAACATTAAGGTCCCAAGTAACCTAGCCCTGACATATTTTCCAGTAACTTTGGACATTGTTCCTTTTCCCCTACTCTATAATCTAGCAAAACTGGCTTTCTGTCTTTTTCTCACATATGACATCTACCTGTACGTCCACACCTTTGCACTGGCCATCCCCTATGTCAATCTAGTCCAATTCAGTAAATATTTATTAAGTGCCTACTATGTGCCAGGCACTGAGCTAAGTACTAGAGATACAATTAATAAAAAGAAAGACAGTTCCTGCCCTTGAGGAGTTTACAATCTGGGGAGGAGATAACATTACATTGGGTGGAAATAACACAAAAGGAGGCAGGAAAGGGGAGGGGAGAAGACTAGAGGGGACCCTGCAGAGGCATCTAATTCCATGGTGCTGAAATGAGGCAGGGAAGCAGATGGAGAGGGGACTGAGCCCTGAAGTCTAGTTTCTGCCCACCACAGAGGAAGGCATTGGGGAAAGTTTGATACTCTGCCCTCAATCCTTCCAATCTGAGAGAGGAGGAGGCTGAGAGAGACCGTGTCAGTCAAGAACACACTCACTCCTTACCTCCTCCTTACAGAGCCCTTCTCTTCCTTTTAGCTGCATCCAAACACCATCTTGGGCATGAAACCTTTCCTAATTATCCCCACCCCCCAACAACTATTATTGCATCCCTTCCAATCTGCTTTATGCTTAACTACTTTGTATATATTTGCATTTATTAACTTTACACAATATGTATTTTTACATGTATTCGTCTCCTTCTTTAGAATGTAAGCTCATTATAAGTAAGGTTTTTTTTTCTTCATTCTTGTACTTCTATCCCCAGAGCCTGGCACATAATAAGTGCTTGTTATCCTTGCTGATCGATTGACTGAATGAGAAGAAGTTGCAAAGAAGAAGGTTTAGGCTTAATATAAGGAAGAATTTCTGAACAGTCATAGCCATATTTGAAAGTAGAAAAGGATGGCCTCAAGGGAAAGTGGATTTGTCTTCACTGAAGGTCTTCGAGAAAATGATGGTTTTGACCAACAAGTGTTCTGTGTTCTGCCAGTAGCCAAAGAGTCCAGTAGATAGTGGAAGGGCTTGTAATCAGGAAGGAACATATTTAGTGTTGGTGGGTGGTGGCTGCAATGACATTCTTGTCCTCAAGTCCTAACTACCCTTGAAGCAGAAACCAAGACTAGGTCCCCCCAACAGCTGTTAAAATGTATAGGGGAAAAGTGGGGCCTGAGAGGTTAATGTTTAATAAATTAAGAACTTTTTGAATTTAGAAATGATACCAAAAAGTAGGAAGGAAGAGAAAAAATATTTGTTGGAAAAAGGAAATTATATTGGGAAACATGAGGAACAAAATGTGATCATGGTTTGTTTTTTGCATACAATTACAGAAGAATAATGATGAAGGAATAGTGAATGAATGTTCAGCTGGTGGGGGATAATAGGAAGTTTACCTCATAATTTTTTTGGATTAACAGAAAGCAGTCACAGGAAACTTTTTTTTTCTATAAAACAGTTAATGCCACAGGAACCAGGTTATACAGGGATTGTGTCACTGATTCAACAGCTAAAAATCATAACATTTCCCTCAGTGAATAGGTGGCAAAAGTACATGAACAAATACTGCTCAGATTTGGACAATCATATGGAAGATTGCTTCAGATAAATAATAATAAGAAGAAAACAACCCTGAGGTTTCACCTCATGACCAGCAAATTGGCAGATGACAAAAGAGGAGAACAACCAAAAAAGGCACATTAAAATATTGTTGATGGGACTATGGATTGATCTAAGCCTTCTGAAAAGCACAATTATGCTAAGAAAATGTCTAAAATATCCATATTCTTTAGATCTCATTGCTAGGCATATAATTTAAGGATGTGAAAGACAGTAAAGAAAAGGTCTTATATGTACTAAAATATTAATAATAGCACTTTTGTAGTAGCAAGAATCATAAACGTTGTAGAATGTCTATTAATTAGGAAATGTCTAAAAACTCCAGTATATAAATGCAATGAAGTATTATTATTGTACCATAAGAAAATGTGAATATGAAGAATTCAAGAGAAGCATGGAAAGATTTCTATGAATTGATGCAGTAAAGGAGAACAAGGAAAACAATATATACAATCACAGCAATGTAAATTTTAAAATGTTAAAATGAACCAGATAATGTGAAATTATAGTGATTAAACTTGGGACTGAAGAAGAAATGAGAAAATGTACCTCCCCCCCCTTCTCTGAAGAAGTAGGTGACCGTAGTGAAGAAATATTGCATAGGTCAGACTCCTTTAATGTTTTGGCTAGTTTTGTGGGGGTGATTTTTTCCTCTTATGATTTGTTATAAAAGAAAGCTTTTCTGTATTAAAAATGAAAGTGATGTAAAGATTGGATTCATGATTTCATTCATACAGGGGACCCTTGGATAAGGAAACTCCTTCTGTTAATGCAGACAGACACCTCTGCTATAACATACAGTCTTCTAGAACCCTAGAGAATTGAGAGCTGAAGAACCAAGAGAACATTATATACAGTAACAGCGATATTGTTTTAAGAATGACTTTTAAGCAAATAAATTATTTTATCATAAATACCCAAATTAACCATAAGGGACATATGAAGAAAGATACCATGTGCATACAGAGAAAGAACTGATGAATAGAAGTATGTATAGGATAATTTTACATATATATGTGTATGTGTGTATATACATACACACATATACACCTATGTGTGTCTAATGGTAGCCATACCTAGGTGAGGGGGGGAGAGGGAAGAAAAAAAAAGGAAAAATTAAAAAATTACATGATTTTTTTTGTATATTTGAAAGGAATAGCAAGTTGTGAATAGTAGATTTGCAGTTTCATGTACAATCATTTTTTTAATTGTACTATGTTATGGAAATGCTTGCTTTATTCCATAAATTAAAAATTAAATTTTAAAAAAGAGAATTGAGAGCTGAATTGGTTACACATTCAATATGTGTCAGTGTTAAAACTTGAATTCAGCTCTCTATCTATGCCATGCTGTCTCTCATCTATTAAAAAATTTTTAAATTTTAAAAATAAAAACTGTAGAGAAATATCAGTCATACAATTCCAAGAGAGGTTTGGGTTGAGTTAAAACATTCTGCTCTACCCAAGTCTTACATTAAACCAGGGTTAAATTAAATTAATTAACTTAATTAGTCAGTCAATTATGAATTAATTGATTAACAAGAGTAAAGATTAGTAAGGTACTTAATCATACCTAGGTACATATATTTCCTCTGAATCTTATTCTATATTGCACACCCTTCAGAATGTTAGGCTAATATCAGTGATTCATGTCCAGTTGTTTTAATAGACTTCGTTTTTTATTAGAAAAGGCAGAATTTAAATGGGAAAGCATGCTAGGAGAAGCTAAACTATTCGGACTATGAAGCCATAATCTAGGCTAGGGGAACCTTACCAGAATTGTAGACATAGTACCCAAGAGTAAACCCCAAGCTCTGGAACACTAAACCTTGAAAACTTAGCCCTCTCCTTCTAAGCTCATTAGGGGCCAGCATGGTGCCATGGACTTATTTTACGTTTCAACCTCATCAGCCTCATAGCACCAGGCAAATAAAGGCTCAGTAAATACCTACTTGGCTGACTCTACGGAACCTGATAAATTTGGATAGTTTGAGGATAACTCTAACCATATTCACCAATGGGAAATATTAATAATAGTTAACATTTATATAGTGCTTGTTATATGCCAGGCACTGCAGTAAGCACTTTCTAATCATTCTCTCATTTGATGCTCACACCAATCCTGGGAAGTAGCTGCTGTTATTATCCTCATTTTAAAGATAGGGCAGAGTTAAGCGACTTGTCCAGGGTCACACAGATAGTAAGTTATCTGAGACCAAATTTGAACTCATCTTCCTGACTCCAGAGCTGACACTCTAACCACTGCACCCCCTAGCTGCCCCAAAAATGTGAAAGAAAGCTCACCCTCATACTTGTCTTCCTTACAACATCAGCAAAGAATTTAGGGATGCTGTGGAAAAATTTAAGTATCTTAGAACTGGAGAGGAGTTTCTCTCTCCTTGCCTCTAGTCACATATCACCTAATATCGAGTACATCCCCAATGAGGCGCTAATATTTTTGAGCACCAAGAAAAGAGAGTGGCCTATCTAACAATAATAGCTAATATTTATACAGTATTTTAAAGTTTGCAAAACACTATATCTACATGTAGATATGTATTTTACAAACCTTAAAGCACTTTACACATATAAAGGGGTCACAAAGAATTGGACATGACTGAAACAACTAAACAACGCATACATATACATGTATATGCGTGTGTATATATGTATATACATACACATACATAAAATTCCATTAAATTTTCCCAGTGGACCTTTTATCCCCATTTTATAGACGAAGGAGATAGGACCAAGAGAAATAAAATGCCTTGCCCAGTCATACAGCTAATAGGCATCTGAGTCAGGATTTGAATTCAGCTCTTTCTGATTCTAAATTGAACAATTCTCTCTCCACTACATCAAGCTTCCTCTCTAGAGTATGACTCAGATCACATAAGAGGTGGTGCGCTTCAGGGTTGGGTTTCCAGTTACTTCTTTTCTTATGCTTCCCATATCCTACCTGGATTGTACATGTAGTGCCATCTGCAGGACAAAATGAGATCCACAGAAATAGATTAATCTCCCCTAAAATACAATTTTCATCACATCATTCCCATGAGGGCAAAACTGCCTCAGCCTGGCATTCCAGGCCCTTTATCATTTATTCGGCTTCCAATATTCCCAAATAGGGAGTCCTGGCATTTCCAATACTCCCTCACGCTTTATACTTATCCAAGGTCTGACACTGATGCTCAAGTCCTGTGTCTGACTTGCCTTTCTCACTTCATCTGCCAATTGAATCCCACCCATTCTTTTAAGGTCCTGTTCGAATCTTGTGCTCTTCATGAAATACATCCTGATTTCTCCAGTTCACTTACCTCTTTCCTTTTTCTGTATTTTATGTTGATGATATCGTTAGCATTACTATTTTTAGAGATTATTTCTATCTTTTCTTTTTTTATCTCACCTACATTTCCCATCACATCCTTTTTGTCAGCTGGGTGGTGCAGTGGGTGGAGAAGTGGGCCAGGAGTCAAGAAAACCTGAGGTCAAATCCAGCCTCAGACACTAATTAGCTGCATGAACCTGGTTAAATAAATCACTTAATCTCTGCCTGCTTCAGTTTTCTCAACCGTAGAACAGGGAGAATAATTGCACCCATCTCCTGGGGTTATTGGGATGGTCAAATGTGATAATATTTGTAAAATTCTTAGTACGGTGCCTGGCATGTAGTAGGCTCTGAATAAATGCCTGTTCCTTTCCTTTACAATCATTATTTGAGGATTTAGGGCAAGTACTTGGGAAAATGGTTAATTCCTTATTAGGATGATCCCATTTCTGGCCGTCACTACCACTAGGTAGCAGGTTCATCACTAGCTCCTAATGCAACACTTGGAACATAGTAAGCATTTCCTTAATAAATGATTTTCATTCATTCATCTATAGGTAGAATAGAGATTGAGGCATTACAAGCTTTAATTTCCTCATTTGTAAAATCAGGGATTACACCACAGATTTAGAGCTAGAAGTGACCTGAGAAATCATTTAGCTCAGAGATGACAGATCAGAGCTGCAAAAGTACAGCCTGAACCATGTTAAGATGATATTGGGAAATGTTGAACAAAATTTTTAAAAATATAACATAACACAGATAATGCTAATTTGTGCTTTTCTAAGTCAACATGTGGCCCACAGAGACCTGTTTTTATTTAAGTTGGACACCACTGATTTAGTCCAAAGATCCTGATTTTACAGACGAGAAAACCGAGACCTACAAAACGACTTGTCACGTAGATAGCATGAGGCAGGGTCTAGGTTTGAACCCAGGTCTCTGACTCTGGATTTAGCATTCTTTCCCTTATCTAGGGTTTCTTAAACTTTTTCCACTCAAGATCCCTTCAGCACTTCTTAAACTGTGGGTCGCTACCAGTACTGATGAGCTCTGAGGTCCATTTAGCTCTAATAGTCTAATAGTTCTAGAACTGAAAAACTAAGGCCCAAAGGAAATGTAGAATCAAATAAAACGCAACCATTCATGCATCACACCGGTACACTGGGTCATGAATAGTTAGGAAAGAGTTCATGTAGAAGGTAGTTCTTGAGCTGTGTTTTGGAGGAAAATAGGGATTCTGAGAGGTAGAGGAAAGTTCTAGACACAGATATCCTAATATATTAATATATTATATATAATTAATATATTATATATAATTAATATATTTTATTATATATAATTAATATAATATAATATATTAAAAGAGCCACAAGAATGTCTTTGATGCATTCGATAGATACTCTGTGGAGCACCTATGGAAGGCCCTAAAAAAGAATTGCATAGGATGAAAAGGCATGATCAATTGCAGCCTGTAAGAGTGAAAATAGGACTCACAACGAGAACACGCATCCATCAAGGTATCAGACTAAGTGAGCTGTATGCATGTGTGTATATGGAATGTGCATACACACACATATGTACACATACAATAAACATATGCTATTTGTTGTTGTTCAGTCTTTTTCAATTGTGTCTGACTCTTTGTGACCCTATTTGGGGTTTCTTGGCAAAGATATTCGAGTGGTTTGCCATGTCCTCCTTCAGCTCATTTTACTTATGAGGAAATCGAGGCAAACAGGGTAAAGTGACTTGCCCAGGGTCACACAGCTAATGTCTGAGGTCAGATTTGAACTCATGAAGATGAGCCTTCTTGACTCCAGGCCCAGCACTCTGTGCACTATGGTGCCACCTAGCGGTCCTCCATTATACTACAGGTATCTTAAACTCAGCATAACCCAAATGGAACTTATTTTCTTCTTCCTCTTCCCTCCAAACTTTCTCATTACTGTTGAGATCACCACCATCATTTCTATCATCCAGGTTGGAAACCTCAGAGTTGTCCTTGGTCTTTTATATTATTTTAACTTCTAAATCCAAATAATTGTTGACTTAGCTCCACAGCATCCTCCCATCTATTGCTTTCTCTCCTCTCATATGGCCACCACCTTAGTTCAGCTCCTCAGCACCTCTTCCCTGTACTACTGCAAAAGCCTTTTATTGGTCTTGCTACTTCCAGTATCTTCTCTCGTCCATTCTGAGCATTTCAGACAAGTTAAGATTCCTCAGGCAAAGGTTTGCTCATGTATATCAAAGACTTTAGACTGTTAAAAAATCTTTAATGACTCCCTATTATCTCTTAGATAAAAGGCAAATTCCTTAGCCTTGCATTTTAAGCCCTTCAATCAACCAATGAAAAAGCATTTTTTAAACCTTGCTACGTGACAGGCACTGAGCTTGGTGCTTGGGATACAAAGACAGAGAGAAACAGCCCCCACCTTCAAGGAAATTACATTCCATCGAAGGAGACAGCAGTGTGTGTGTATGTCTGTGTGTGTGTGTGTGTGTGTGTGCGTGTGTGTGTAATATATATAAATATGTGTGTGTGCGCGTGTGTGTGCATTTGTGTGTATAATATGTGTGTGTGCCTGTACATTACATGCATATAAGCATATAAGATCTATAACTATATATAAACATATACACGTGTATATACGTACATATATACATATATAAACTATATATAAACATATAAGATATGTAATACATATATTGGCCATTAGGCGGCACAGTGGATAGGATAATGGGCTTGGAACCAGTAAGACTCATCTTTGTGAGTTCAAATCCCACCTCAGAAGCTTACTAGCTATGTGACCCTGGGCAAGTCATTTAACCCTGTTTGCCTTAGTTTCACATCTGTAAAATGAGCTGGAGAAGAAAATGACAAAGCACTCCACATCTTTGCCAAGAAAACTCCAAAATGTAGTCATGAAGAGTCAGACACTACTAAATAACTCAACAACAACAAAATGCATATATATGTATATACAATAACATGCATTATAAAATGCAAAGCATATATATTATATCATATACAACACATATACATATGTATATATAACACATATATATACATAAACACATAAAATTTATAAAAATAAATGCGAGGTAATGTTAGAAGTGGGTCATAAGTAGTATATACACAGAAAATATATAAATATAAGGTAATGTTGGGGGTGGAATATGAGTAGTTAGGGGGATCAGAAAAGACTTCATGTAGAAGGCTGTCCTTGAGCTGTGTTTTGGAGGAAAACAGAGATTCTAAGAGACAGAGGAAAGGAGGGAGTGTGGTCTAGACACAGACATCAGGCAGTGCAATGACAGGGAGATAAGAAATGGAGTGTCGTTCATGAGGAACAGTAAGATGGTGAGTTTGGGTAGAGGGAAGAGTTCATAAAAAAGTGATGTGTAATGAGGTTAGAAAGGTAGTGTGGGGTCAGGTTATAAAGTACTTTAAATGTCAAACAGAAGACTTTATATTTGATCCTACAAGTAGTAGGTAGACACTGACGTACATTAAATAGGACGGTGACACGGCCACTCTGCTTTAGGAAGATCATGTTAGCAGTTCTGTGCAGGATGGATGAGAGCAGGGAAGACAGCTGAGGCAAAGAAACTAATTAGATTACCAACGAAGTGGGCCAGGTGAGAAGCAATGGAAGACCTGAGCTAGAGTGGTGCGTATGTGACTGGAGGTGGGAGGCAGATTGAGAGATGGGGTGGAAGTCGAGTTGACAAGGCTTCGACAATTGATTGAATATTGGGGATGAGGATGAGAAAGAAGTGGATGATGGCTTCAGGAATATGAACCTGGGTGACTGGAAGGAGAAGAGTGCCCTCAATAGAGATGGTATTTTGGAATAGGAACATGTTTTGGGTGGTGTAGGAGTAAGGAAGAAGATAATGTGTTTTGTTTTGGATCAACCGATTTAGAGATACCTATAGGACAGTAAATTCAAACTGTCCAATGGGTAGTTGCTGATATGGGACTGGAATCCTAAAGAGAGACTGGGACTAGGATATGATATGATATATCATGGGCCGTCTCCTGTGCCTAGACTGGTGCCTCCTTATTTCCACCTCACAGAATCACCCTTTTCCTTCAAAACACAGATCAAGCATCACCTTGTACGTGAAACTTTTCCTAATGCTCCCAATTGCTAGTGTCCTCCCCTCTCTAACTACCTAGAATTTAACTGCTTCATATAAACTCCTTCAGTAAAGTCTCTTTATATTTATTGAGTATATATTGAGATATGTTCTAGTGCAGGGGTGGGGAACCTTGGCCTTGAGTCCAAGAAAGCTACAAATGGAGTCACGAAGAGTTGGGTACAACTGAAAAAACTGAATAACAGCAAGAAATTTTTATTTCCAGTGCTTAGTATAGTGCCTGGTACACAGTATGGCTTAATAAGTATTTGTTGATCGATATAACATGGTACATGACACAACCATGACACAATATGACTCCACGCATTTAATTTTCCTGCCTTTTACCCATTCTATCTTTTGGCCAACATAGTGTACTAGCTCTTCTCTGAATTCGATATGCTGTCTGCCATCTCCAACATGCTATCTGCTTTGGGAAAGTCTGTCTCTGTTATCTGGAACGCGCTCCCTCCTCACCTTCATCTTTTTGGATCCTGGCTCCCTGTAAGGTTTGGCTCTGAAGCCATCTTCTATTGGAAGGCCTTCCAGCTGCTGGTATTCTCTCCCTCCTTCAATTATCTAACATCCAATTCCTTGCATATAGGTTGGTTCTAGCCAGCAAAATATAAGCTTCTTGAGGCCAGGAACTATTTCATTTTATCTTTGTATTTCCTCAGCACTGAGCAGAGTGCCTGGAACACAGTAAGCTCTTGGTTTTTTTCATCCAATAATTATTTAAATAGTAATTGGTAACAAATAAGAGTACAAATTAATTCACTTTACAAATAAACAATATTTAAATAATAATAAAATAGACAAATACTATCAAGCTGAGTAAAAGAAAAAATAAGGACAAAATACTTCTAAGTATGATAAAGGTTTTTATTTTGACTCTTTTTCATTTGATTGTGACAACCCTTTTTTGATCCTCTCTGTCTCATCGAATTCTCCCTTGTTTCAAACAAAATACTATGGTATTTGAAAGTATTCTTTAGTACTCTGAACCCATGCAGAGTTAACAAAGATGAAGCAATATTTAACATTTCTCTCAACTGTGTATAGTATGTACTCCTAAGTGCTGGCATGTAAACCCTGGGTCAGAAGTTCCCACTTCACATGAGGGTCCAAACACACTTCGGGGAACTTCTCACTTCTCTGACTCCTTGCCCCTACCCAAGCAAACTGGGGACTTGAGTACCTGATACCACCCTTTCCTTTAACCCTCCCGGTAACAGCCTGTTGATCTATCTCATAGATGTTAGCTATTCCAAAAGATGAGGACTGACCCAAAGCCTAACGTGAATGTTGGCCTATTAATCATACCCTTCTTTCTATATGTGTTCTCTAGAGTCTGGAGACTGGCTCAGGAGAATTAAGAATTAAGTCAGTTCATGAACACACTTAATAACATACTTGTTGTTTGTTGTGCAATGAAGTCCTTTCTGTATACAGCTATAGCTGCCTGTGAAGGGATGAGTTCATGGGCTCTGCTAAGCTTTTTTAAAATCTAGTCAAGAGCATGAAAGCAGGCTCCTATCTGTAACTCTGCAAAATCAGTCTGGGGGTGAATCAGAGACTCTCCCCATAGCCTTTCCTCCTCCCTTCACCCCTTTAAACAGATGCCATGTTTGGAGATCCCAAAGGGTAGAAGCAGGAGCTGGGATAACAAATCCCAAATCTAAAAGGAGAGAGGAGGTAAAACCTTGCTGTCCCCACCATTGCTGCCCTAGACTTCTAGGAGGAAAACTTAGGAAAGGAAGAAAACCAGAAACATTAACACCCATCCCGGAAGGGAACTGTTGCTGTTGGTCCTTCATTCTCGAAGAGGACCAGTGACGTCGTGGATGACGTCATGACTTGCCTGTGAAATGGATTTAAGTGAGGCAGAATTGCACAAAATTATCAGTCTCACTCCCGGAGTCATTGAAATCCAGTGACAAGGCCAAAGTAAATATGACTGGTGATGATCTAGGATGCAGTGGATGACCTTGGTGTCTTCAATGCCTTACCAAGCTCTAAGCGCTCCCAAGTACTTGCTTCATCTGCCCATACTGCTGGGGAAAATCTTTACGTGCTTGGGGTAGACATCCCCTTAACTCACTGACAGGTATGAGGCCTGTCAGTCACCCTCAACCTGGTTTAGCTCATCTACTGAGGTGTGGTCACTGTGCATGCTGCAGCTTCTTGGAGCCACAGGTGAGAGTTGGGTGAAAGGGGACACCTAAAGTGGATGAGCAGCCCTGAAAAGGGCTCAGCAAGCTCTCACACCAGAGGTGCTAGTTCTCCCTAAACATCCCATATACCTCCAGAAGGGAACTATAATTATAAAAAATGAAAGTAAGACTAGGGAACCATCTTTGTCAGTGCACCCCACCCCTCACAAGAGATGATCTGACAACACCAGTGACTGACCATTCAATTAGCAGAAGCCTACTGCAAGACATGGACTTGAAGACCTGTACAGCATCTCCTATTCCCAGACTTTCTGAGGCCTTGGTTAGCTGTAAAGAGTATCCATCCTTCAATAAATCACATTAGAATAGAAAAGCTTTGCCCTTGGGTTGTTTCTTTTCTTGCTGCACCTTCCTAGCATGATTTAGCCATCCACCATATTTCCATCTTCCTCTCCCTGCTCTCCCAACTCATATATCATCCATTTAGAGGAGAGTTTGGTGCTAAATAGTAGGAAAATATGGACAGGAGACATTGGACCCCTATTGACACAGGAAAATATTGATCTATTCCTCTCCTCCCCAAAAAGGTTAAAACATTAATCTACTGCCCCTTCTCCTCTTCACAAGGCTAAAGATATGAACAGTTCTAATTATGGACCAATGAAAACATATAGTAATAAAAATTGAGCCCTTTTGAAGTCAAAATTTACTTCAGCAAAATATCCTCTCCATCCTGGATAGAACTTCCTGGTGCATTTTCAACTCAAAAAGTCACCTCTGATTCCCTCTTTTAGACAAAGTCCTTACCACCCAAGATTTCACATAAGAAGTCCCCCAGGGACTGTACTGACTCTACCAATTCTAATGGAAGAATTTCTCTTTGTGCTCTGACTACTTGGGAGACAAAAGTTGAATGAGGAAACCAAGAATTCAAAATACCCTTTTAGGGCCCAGAGAACACCTCCTACTACTATCTATACTATACCTACGCAAGAGTAATACCAAAATGGCTCTCTGAGGGAAAATTTCACAAGAACTGTCCACACAGAGAAGACATGTCAGACATGAGAAATTCAAACCTCTCTTTTCATCCCAGTGCTCAGTCTCCCATCCAAGAATTTGTCAATCTATCCAGGTATGGTGGTGCATACTTGTAGTCCCTACCTCTGGGGAGAGGAAGGTAGGAGCTGGGAGCTGCAGTACAGTTAAAGCCAATCTGGAGTCCATACTAAGTTTGGCACCAATATGGAGAGCCTCTGAGAGTTTGAGGCCACCAGTTTGCCTATCAAGGAACAGTGGGGCCCAGAGTGGAAAAACAGAGCTGGTCTAAGATTCTGTGCTAATCAGTACTGGGATTGATCCTATGAATAGCCTGGATAAGAGAGGGAGACTCAGTATCAAAAAAAAGAATAGCTAAAAAAAGTACACTAATATGAAGGGATACTATTGTGTTGTAAGAAATGATGGAGAAGATGGCTTCAGAAAAACTTTGGAAGACTTATATGAACTGATACAGAATAAAGTGAGCAAAATCAGAATAATCTACACAATTACAACTATAGTATAAGGCAAACCAGCTGTGAAAGACTTAGCAACTCTGATCAATCCAATAATCTACCCCCACTCCAAAGGACTCATGGTATAAAATGCTATCCAATTCTAGACAGAGAACTGATGGTCTCAGAGTGCAGACTGAAGCATATTTTTTCCCCTTCTTTATTTTCCTTGCCTTCCTCCCCGCACTCCCAGAATATGGCTAATATGACTGTATGTGTATATTGGGTATTATATTTCTTGTTTTCTCAGTGGTTGGAGAGGATGGGAGAGAATGTGGAATTGCAAATAAAAATGAAATTTAAAATGAAGAAAAAATTGTAAATCTCTGCTTATATTCCTAGTCCCTTCCATCTGTCTTAAGAAGAAAGAGGCCAGAAAAAAAGCGTGGAAGAACACTGGACTTCAAGTTCAAAGAATTGGGCTCAAGTCTTGGCTTTGCCGCATACTAGCTAAAAGACTCTGAGAAAGTAATTTCATTTCTGTGGGTCTCAGTTTCCTCATTTGTAAAATGAGAGAATAGGTCCTTTCTATATGCAGATAATACGTTCTGAGGCATAGTGATACTTTTCCTCTGAAAGTGTATGACAACGGGCAAGTCATTTTCATCTCCCTACGTCTCATCTCCCTCATTTGTAAAATGAGAGAGCTGAACTAAATGCCCTCTAAGTTCCCTTCCAGCTCTAACAAACATTCTGGTTATTTTGCAAACAAACAAATAAACAAAAAACCTCGTCCTCCATCTGGAAATCTCTCATTTGTCTCTATCTAGAGATGATGAGCATGTTAAACACACCAAAGAATGCCTATGACAGATTGATATTCTCAGCCCGTCTCCCTTTTCCTCGACTCAAGGACAGTCCCTCGATGCCACCTAAGAAATCCATCCAGATGAACCACCCTGTTATACATTCACCAACTGCCTTTAGAGTCCCCCACAGTGAAGGGAGACAACAGAAAGCAATTTTCTGCAATGGAGTAAAGATGGAGGATTTATTTCCAGTCTGCAAGATCTATCTACTCAGGAGGCATATTTATAAGAAGGCCTTCAGGGGTGATGTATTTCTGATCTTTCGCTTACTCCATTTTCTGCTGCCCACATCTGCCATTCTCCTTTCCAGAAGAGAAATCTCTGTTCAAACTACTGACCTCAAAGGAAGTCCCAGAGAGCCCTCAATCCTTCAAAAAGATATATTCTACCTCCAAGCCAAACCAGGCAGCACAGGCAGAAGGAACCGGGCCTCCATCTGCACTAGTCACCATCTCATTTGCAGGTAGGTCTGATCCTGAGCAAAATGGTAAAGGAAAGGAAACCCTTTTTTCTCTAGCCCTTTCTTTCCCCTCTCCTTTGATTACTCTTCCCTCCCAGGTGCAGATACCTTCCTTTTTTCCCCTTTTACTTCGGCCTCCCTCTATCAAAGCCTGGTCTCAAGGAAGGATCTGAGATCAGCAATGCTGCTTCTGTCAAAGGCTATTTTAACATTTTCAGCCTTTTATCTCTAATTGTGGGATGAGAAGCTTTGCTGGTTAAAGGAATTGCAGTCCCAGGGTACAGGTGGGAGAGAGATTATCTGAATTATTACTATTGCTATTATTATAATTATTAATACAGGTCTCATTAAAAATTTAACATTGGATACCAATCTCAACTACTTACTTACTCAAATGGGTCTATTCTCCCATTGATTTGAAAGTTACCTCCAGCTACGCATATCATGAATTATCCATGCCTGTCCATCTTGAGTATGTCTTGCTCATGCCCTTCTTTAGAGGTGCTAAGGGCTGCACCTCCTTTTCCCTGACGTTGCAATGATACCATTGGAGCACTTGCTCCATCTGTTATCCCTTACTCTTGTCCCATGGCCAGACCACTTTCTGTTTTGGCTCATGCATTCCAATGATGACATATTTTATTATAGCTCTTCAAAGTTCCTTATGGTCATCTGTTGCAGCTTACACACACCATGTGCCTTTCCATTAACCTCTGGTGCAATACTAATTTTTAATTCCTCAGGAGCCACAATGTTCCAGGATTAACAGCCACACAGCACTATCGGTTGGATATCTACTGAACATCAATACAATTAACCAACTTTTTTGCTGTTGTTGTTTGGTTGTGTCTGACTCTTTGTGACCCCATTTGGGGTTTTCTTGACAAAGATACCGGAGTGGCTTGCCATTTCCTTCCCAGCTCATTTTACAGAAGAGGAAACTGAGGTAAACAAGGTTAAGCCCAAGGTCACAAACGTAATAAGTAGCCAATTTACTGAGTGCTGATCTAGAATTTAATTAATCTCAGTGTATAAGGAATTGAGAGGTAATATGGAAGAGTGGATAGAGAGCCAGCCTCAAAGCCCAGAAGACCTAGGTTCAGAGTCCCATGTCTAAAACACTGGCTGTGTGATCCTAGGTAAGTGACCTAACTTCCCAGTCCTCCATGGTACCTGGATTGTAAGTTGCAGAAAATGTGCCAAGCTGCACTAGTAGAAGGAGTCTCTTCCCATTCCACTGTCAAAGAAAATGTCAACCCCTCCACCTGCTTTAAAAGGAAACAGTCAGGAAAGAATCATGGAAGAACACTGGACTTGGAATCCAAAGACTTGGGCTCAGGTCTTGGTTCTACTACATATGAGCCATATGACCCTAGGAAAGTCATTTCTTTTCTATGGGTCTCTGTTTTCTCATCTGTAAAATAGGTCCTTTCTAGCTGTAGATAATGTGCTCTGAGGCACTGTGGACCTTCCCCTCTGAAAGTATGTGACAGTGGGCAAGTCACTTCAAGGTAGCCCCAGTTAGAACTGCCCATAAGAATAAAATAAGAATAAAATCATAAGTCCAAATCCTTTCCCTCTCATCTCTACATAAAATATCATAACAATTTTTCAATCTCTCTCAGTCCAGGAACCCTCTATCCAGGCCAGCTGAGCAGAACCGATGAGCCATAGAATGCCCAAGTTAGCCCTACACATGAGAACTGAACCTTAGATAAAACTAAGCAAAACTTGTCTTTGCTTTCCTCCTTTATCAATGTTCTTTTCTTCCTCTCAGCAAAATGGAAAGAACATTGGGTTTGAATCTGAGAATCTGAGCTCATAGCCGAGTATCAACACTTCCTAGAGGACGAGGTTGCTGCCTGTAGTTTTCAGTTCATCTTGCCAGCATTATCTTTAAAGATAGTTTCCTAGTGCCCCAGCTGCATAGGTAAGCCTCCTTCACTCAGAGAGGAAGGCAGAGAGTCCAAGATGCCAAGATTTTCTCAGAGACTATGGGTTATCAGCCAAAGGACATCCCCCCATTCCCCAAAGCCAAGGGCTTACAGTGGGATGGATTGAAAGAGAAAGAAAAGAGGAGAGACAGATGAGAAGGTCCAAATATTGGCCCTGTCTCCTCTTACCCCATATAATTCCTCACCTGAGCAACTTCTTCAAAGTCATCATGTCTCTTCTGCAGGGCTCGGGCTCGATGCAGGGACTTCCCAACACCTGTGTGTTTGCTGAGAAAGGCCTCACCGTGGTTTTCGATCCAGTCCAACACCTGATGGAAAAAAAAGGCCATCAACAGTTATGTCTCATCACGAAATGGCTAATGGAGAAAAAAGAGCTTCAATCCCTAACCAAGTGGTTTTATCTTATCTTTAATTCAATTCAATTAAGCAAGTGTTAATTAGCACCTAATATGTTTAAGTCAGGGACTTTAATTTTAGTTCTACAGACTCCTCCAAGGATAGATTTTATTGAGGCAATGAAGTTGAACGAGGAAAAAGTTCAACCTTTATTTTTAATATAATTGGTTTCCTCTTAATCCTATTTATTTTATTTCATGCATTTAAAAATATTATCCAAGTAGGAGTCCATGAGCTTCATCAGACTGTCGAGTGGGTTTATGACATACAAACAAGTTAAAAAACCCTGATGTAAGGCACCCTTCCCAGGTGCTGGGGATTCAATGACAAAATCCTGCCCTTAAGGAGCTTATATTCTTCTAAGGGTAATACATAGACCAAGAGAGCATAAACAAAGTAATTTCTTTGAGGTGAGAGAAGGAAGAGCTGGGAAGGAAACTCAGTATCCTAAGAAGCAGAGATGAGGAGTGAGTGTATTCCAGACATGACCGTCAGTTTATCTCTCTATACAGTGACCCTGGGCAAATGAAGAACCATTCAGAGACTCAGTTCCCTCATTTGTAAAATGAAGGGCTAGACTCAATGACCTCTAAAGTCACTTCTGGCTTCCTATCTATAGTCTTACGGAATACTATACAAAATAAAGAGAAAAATGAAAAGATACAGAAAAAAATAAGTAATAAAGAAAAAAGAAATAAAAAAGAAAAATAAAGAAAAAGATGAAAAAGTAAATGGAATTAGATTACAGAGGGCTTTAGATGTCAGAATGAGGAGTTTATATTTTATCCAATAGGGAATAGAGAGCCACTAAAGATTTTTTATTAGGAGAGTGACAAGATAATATCTGTGATTTAGGAAATTAATCTGGTAGTTCATGTTCAGGTCTATTCTAGCTCTCCAGTAATTACCTATGAATCTGTCTTACAGATGTAAGACATTCCAATACATATTGCTGTTGTTGTTATTCAGACACTTCAGTCGTGTCGTACTTTTCATGACCTCATTTGGGGTTTTCTTGGCAAAGATATTGGAATGGTTTGCCATTTCTTTCTCCATATATATGAACAACAAAAACAACAACGAAGCCCTGAGTAAATATGAGCCTTGTAGTAAACCTCCACAGTCTGTAGACTGGGACAGAAGAATTGAATTAAGTAAAAAATTCAGATCATGAATGAATTTTCACATCTTTGTTCTTTGTATGCACTCATGACTAATCCTTACTTAAAAAAAATCCGGAGACTTGACTTCCTCTTTCCATGCCCTCCCATTTCTGCCCCAGTTAGTAAATGGGTTAGATATTAACCTTTCCAGGGCTAGAAAACTTTGAGGATAGATTTTGACCACCATGGGTCATTGCGCTGTGCATATCTTTTATTATCTTGGATATTTGCGTAAATTTAAATAGATTTTTTAAAAGATTTAATGTTTCTCTAAGGCCCCTTGAAGTGAAATTTCATCAAGTTTGTCTGGAAAAAGGGCTTTTTTTGACTTGGGCAATTTAGTTTCATCCATTTTAAGAGAGATTACATTCAAGAATGCTAAGTAAGTTTGAATAGCTTCTTTCTGAAGTTACTATAGGAACATTTGTTTGTCTTTATGTTCTGAAGAACATAGAGAGACACATTTGAGCTATGGTTGTGAGGGAGGGAGGTACAAGAAACAGTCGGAAGCAAAATGACTTTACCTCTTATCCCTATTAAATATGCTTGAAGACAAGATAGTTATAGGCTATGAGATGGATTCCCACAGAACTTGGTGAATGATCAGACCAGAGTCATCATTAATGTATCAATGTCACCAAATGGGGGAAGCTTTGCTAATATGATAAATGTTAGTCAGGATCCAACAAGACCTTCCAAGGCTAGAAAAATGGGCTGGATTTAAGTGGGGAAAGGGACAAGTACAAGGTTTTAAACAAGTTAAAAAAAATCAAACGTCTAAATCCAGGATCAGGGAGGCATGGCTGGAGTTTTTCATGTGGCCAAAGATCCAGAGATAAGTTTAAAGAGACAACAATGACATGGCACCCCAAACCAAAAACGACAACAGTCGCCCACATGCATACACATGCAGTCACATTGTGACTTGTTCAGTATCACAAGGCTGAAAATGGTACTCAATTTTAGATCTTCTAACTCCAAACCCAGGGCTCTTTCATTATACTGCTTATAAGCAATTGGCAAACCTTGACAGGCCTGTAGACCCAGAACTAGAAGGGATCTCAGAAGTCCAAGTACTTCTCCTAGATCTAGTCCAACGCCCTTGCTTTATAGATGAGGAAACTGAGGCACAGGCAGATAGACTGACTTGTCCCTCATTTTATAGATGAGGAAACAGAAGCACAAGGAAGTAAACTGACTTGCCTACAACCACTTATCTAGGCATCTATTGTTTCCCTCCAATAAAACATAAGCTTTTTGAGAGTAAAGATTGTTTTGTTTTTATATTTTTATCCCCAGCTTTTAACACAATTAAGTAAGAACTTAATGTCCCTATCCTAGTCTTCTCTATTACTTCAACTAATAAACTTCCAACCCTACATAGAACAGCCTCTTTCCACAAGACACAGGCACTCACAACCATGAACTTGATTTGGAGGCCAATCTAATAATCATTAGCCATAATTCCCTAATTACCCCCATCTCCACCCATCTAATTGTCTTGATTCCAACAAGGCTATAATCAAGAAGGAATTCTTTTCAGGGGAGAAGCCAGGGCTTTTTGTCTTCTGAGGAGAAGCAAACACAAATTTATTTTATGAGACTTATTAAGAGTCTTTGAATAAAGGCGTTGAATTAATGGGACAAGATCAGTTGCAGCCTGTGCTTCCAAGTTTCTTGGCTCTTTTAAATAACAAAGAAACTTAAAGCTCAAAGGAAACCTCAGAGTAGCATTTTCTATTCCTGGATTTATAGCATTTCTTTTTAACCACTCCACAAAACTTTTTATTAATAAAAATCTTTATTTGTTATAATCTATAAACTTAAGACATCTCATCCTCTTCCTCCCTGTGCCTTCCTCTTCCCAATCCTACTTGCCTCTTCTTCCACACCACCTGAGACGCCTGTTGCCACCAAGCCAAAGATACAGAGGACAGAATTTATGGTGGAAAACATAATTTAGCAGGATACAAAATAGTTTGGTCAAGGTTAGGGTTAGAAATGAAACAAATTTAGAGTGAGGGTTAGAAATGAATGGAGGGTTAGGGTTAAAATGTACATTTAGGGTTAGGGCCCAATCATCTGCAGGAGACTCCACTGCAGGAATCCTTTCTATCCCTTCACTGACAAATGGTCACCTAGTTTTGGCTTGAACACTTCCAGTAATTAAACTTCCAGGTTATATTGAGATGTAGGTGTAGAACCAGGAAGTTCTAGGCTTATGTTGAGAGACATACTGATGGGTGTGACCCTAGACAACCTCTAACCTTAAAGTTAATCTCTCAGTGCTCTAGTGACCAACACTGTAAGTTCTAGTAAGAACGTTGACCTCCATTAATAGAGTTTCCTCATTAATGAGTTCCTGAAACCAGTCAAAATTTTAGATTGTTAAATCAAAAGAATGCTATTAATCACCTTATATCTTGATACATTGATACACGTGCCAAATATGTCCAGTATCTGCCCCTATATTGAGCTAAAATCTATCCCCCTGTACTAACTTCCATCTCCTGGCTCTTGTTCTTTCTTCTGAGGCTGCAGAGCATGAGTCTAATCCTTTTTCCTTCAAAAATTAGAAGACGGTTGACATATCTCTCCCTAAATATTCTCTTTGTAGGCTATAAATATTTTAATCTTTCTGCCATTCCACCACTCTATGAAGATACAACATAATTTCTAGACCTTTTAACCATGCTAGTAGCCTTGCTCAGGACTCAATCTGAAGTAGTTTCTTAATACCCCAATAGGTATCTGATTAGTTCAGAGTACTTCAAAAGGCAACATGACCTAGTGAAAAGAGTGCTTGCTGGACTTGGAATAAAGAGACTTGGGTTGGACTACTCCCTCAGGCACTGCCTCATCTGGGTTGACCAAGGCCACATCCCAATCCCTCAGAGCCCCAGTATCCTTATCTGAAAAGGGAAGCTAACAAATAGTCTTTGCACAAAAATTTCAGAAGAAATAAGACTAAGAGGGAGTAGTCAGATAGGTAAGAGGAGAATCAAGTCAGAATAATGATATAAAAGTCCATAGAGGAAAAAGTATCTAGGAGGAGAGGGTATGCTGAGGAGAGGGTATGCTGCGGAGAGGCCAAAAAGGATGATGACTGAGAAAAGGCGATCAGATTTGGCCTATTGGCAGAAGAGAGTTTTGCTTTGTAAATGTGACATTATTATCACTATAGTAGAATTACTCTCTTTCCTGTGAGACACCTATTACAGCAATTCAGCCCAAAAACTACAGTACCTTTTTTGGCTATTACATCATACTTGCTTATATTAAATTGGTCAACTAAAATCCCCAGAAATTTTTCATGAAATGCTGACCAGCAAGGCACATGCATTCTGCACTTGTTCCACTGAATTTTTTTAAAGTCCAATGCAAGACTTTACATTTCTAGACTCATCAAATTGTATCTCCCTTGTTTCAGCCTGCTGATACATTTTTAATCTTAGTTCTTTCATCTTTTGTATTAATTATCCCTCCCAGCTTTGTGCCATCTGCAAGTTTGATAACTACGCCTTTTGTGCCTTTACAAGTCATTGATAAAATTGTTGAACAGGACCTAGCCAAGGGCAATGTCTTCTGGAACTTCACAATAGACCTCCTTTTAGAATAACATTAATAACCCTTTTATATGTGTTTTTAAAGCCACTTGGGAATCCATCTATCTGTAGAATAATCTAGCCCACATTTTTCCATCGATCTTCAATGTTTTAATAAGAGACTTTATTAAACAGCTTGATAAAATTGAGATGCACTATATCTAAAAGCATCCTCCTGATCTGCCAGTCTGATAACTTGACCAAGAGAAATGAGGTTAGTTTCCCATTAATTCATCATAGTGTATCCATGATAGCTCCTACTAATCATTTCTTCTTTTCTACTGGCCTTATTTTCTATGTTTAACAATGTAATCAAAACCAAATATATCAACTCTAATTTACCTAGTCTTTCTTTAGGAAAGAATGCTTCTGGGGTTCACTTATATTGGCAAAGTCACTGGAAGGTCAACAGTTTGTGAAAAGGCTTGGTTTGAAGACTCCTGTCTAAAGCAGTGAAGCCTGAGACCCTGTCTTTACCTAATGATAGTTAGCGGTAAGACAGAAGATAATTGTGACAGTAACTATCCCTCATTGAGAAGCCACACAGAATAGGGGCTATCTCAGAAGAGGAAAGTCGGGTCAGGCTTCGAATGCCATTTTAATTTTCAGAAAGGAAAAGGAAGAATTTCATGGAGTATGTACTAGAAAACTGACACTGATCCTTAACAGAATTCTAATTGGAGAGTAATCAGTGATCGCATCAGTATGGGAGAACTTCTGGTATGGAAACTCCCTCCAACATTACAAATTTCATCATATCTTTGATTTAGTAGGTAAGTCTAAGGAAGTTGTCTAAAGCACACTGAATTGAAATGACTCGTTAGGGCCACAGCTAATAAGTTTTAGAGATGAGATCTGATCCCAAGTCTTCCCGATTTCAAATGTAGTACTCTATCAACTGTGCAATGTTATCTCAAAAATAAGATTGAATTGCTTTTTAAAATGCAGATTTGGGAATATTTGGAAAAGAGCATGGGGATCACTAAGAACTAATATGGATTCACTATAAATATGTCATAACAACCTTTTCCTGGGTTGGTGATTTCACATTTGGTTCAGATGTCTCAACCACTTTAAGATAACAAAACCATCTCCGTAAGATCACAAATCCTCTTTCTATGTAGATTCGCAAGGTTGCCATATCAACTCAACATTTTAAAAGCAATATAAAGCTTCCTAATGTAGAACACATAATGAGCTCTCCATCACTATATTTCTTCAAGGAGAGGCTAAATGGTCCCCTTTCAGAGACATTGTAGAAGGTATTCCTTCTCAAGTATGGACTAGACTGGATTAATTCTGAGGTCCTTTTCAACTCTGAGACCCCACGATTCTAGGAAAGACAGTTTCTCTCCCCCGTGTTCTTCTGCCACCAGTATTTTGTAGTATTTACTTTGAAGGTCTAGCAAGGAGAGCCAATAGCTCCCTAAGAAGGAGCTTAAACAAAGTGAACATGTACTAAAATATATAATGCATCATACCACCTTGGCTCTTCATTTTGGTGTCTTGGAATTGATATCGTTTCTAATTTAATTGGCCTGCTTTCATATCATCCCTAGGCACAAATCTAGAGGTCTATAACAGTTCATCCATAGTTCTTTTACATGGGCCCACAGGTCCTCAGATCTCAAAGAGGGAAATTCTCCATAAATATTCTCAATGGCAGAGAGGGTCACTTAGCTTGCCGGTGGCTGCTCTCCCTGTGCATACCCCACACAACTCACCCTCTGAAAGGCGGGCAGTTCACCCACCCTCTACCCCTTTCTCCAAACAGGAGCAAGCTTCAGCTTTCCATGTATATGAAGGAAATGATAGAAAACACTCAGCATCTTTTGTATTTCCTGAAGTTCATATGCCTGAGGACACTTAATTAAAGACCTGACCCCTCCGTCTTTATACCAGGAGATGCCATATGATGCTTCACACAGGACTTGGATGCATCAGGTACTTTTGTTGCTGTTCAATCATTTTCCAGTCCTGCCCTATACTTCATTACCCCATTTGAGGTTTTCATGGCAACAAAACTGAAGTGATTTGCCATTTCCTTCTTTAGCTCATATTACAGATGAGGAAACGAACGGAAACGGGGTCAAGTGACTTACCCAAGGTCACACAGTGTCTGAGGCCAGATTTGAACTCATGAAGATGACTCTTCCTGATTCCAACCCAGGTGCTCTATCCACTGAGTTACCTAGCTGCCCCAGTGAAGAAATTCAATTCCATAGCCTGAGTTAATAACATAGTTTAGAGGCTCTGGAGTATAGTGCAAAGAGTGCTGGGCCCACAGTCATAGGACCTATGTTTGAATCCCCACCCTGCTTGTTTCCAGCTGTATGATTTTGAGCAAATTAGCTAACTTCTCTGGGCCTCAGCTTGTTGATGTTCAAAATAAGGGGGTTGGATTAAATGATCACTAAGTTCCCTTCTCACTCTCAATCTATGATCCTAAAATTCCTGGGTCTAACTCTCTTAGTCCTTAAGTGTGGCAGAATTTGACTTATGTTGCAGTGAGAGATATTTTAAAATTATTATTTTTAAAAATAATAGTCACAAGTTCCCTGTTGAGAAAATAATAATTTTAAGGCACTGTATAAAATGAATGTTTGTCTGCTATCTCCTTAAGTATATATGACGTGTAAGGGAGTTTACCGTCCAATAACGATTTCTGCCTCATTTCACATCACACGGAGATTCAGCGCTGACAGAGGATGGCTCATAAACTGACTAATACATCTCAGATCCCTACTGTACCACAACTGGAATGCACGCATGCTTCACTTCAAATGCCCAATTACCAGCAGCTCATTTTCTACCCCTCTCTGGGACAAGTTTGATCAAAATGAATGTCTTCGGGATGGTGGGAGAAGGGCATATTTATTTCTTAGAGGGCTCAGCTGAAACTTAATTGCAGCTACAAGTCAAGTCTCCTGTACTAAAGGAGAGAGGCTTTCCCTCCCAAATTCTGTGGATGCTGTCTGTCTCTGTGTCTGTCGCTGTCTCTGTGTCTGTCTCTGTCTCTCTGTCTCTGTCTCTCTGTCTCTGTCTCTCTCTCTGTCTCTCTCTCTGTCTCTCTCTCTGTCTCTCTCTCTCTCTCTCTCTCTCTCTCTCTCTCTCTCTCTCTCTCTGTCTCTGTCAGAGGATGCCAGATGTCTGCCTTTTGCCCAAACCAGACTACATTTATCCTCCCTTATGCATGAGCCAAGATTTTGTCTGAGATGAGTCTTCAGGTGGGTGGAGGAAAAAGGATTTTTTTTTCTCTTTTATAGCATCACTGACACCTCTAGAGGATTGTATAGGGGGAAAAATCCACTGGATGTAGTCAGAAGACCTGGATTCCTGCTCTGGCTCCTCTATTTACTAGCTTCTCGACCTTGCACAATTAAATTAACTCTTTGACTAGTTGACTTCCAAAATCTTTTCCAGATCAAAATCTGTGATTCTATGATCTTTCTCCCTACCCAAAATTAACCACCCCTCCCAGCTGAATTCCCAAATCTTGTTCATGATACCATCATTCTGCCCATCACCTAGGTTTAAAACTCTCTCTCCTCATGCAATCTCCTCCTCATATCCAATGAGTCACCATTACCAACTATTCTTCCTTCCCGTTTGTCTCTTGAATTGAATCCTTCTTTTTCATTCCCAACACCAGCACCCTGATTGAAGACCTTATCACATCACTCTTAGCTGTCTTAGAATAGGAGCCTCTGAAGTATTCTCCTTTGGTCTCTCACTACTGCAATCTACTTTGAATGCAACTGCCAGATTCATCTTCCTAAGGCAACACTCCCACGTCACTCCTTTGCATAAAAACCTTCCATGTTATCCATTGCTCATAGGACAAATCCAAACATCTCAGCAAGTCATGTAAGATTCCTGGACAGATGTGGTAGGGTGAGCGGGCGGTTAGGCACCAGCCCCTCCCCAAAAGAAGTGCTTCTCAGTTGTCCTCATGTGTCATGCCGTGATGAGTGAGTGATCAGATTATATTTTACCTTGCATATAGTTCCTCCCCCTTTTATTAGGCTATAAGCTCCCTGTGGGCACAGTCTCTGCTGTTTTTCATCTTACCGCAGTGCCTGGAGCTATGCTTTAAAACAACGTTTTTGACCGACTGACTATATTCCCAGTGACTCTGTGCCTTGAATGTTTAGTAAATATTGATGTACTTATTAAATTCATGCTAAGATATTATTAATTACAGGCCCAATATGATTGATGAGGTCATCGTAGAGGCTCTGGTAAATTTAATACTATTTGAAAGAAGGAAGGAATCAAGCTTTTATTAAGCGCCTATTGTGTACCAGGCACTGTGTTAACCACTTTATAAGTATCACCACATTGGATCCTCACAACAGCCCTGGGGGGGGGTGCTATTATTATCCCCATTTTACAGTTGAGGAAAGTGAGGCAGACTCAGTCAGGGTCACACAGCCAGTAAGAGTCTGAGGGGGAATTTGAACTTAGGACTTTTTCCAGGTTTACACAGCTAGTAAGTGTTTGAGGGGATATTTGAACTTAGGACTTGCCCAGGGTCACACAGCTAGTAAGTGTCTGAGTGGGGGATTCAAACTCAGGTTTTCTTGACTCTAGGCTCAGCACTTGAAGCACCAGAGAGTAACAGACAAAGGGAGCACTTCATAGCCTCCACATCAAGAATCATACATAGTGGCATTGTGATCCTGGGCAAGGCAATTAACAGTCTCTTCATCTGTGAAGAGAGGCTAGATCGCCTCTGAGGTCTAGTTCCTCTCTAGATCTAGGATCCTAGGGACCTCCCAGCACCCTGAGGGAACCCACCAAGTGCATAAGTTGTCGCAGAAACCCTGATTTGCAATGGCTGAGTGAATTTCCTCACTGGGAGCTCTCTAGACCAGGACTCCTTAAACTTTTTCCACTTGTGACCCCATTCTGCTTTCCGGCAGCTTTCACTGTGCATGGCCTGAGAGCACACACTGTGCAAAGTGCGCATGCTTTGTGTTCAGAACCAAGGCTGCAGTGAAGCTGCCCAATGCAACGCGGGCAGGTGAGCACTGCCAGAAACTCCTTGGATTCATCATACATTTGATTTTGAATTAACTTTTGGTCATTGCATGTTCAGAAAGCTTTTACTGTTGCCAAATTTTGCCACATGGGATCTCGATCCCCAGCTGAAGAAGCGCTGCTCTAAACTTAACAAAGTCACAAATCTGAAATGTGTGGCTGTTGTACAACAAAAGGGAAAACAGAAGCATACATGAGGGTATTCAGTCCTGAATTTTCATGATCATGTCTTTTCTTCCCCCAGCTAGATTATAAGCCTCTAGAGGGTAGAAACAGTTGCCTGCAGAGGATCACAGATTTAGAGCTAGGAAAGGGCCTCAGGGGCCATCTCGTTTGACTCTCTCATTCTACAACAGGGAAACTGAGGCTCAGAAAAATGGAGGGACTTGTCCACCCTCACACAGGAAGAAAGGAGCAGAGCTGGGATTTGAACTCAGGTGCTCTAATTCCATGTGGCCACTAGGTGGCATAGTAGATAGAGGGCCAAGCCTGGAATTGGGAAAACTCTTCTTCCTGAGTTCAAATCCAACCTCAGACACTTACTAGCTATGTGACCTCAGACAAGTCACTTAACCCTGTTTGCCTCAAATTCCTCATCTGTGAAATGAGCTGGGGAAGGAAATGGCAAACCATTCCAGTATCTTTGCCAAGAAGACCCCAAATGGGGACACCGAGAGTCAGACACAACTGAAAAAAAAATCAACAACCTTTAATTCCAAGTTGTTTCCACTGTCCCATACCGCCTCCCACTTTGTACTCCTAGCACAGTGCTCTCTATTGAGCAGACACTCAGTAAATGTTTTTTGTTGTTAAAAATGATGAAGAGTTTTAAACCCAAATGATCAAGCTTTCAGAGATGCATTATATTTTTATCCTTGCAATCATTCCTCCAGAACAGCTCCATTATCTTAACACTTTATCATACAAAGCAAAGAATTTGATTTTACAATGCAAAAAAATTTGACTCCATTAACAAATTATAGTTACCGTTCCCTGTATCTACTAAATGGAGGTTTACCTTAAAGCAGTTTTCTTTCTTTCTTTCTTTTTTTAAATTGATCTGAAACTATTTTCAGGCACTTACTGGTAAGCAAGATTTGACGTGATAAGTGAAAGATGCAATTTCTCAACTACCATGATCAGGAGCAGTTTCACAAAAACTGAATGAAGCAAGTGACGTTGTGGTTGTAATATGAGTAACAAGGCCTTACTATTAATAGATCTATTGCAGAATAGAAAATCATCAGCGCTAACTAAAATGCCTCCCATCGCCACCATCAATCGAGTGGTTCCTGACATTTGGGGTGGGAATACTTTCTGGTTGGAAGAAAACAAGGAGGCCTCCCCCCAACCTTATATGTATTGGGTCTCTCCCACCCAAAGGCATCCATCACTCTGGCCTTGAAAGGTCCTCCCCAAGATATTCCAAGCCTCCTCACCCTTGACACCCAAGCATGAAATACTGTTCCTGCCAAATCAATCTATCATCCCAGCTTAACTGGTTTACTCATTATTCACCAAAAAGGCTTTTACCTTTCTTGGCGTCTTTGGCTCTGGTGTTTTCCCCTTGCAAATGTTATACCTTCCTCCCCAACCCCCTACCCCCACATACCTTTTTTTTTTCTTCTTACCTATATTCTATCTACCTTTACAGGCATAGCCTAAGTGATCTCCTCTTCTTCCTTATTCCAAGTCCAGCATTTTATGCACTGGTGGGTTATTACAGAACAAAGTACAGAAACATTACTCCTCAGCCATCTTCATGTCAGCCATTTAGCTGCTTGGATTAGAGACCATGCCTTGAAACTCTTGACCCTTTCAGCTCCTGACCTCCCACCCTAGAGCCCCTCTTGTCCTGATGGCCAAATGCTTATTGTAGGCCACTCTTTCAGCCCACCTAAGCTAAGTTTCACTTTACTGTCTGGCCATCTATTCACCAGCCACCTTTCCACCAGATACCTTGGGACCTCTGTCTTTGTAAATCAGCTGCTTATAACACAGCATCTGGTACACAGTAAGTGCTTTTTTCATTCATTCAAAGATCATGGGAGAGAAGGGGAAAAGAAGAATGCAAAGGAGTCTGGGTTGTCCCCAGCCTGGAGAATTCATTGGAACAATAACTCCTTCTTGTTCATCCCCCACATGGTTCGCTTCTTGCTTTGTCTAATTCAAGGCCACCTTTGCTCAATGATGATAAATTCATCCGGAGTACTCCAGATGGTGAGAGTAGAGAAATGATTCATCAGCTTCTCCCCCTTTCCCAGAAGATTCTCACAAGCGGCCAAGGGGAGACTTCTTTCGTGAAGCTTATGATTCCTCTCCAATCCTTCACCAGTCAGGAGAGATAGCAGCAAAGAAAGCTCTATGGAAACCAGCCCTTCAGAAAACACATCTGTTAATGGGACATAAATTTTGTATTATAATCCCCAAGCAAAGGGTGCCATAGCCAGCAGGACAGATTTCCTGTTCTCCCTCCTGCTTTCTTCGTAGCCCTCCCTCCTCCAATCTGTCTGAAAAGGACACATACATAGCAATTCCCAATTTCCCATCAAGGCCAAAACTCCGTCCAAAAGCTGGCTGCCCCTTGTCAGCATCTTAGAGACGATGTTAGGGATCCAGACTCAGGCACTTACTTACCACACGAACCTGAGCACCTCACTTAGTCTCTATAAGGCTTAGTTTTCCCATCTATAAAATGGGAATGTTATTACTATCTGTCTCACAGAACAACTGTAAGGATCAAATGAGAAATATATAAAGCCCTTTGCAAACCTTGGAAGTTTTTTATAAATGTAAGCTAGTATTAGTATTATTTAAAAAAATCCATTTCAAATCTGCATACTGGTAAATTGACAACCAGCACATGACACACTTTGATGTTTGATCTGCATTGTTAACATTATTCTCTATCACTTTATTAAATCTACATAATCAATAAAACAGGCCCTAATTTCTGGCATTAGCCAATTTCCAAAATGTGACTGCTCAAACTGAAAATTTAACAATCGGCTCTCGTGACCCAGTACAAACTAGCTCCAACATATCATTAATGTAACCAGTCCATCATTATCTACAGCAGTATCAGAATGCCACGGCCCAAATAGCACATAATAACAGCTAATCCAAAAATCGCTTCTGGCTTTGGAATATATCCTAGGCAAGGATCTAGGTTTAAGTTCTAGGTCTCCAAGCCAAAACTTGTCAGAGGATTCCGCCACCAAATTGAATATTCTCAAATGCCCTTGCTAAAAGTTCTAGATGCCTTTCGTGGGCTCCTTTCATGGGCTCTAGGCCTCCGTTATGATCATGTGAATTTATTTGACTCACTTTATAAGGATTGCCCAAACCCTCTGTCCATATAATTCTTCACAGAATTCTCTACCAATCTTTCAATGCTGTTTTAAGGATAAAACAATAAATAAGGGGTTCTTAACTTTGTGCCATAGCCCCCTTTGACAAACTGGTGAAGCCTATGGGCTCCTTCTGGGAATCATGTGTTTAAATGCACAAAATAAAATACATAGGATTGCAGAAGAAATGAATCATATTGAAATAAATTATCAAAAAAAATTTCTAAGTTCATGGATCCTAGGTTAAAAATCTCTTCAAGAGAACAAAATGAAGCATTGGACTGTGGAAAGAGCAATGGACTTGAAGGGAGGAAGAGTTGGTTCTCATTTGGTCCCAGATACTCAATAGCTATATAATCCTGGGAACGTAACTATACCTTTTTCTGCTCCTCAATTTCCTCATCTGTTAAATGAAGGTGTTGGACCTCATTACCTCTTTGGTCCCTTCTGACTCTAAATGTATGATCTCTAAGGCCCTTTTGAGTGCTAAATCTTATAGTCCTATGTGACCATCTTCTGGAATGGGCGAGTGGCTGAGCTCTCCAAGGGCAGGCAGGTGCTATTCCATTTCGAGTGTTTCCCGAAGGTGCCCTGGCTGTCTGAGGAACTTTCCCTTGGCTCGTCAACTGGGGCAAAGGCATGCCACTTTTGGGGGGCCTCATGTTCACTCCTCTGCAAAATGAGAGGGACTGAAATAAATGACCTTTCAGGATACACCCAGCCCTAAAAATGCTCTGCTTCTATCAGTTCCAGAAGTGGATTTGAACCCAGGACTTCAGATACTGATCCACTTTAAGATGTCACTACCTACTTGATCACCTCATCTTTCTTCCAGATGGGAGGGGGAAAGCACTCATAACAGATACTATAGCTGTGTCCGTTACTCAGAAAATGAATCATTCCACCAGGCGCTGATTTCATTCCATAAGTTCACAAAAGACCACCTCTCTTTTTCTCCTTGCACGCTGAACAAATTGAATTGATTTTTTTTAAACTGAATGAAGGGCTTTATAGAAGGGGGTGAGGGGAGGGAGGGACAAGGAGAAGAATTGTTACCTGCTGCACGTCCTGCTGGAAGACACAGAGCTGCAGCCGCTGGTGGAGACGGACCTTCCGGTGCTGCCAGATGCTCTCGAGCCTTCGCTGGTGGTGCAGCACCTCATGGACAACATCGAGGACCTGGTGTACAGCTTTGGAGTAATTGGCAGTAGCCGTCAGGGACTCTGAGTTGCCAGGACTCAGGGGCCGCTGCAATACATCCAGTAAAGCTTTGCCATCCTGGCTGACCTGCAAGAAGAAAGCCAGGCATGCTCTAAACTCAGGCTGAGAAAGTGTCACAAGGGCCATGGCGGCATGAGGATCCCAGCTATGGCTGCTGATGCAGGGGTCAGGGACAGAGGAGCTAGGGGGAGCATGGCAGGGAGGCAGGATCTGACTTTGAAGATAATCGGTCTCCCTGTTTCACACATCTCCTTACTCCAATTCATCTTCCACATGACAAAACAATTTTCCTAAAGAGCAGCTCTGACTATCACTTCCTACTCCATAAAGTCCCATGGTTCCCAGTTGTTATTAGGATTAAATATAAGTTCCTTTGTTTTAACTTTTAAAGTCCCTTACAACTTGGCCTCAAACTATCTTTCCAATCTTACTACACGTTATCGCCCTTCTTATATTCAATGGTCTTGCCAGGTCTCTTTGTTGTTCCTCACACATGACAGTCATGTCTACCATCTCTGAGGCTTTGCACTAGTTGTGCCTATGCCTGTAATGCCCTCCCTTTTCTTCTCTGCCTCTCAGAATCCTTTATTTCTTTCCAAATGCTATTCAAGAGACTGGCTACAGGAAGCATTTTCTGATCTGCATCTCCACCTGCCAATGCCATCCTAAGTTTAAATCCTATTTATTATATATTTTGTATATACTTATTAATTCACACGCTGTCTCTCTTGATAAAATGCAAACTCAAACTCCTTCATTTTGGTATCCCTAGTACCTAGCACAGTGCCTGGCACACAGCTGGTGCTTAATAAGTGCTTGTAGATTGATTAACCTCCACATGGAGGACAGATCTCAGTGAGTGGTAACGAATTGGTTGACTCAAAGTAGGACAGGATGTTTGGAGAAGAGTCACCCCTTTGTGCTGGCCTACAAAAGGGACTCTTCACCCAAAAACTAGGCCTATCCCTTTTTAAATCTTTTTTTAGAAGACAGGCAACAGAGTTAAGAGCAGACCTGTGCATTGGTAGGAGGACAACATTCATAGCAGCCTTGGGGCACAGGCATGTGAATGGCACATGTGCTTTTGCTAAGGTCACCCAAGAGGAGAGCTCTGGGGCCTCAAATTCCTGGCTACAGTCTTGGAGGGGTAGTGGTGTAACCTCTTAGTCTAAGTAATAGCAGGTATGGAAAAAGGAACTTTGTAACTGCTATAGTCACTCCTAAAACTCAGCTTCCAGGAAAAGTGTTGAGAGGTCCTGAAACACAGGAGTGTGTGTGAGTGTGAGTGTGTATGTTGGTTGGGGAGGGGGGAGTGGTGGTAATGGAGGGTATCTAAGCCATGTGATTCTGGACTCCGCCTTCTGGAGAAAGAGGAGTTTCCTGAAGTTTTCCTTGAAATTATATGCATCATTCAAAACTTTTTGCTCAAATGTTAACTCCTTGATAAAACGTTTGCTGATATCCCCACTTTTGTTCCTCCAATGTCACACAACACTCTGTAACTCCTGTGCATTTATTATGTTCTATCTCACCTTAGAGATGCTGAATGGGTATTTCATATTTATCAGAGTTTGGCATATTTATGTGTTTTATCTGTCTTGCTAGACTGTAAAGCCCAGGAAGACAGAAACTGGGATCTTTGTATTTCCCCCAGCAACCAGCACAATACTTTGTATGCACTTAATAAATGATTATTGCATAGATATTCTGGAAATCAAAAATATTCTTTTCAATTTCTCTAGAAATATTAAGAAGTCACATTTTTCTGGTCTAAAAGTCCTCTCCAGACTCCTCTTCCCCCTTTGAAAGGTGGGTTAGGTAAAGAACAAAAATCTGGGACAGAGCCAAGATGGAGGAGAAAAGGCAGGGACTTGCCTTAGTTCTCCCAAATTCCCCTCCAAATATCTTTAAAATCATGCCTCAAAACAAATTCTGGAGCAGCAGAACCTAAAAAGAATGGGTGAAACAAGTTGTCCTAAGACAACTTAGGAGATTCAGCAAGAAAGGTCTGTTGCACCTGAGTGAGAATGGAGAGCAGTCCAGGGCAGACCAGGCCCCAGAAAACCAGTAGCAGGCCTTGGAAGAGACTGAATTGGCAGTGGCTACTTCCAGAGCTCTGAGCCCATAAGTGCTAAAGGGTGGAACAACTTGTCAGAAGGAGATCACAGGAGCACCTTTGCTGGCTGGGGGCAGGATTTTGTTGCTTTGTTCATACTCTGATCTGGGTCTCAGTCCTGAGGGGCAGTCCCAGGGCAAGGAGGAGCACCAGCACACCAGAGCTTGTGGCTGCAGAGGAGCAGAGACCCTGATCACGGTTCCAGGGCAGAAAAAAGTGCTTGTGATTGGTCACTCACAGACCAGAGCACAGGCCAGGAGAGTAGTAAATGCGACTCTCCTTAGATCACACCACTTTGGAAGAACTGAAAGCTTACACCCCCCCAAAACTAGCTCTGAAAACAGCTGCACACAAAAAATCTGAAGCTTAGGAAAGTGCAGTCTCCACCGTGAAAGCAGAGCCCCACTTTAGCATAGAGTTGAAAGACAAGAAATAGGCTCGAAAATGAGCAAACAACAAAAAAAAATTCTGACTATAGAAAGTTATTATGGTGACAAGGAAGATCAAGACATACACTTAGAAGTCAACAAAGTCAAAACCACTACATCCAAAGCCTCAAAGAAAAATATGATTTGGTCTCAGGCCACAAAAGAGCTCAAAAAGGATTTTAAAATCAAGTGAAAGATGTAGAGGAAAAATTGGAAAGAGAAATAAAAGTGATAGAAGAAAATCATGAAAAAGCAGGCAACAGCTTGGTAAAGGAGACACAAAAAATACTGAAGAAAATAATACCTTTAAAAATAGAATAGGTCAATGGTAAAAGAAGTACAAAAATCCAACAAGGAAAAGAATGCCTTTAAAAGTAGAATTGGCCAAAGGCAAAAGGAAGTAGCTCACTGAAGAAAATGATTCCTTAAAAATTAGAATTGGACAAATGGAACGTAATAACTTTGTGACACATCAAGAAACAATAAAACAAAATAAAAAGAATGAAAAAAAGAAGAAAATGTGAAATATCTCACTGGAAAAATAACTGACCTGGAAAAATAGATCTAGGAGAGATATTTTAAAAATTATTGGACTACCTGAAAACCATGATTAAAAAAAGAGCCTAGACATCATTATTCAATAAATTATCAAGAAAACTTCTCTGATATTCTAGAATCAGAGGGTAAAATAGAAATTGAAAGAATTCACTGATTGATTGAAAGAAATACCCAGATGAAAACTCCAAGGAATATTATAATCAAATTCCAGAGCTTCCAGGTCAAGGAGAAAATGCTACAAGCAGAAAGAAACAATTCAAATTTTGTGGAGCCACAGTTTGAATAACACAAGATTTAACAGTTTCTACATTAAAGGACAGGAGGGCTTGGAATGTGATATTCTGGAGAGCAAAAGGCTAGGATTACAACTAAGATCACCTACCCAGCAAAACTGAGTATAATCCTTTAAGGGAAAAAAATAGGTGTTCAATGAAAAAGAAGACTTTCAAGCATTCCTAATGAAAAGACCAGAGCTGAATAGAAATTTTGAGTTTCAAATATAAAACTCAAGAGTAGCATAAAAAGGTAAACAGCAAAGAGAAATCATACGAGTTTCAATAACGCTAAACTATTTACATTCCTACATGGGAAAATGATACTTGTAACTCCTAAAAACTCTTTTATTATTAGAGCAATTAGAAGGAGTATACATAGAGGGCACAGATGTGAGTTGAATATGATGGTTTGATTTTCTAAAAAAATAAAATTAAGGGGTGAGAAAGAAGGGGAAAGCTGCAGTAGAATGAGATAAATTATCTCATATCTCATATCTCATATACCTCTTTTATATAAAAGAGGTAAAAAAATGAGCTTTTATAGTAGAGGGGAAGATGGGGGATGTGGGGAAGGAGAGGTAAGTGAACCTTATTCTCATCAAAATTGGCTCAGAGAGGGAATAATATACCCACTCAGTTAGGTATAGAAATCTATGTTACCCTACAGAAAAATAGGAGGGGAAGGGGAAAAGGGGAAAAAGGGGAAAAGAAAAGGGGGTGGTGATAGAAGGGAGGGCAGATTGGTAGAGGTAGAAGACAGAAACAAAACACTTTTGATGATGGACAGATGGACAGAGTGAAAGAAGAGAGAATAGGATAAATGGGGAAAATAGGATGTTGGGAAATTGGGGAATAAAGTTAATAATAATAATAATAATAATAAAGTAAATAATCATAACTGTGAAAACATTTTTACAGTAAGTTTTCTGATGAAGATCTCATTTCTCAAATATATAGAGAATTGAATCAAATTTATAAAATAAGAGCCATTCCCTAATTGATAAATGGTCAAAGGATATGAATAGGCAATTTTTGGGCAAAGTTATCAAAACTATCTATAATCATATGAAAAAATGCTTTAAATCATTATTGATTAAAGAAATGTAAATTAAAACAATTCTGAGCTACCACTCCATATTTATCAAATTGGCTAATATGACAGAAAAGGAAAATGACAAATGTTGGTATGGATATGGGAAAATTGAGGCACTAATGCACTGCATAGTGATTATACTGACACATAATGCAACGTATACTGATTCAATCATTCTGTAGAACAACATGGAACTATGCCAAAGGGGCTATGAAACCCATGCATAAAACCCTTTGACCAAGCAGTACCACTACTAGGTTTGTATACCAAAGAGATGAAAAACAAACACCCCCTCCCCCCAAAAGGAAAAGGATTCATATGTACAAAAATATTTATAGCAGCTCTTAATGGTGGCAAAGAATTAGAAATTGAGGGGATGTCTATCAATTGGGGAATGGCTGAACAAGTTGTATACAATTGTGATGGAATGCCATCATGCTATAAGAAATGACAAATAGACTGCTCTCAGAAAAAAAAAACCTAGAAAGACTTACACGAACAAAATGAAATGAACAGAACCAAGAGAACACTGTACACAGTAACAGCAATACTGTATGATGGTCAATTGTAAATGACAAAGGTGTTCTCAGCAATACAATGCTCCAAGAAAATTCTGAAGGACTGATCCATCTCCAGAGAAAGAACTGATGGAGTCCGAATGCAGATCAAAGCATATTTTTCTTTACTTTATTTTTCTTCTTGGTTTTTTTCCTATGTTTTTTCTCACAACATGTCTGACATAGAGATACGTTTTGCATGACTGCACACATATAATCTATATCAGGTTGCTTGCCTTCTCAACGAGGCAGGGAAGATAAAGAGGGAGAGACAGAATTTGAAACACAAAATTCATCAAAAATAAACATGAGAAATTGTTCTGACATGTAATTGGGGAAAAATAAAATATTTTTAAAAAACATATAAAGAGAACAAAAGTCCTTTCTTAGGAAAATGGATTAAAGATGGAAACTAGATTTTGAACAAAGACAACCTCTTATCCTTGTTTAAATCACTGCCATCCCTACCTTCTGAGGAATTGGGCTATTGAATCATCTAGGAGTAATCTCTTCTTTTCTCCAGAACCTGGAGCAACTGGTAGCTTGGCAGCACTATGAACCATTCCTCTTCAATGAGAAAGGATATGATTACAGGGAAGAGACCTACATAATCCTTGAGGGAGGTGGTCAATGAAGGAATCCAAGAGAGACGCTTAATATGGAATGTTAACCCTACTAGTAAACTTTGGACTGATAACAGAAGGGAATGGGATGCTGCCTTTGCTGGCTCCAGCCTCTTTCCCCTGTTCCCTCAGGCTCTGACAATAAGTTGGCAGAAGGTTCAAGATCCCAGATGCAGCTGCTATCACTTTCAGTTGACTATGGGAACTGGCTAAGCTGATGGGGTTCTGAGGAAAAGTAGGTCAGAAAGTCTGGGGGAGGCTGCTGGAAAAAAAGTCAAATCAAATACCACCCCATGCCCAACCCCACCCCATATGGTTCAGTGGCAGGGGAAGCAGGGAGAGGAGAATATTTTGAAACAGTCCAGTGGAACCTTCTGCCAGCTGACCTTCTGGTGAACAAGCCATCTTTCTTTCGGTCAAATACCAGGGAGCTCACTGCCCATGGTTCTGAGCAATTATGCTTCTTGATGATTTGATACCATACGGGGCAGTGTAGCTTGGGATGGGGATTTTCTCATGGATGCTCTCATGATGCAGGCACCCAGTTCTAGATCCCTTCTGCCTTGTCCACATCTGGGTGAGGCAGCTGATAATTCTTCCTTCTATAACTTGAGGGTTTGGAGGGAGTAACTAGGCACAACAGAGCTATGTCCTGTGGGAAACAAGTGGGAGTCAGCCCAGTGTAGGGGAAAGAAGTCTGGAGACATGGTTTCTAGTTCCAATAGGACCACAAACTTAGACAAGGTACTCCATTCCATTAGGTGTCAATTTTCTCAATTGTAAAAGAAGAGGCTTGGAGCAAATGATCTCTAAGGTTCTTTTTTGAAAAAAAGGTCTATGATTCAAATGCAATTATTATTCAGAAGATCAGAGATCAAAAGCTGGAAGGTACTTCATAGGCCCACTAGTCTAGCACCCCCATTTTATAAATAGGGAAATGAGATCCTAGGAGGCTGAGTGATTCTACCAGGGTCATCTTGATAGTAGGAGTTGAATTCAGGTCTTCTGATTTCAGAGCTACTGTTCTTTCTATTGCTGCTTCCCTTAATATTTATGTGTCTGTAGAAAATTTAATCTCATTTGTTCATATGGACTATTTGCTCCTGACCAGTAGTAGAGCCTTCCAAGCCCATATACCTTGTATACCTTGACCCTGATAAAGTGTGGTCATTTTGGTCCTCTTCAAATACAAAGGACAACAACCAACAAATCTCATCTGTATCAGGTTTTTTTTTAATAGAAGCAATCTGGAGGATCCAATCACTCCCAAAATAGCACATGCTCTTGCCCTCTAGAGTTACTATGAAACCCACCTGGGCCAATTCTTTGGGTCCAAATTCCACTTGATTATCAGGCAAAGAAGCGAAGTTGTTAGAGGCATGTCTGAGGAGTCAATTATGGGGAAACCATGCCAACTGTCAAGGACAATACATCTTTGGAGAAACAAGCTTACTGGTGAGTAATTGGGTTTTCTCCAAAGAAGGAATTGAGTCATCCCTGCCAGTTGACACAATAGATGATCAAGCAGCCAAACCACCAGGAGATGGGGATAGAGGTCAGGTTGAAAACAGTGGCTGGACTGCAAAATTAAATTGAGATTCCAGTAGGAGGCAAAGTCAAGTCAAGATAATTTCTCTGTCAAGGGTGGAATAGAAGAAAGGTGATTATCTCATGAATTGCAGACACTCAGGGAACTGTTTCTGAGAGGCATTAAGCTATGGCTGTCTTGTCTCTGAGCAGCTAATGGCTATAGAAAAACAGAGGAAGTCCAATATTTCTGGAGCACATGGCTAGTCAGTTAGGAAGGACAGATCATTGACTTTATGTTAAAGGAAGTAAAGAACAATGGATATAAAGTCAAGCCTTCAGTCATTCTCCCTAAGAAAGTAGAACTTTCTCATCTGTGTATCAATCAATCAGAATTTATTGAGTGCCTGCTATGTACTAATCCTTGTGCTAGTTGTTAGGGTCACTAATTCAAAAAATGAGATACTCTTTGTCCTCAGAGACCTTATAAAAAGATGGGAGGTGACCTGCCCTAGATGGAAGGTTTGGTGGGAAAGGATGGGAGAGTAAGGCTTAGTTTATAAAAGTCACACTAATGTGAAAAAACGGGAATGGTTAGTCTTATAGGCGTCTAGAGAAGACAAAGTCATATACTAGGGCTCTTATGCATTATAATGTATCTTTGCTCTTCCCACGCTCTATGATCCAGACAAACTGGCCTTCTCTCTGTTCGTCACATACGACACTCAATCTCCCATCTCTATTCCTTTGTACTGGCTGTCCCTCATGCCTGGAATGGCCTCGCCTCATCTCTGCCTCCCAGAATTCCTCTTTTCTTTCAAGCTGTAGCTCAAGCACCACCTCCTATGATCTCTCCTCATCTCCTCAACTGTTAGTAACATCGTTCCCAAACTACCCTGCATTGAACTACTTTGTATTTATTCTCTCTACATTTATTCTATATCATCTTATATATGTTCTTGTCTCCCCAGTTAGGATGTGCGTTCCTTCTCTCATTCACCATCTTTGTATTCCCAGACAGTGCCTAGCGGAGTGGGGAACTGTGGCCTTGAAGACATATGTGGCCCTCTAGGTCCTCAAGTGCGGCTATTTGACTGAGTCCGAGTTTTACAGAATAAATCCTTTTATTAAGGGGATTTGTTCTGTGAAGTTTGTATTCAGTCAAAGGGCAACACTTGAGGACCTAGAGGCCCACATGAGGCCTTGAAGCCGCAGGTTCCCCATCCCTGCCCTAGAACATTGTAGGCACTAAATAAATGTGTACCAATTGATGAAGTGATGTAAAAATCTCCTTCAAATGGGAGAAAATAAGGGTGAGAAGCTAATGAGATACTTTTATGGCAGAGAATAGAAGGCAAAAACAGCAATGAGAATGAACTCTGATGCCACACTGGGCTAGTGTCACCAAGCCCTGACATTCAAGAGTAAAGAAGTTGATTGGATGGGTTAATGTCCCTGTGACTCAGATTACCAATAATTTCTACTCCTGTGGAAAAGTTTCCCTTCCTACGCCAAGAGGATAATAGCTATTTGGGCAACAGAAATGCTAAACTGTACAGAAGGATCTCTGGGGCCCATGTTGACTTAGAAAACCACAGATCAATATTTTCCATATTGTATTGTATTCTTATTTATTTTGTTGCATAATTCAAAATTACATTTTAATCTAGTTCTGGCCACAGTAAAGCCATGTTGCAGGCTTTAGGCTGCATGTTTGATACCTCTGGTCTAAGCAAATGAATTCTCCAAAGGATTTCTAGAGAAGCAAGGGGCTTTATCAAGTTCAACCTATGGGAAAAGTATAGACTTGGTAATTTGGTAGATCAGGGAGTACTTTCATAATACAGTACTCTGCACATAATGGGCATGCAGTCCATGGTGTTTTCTACTGACATCACTAGCTACATGACCAGAGGCGGGGTGATAGAACAGTCCAAAGATGGGGATGGGGAGAAGGATGATTATTGGCTCCTGGAGAATTCCCAGAGAGACAGAAAATCTTGATTCTGCACCATCCTCACTACACTTACTTGACAATGGATAGTCTTACCTCCCAAGCCCCTATATTATTTCTCATTCTTACTCCTCTCTTCCAGCCCAGGCAAACGCAATTCTTACCTCAGTGTAGGCCTGTGTAACCTGCTCATATAAGGACTGGTGGTGGTGGATGGCCAGCTCTAGGTCCTGTGTCTCAGACGGGAGGCCACCTTCACTGCACATCTTACACCAGGCATCCACTCCTGATAAGAACTGAAATAATACCAGATATTAAGTTAGGAAGAAGGGAGGCATTGTGGTATAGTAGAGAGAGTAGCAAGACATGGAGTCAGAATATTCAAGTCAAAGCTTTGCCCATTCCTACATAAGTAATTTGGGCAAGCCACTTTTCTCCAGGTCCCAATTTCCTCATCTGGAAAATGCAGGTGCTAGGCTAGATGTGTCCTAAGGCCCTTTCTACCTCTGAATCCTATGATCCTCTCTGGTACCCCAGAGACAAAGAGAGTGACCTTGAGAGATTCTGACAAGAAGCAGAGTTTAGTTCCAACAGCAACTCTTAAGCAATCAGCATAAACCTTCCCTCACTTAGATATAAACTCCTTAAGAGAGGAGATTGTTTCCTTCTCTGTTTCTGTATCCCCAATGTCTAGCATAGGGATTGGTGTATAACAGCTATCAATAAATACCAGATGATTGATTGACACTTGAGAGGTGTTCTGAGCCAGCTCCTGGATTATGGAATTGCTGGTTAAGCTCGAGATGCTGAAGATTTTCTTAGCTGTCATTCTATATTAGCGTTAAAAGACTTGGGAGGGGGCAGTTTTATTGGAGGAAAACCCTGCATAAACAGGCTAATTTAGACAGAATATTAGTGTGGCTTTTATTTATGCCCAATGAACTGTCCTGATAATCTCTCCCAACTCTTGCTTTCAAGTATGCTTCAAATTACTGCAAGTATTTAGTTTAATTACTTGTCTTTGTTGACACATCACACTTTCTTTTACTCTTACTTTGGCTATAGCAGGGCACTCCTTTGAAATGTATTGAAAGGAGTCCCTACCCACGAAAGATTTCAAAGAAGACAACTCTGTCGGTGCTTTGCATCGGTCTGAGGGAGAGAGGTCTATTCCCAGCATGCGCTGGATTACAAGCAAGACTAAAACTGAATGGAGAAATTGGACAGTTTCCCAGCTCCTCCATGCGGTCCTTCACAAGCGTGCCCTCATTGTCTAATTTCAAGTGTTACAAAGAGCAAATGTATCGTTTTCAAAAGTCTGTATAGGAGCACAATTCTAAAGTCAAAAGGAAATCATGTTTTATTATATGTGATTCTGTGCATTTGCCACATTTTTGGTTCCCTCCATTAATGCAAAAGATCGACAGTTAATTGACTATATACAAGTTATATCCATAGTCAAAGTTTGCCATGTTGACTCTACATCTTGTCCGACTGACTATCTAGATCAGGGGTTCTTAACCTGAGGTTAGACTTCCAGGAACTCGTGGATTTAAATGGGAACAAAAATAGCATCTTTATTTTCACTGACCTCTGGCTGAAATGTAGTATTTCCTTCAATTATTTAAAAGCATTATTTTGAGAGAGGGTCGATAGACTGCCAAAGGGATCCATGGCACAAAAATGATTAAGATCCCCAGGTTTAGGTTATAGGTGATGTCAGGTTTCAGTTGAAGAGCTCTAAAGCACAGAAAGAAGCTATTCACTTACTTTATGAAACACTATAGAAGGGGCTCTCCTGGTTCTAATACCATAGTTACTTTATTCCCAAAAAGTTGGTTAACCTGTTGGAAAAAATGTGGTTCCCACCAGTAAAGATTATGGCAATGAAATAACTGTAAAAATGCCATGTAACAGATAATTTGACTCACTTGTGAGATCATATATTGTCCACATGTAAGGTATGAACATATATGGCAGAGAGATGAGAGGAGCCATTTCTCTCCTCCCTCAATAAGAGAGCCAGTGGATTTCTCATTTCCACTCTTGAATTCTTGAAGCCTTTGGGAGAATCTGAGAAGAACCTGGCTTTTGCCTTTGGAGTGTGGGATACTGTGCTTCCCAACCCAGGGCATATATAAGTTTGTATATAGCATGTATGGGCTAGGTACCAGGGAGACTAGGGCAAAATGAAGAACAGGTATTATCCTTAAGGAGATCACATTTTACTGGGTATATAAGTAAGCTATGATCAGAAAGTAAAAAAACAGTCTACAAGTCACACCTGATATGATTCTACTAACTTCTTAAGGGGCATGAGGATAGAGCACTGAACTTGGAGTCAGGGAGACCCGAGTTCAAATCCTTCCCAAGAGGAGATTTCCCCAGGGTAACACCATCTGTGTGACCCTAGGCAAGTCATGACCTCTGCCTGCCTCAATTTACCCCTCGAAAAAAAGGGAATAATAATAGCCCCTACCTCTCAGAATTATTGTGAGGATCAAATGAGAAAATATTTATAAAGTGCTTTGCAAGCCTTAAAGTGCTTACAAAATGGAGGCTAATATACTATATTTAGTATATGATATATTATATTCATATATATATGTATAAATTTATTTATGGGTATATAGATATTTGAATCTATATCGATATATTTGATCTAGATCCATGATTTCATCAGTATAGTAAACTTCTAGTGTGGAAACTCCCTTAACCAATGTACACTAGCAGCCCTTGTATACCTTCTAGGCTTAGAGAGCTGCCTGGGAACTAAAAGGTTACCCATCTGAGATGGTTACACAGGTAGTATGAGCCAAGATTTGAACCCAGGTCTGACTCCTAGGCTGGTATGCAAATATATGTGTGTGTATGTGTGTGTAGATACAGATTATAGGTTGCTGATATAGATATAGATTATAAGATTAGATTAGGATACAGATATATGTGGTTTTTTCAGGAGTTATGATTCTTTTTAGTTTAGGGAAATTCCCCTCTACTAATGCAAATCGGGAGTTTACAACTTTATAATCTTAGAAGATGGGCAGCTAGATGGCAGAGTGGATAGAGCACTAGACCTGAAGTCAAGAAAACTCATCTTCCTGAGTTCAAATCTAGCCTCAGACACTCACTAGCTGTGTAACCCTGGGCAAGTCACTTAACCCTGTTTGCCTCAGTTTCCTCATCTGTAAAAAGAGCTGGAGAAAGACATGGCAAACCATTCCAGTATCTTTGCCAAGAAAACCCCAAATAGGGTCCTGAAGAGTCAGACAGGACTAAAACGAATGAACAACAGTTTAGAGGATTGCCTAGGGCATTCAGACATAAACAACTTTGTCATGTTAAAAAGAACAGTACGTATAAGAGGCAGGTCTTGAACACTGACTATGAAACCAGTTCACTATATTCTATGCTATGTTGCTTTGTAGATAGATAGATAGATAGATAGATAGATAGATAGATAGATAGATAGATAGATAGATTCATATCCTATCCAACTGCTGTATGACTATAAAGCAATGAATGTCTTTGACTACAATCTTGTTACCTTTTAGCTATACCTCACTTACATATGTATAGCATATGTAGGGATAACTCTAATGCTTTTTGGTATGTATGGATTAGGTTAGGAAAGCAAGTAAAGCAAGCACCCAGAAGTCCCACAAAGACCTCCAAGGATATCAGAGATTCCTAGATACTTCAAGATTTAACAGTAGAAACAAAAATCCATTGGTTCTCATAGTAGAGGCAGAGGAGAGGAAGACAAGAGATTCTAGGAAGGATCACAAGCTTCTTAGTCATCTGTGTGGGAGTGGGATGGCAGTCAAGGTGTAGACCAGAGGTGTCAGACTCAGTATTGAGAGCCAGAACTCCTGAGTGAACCAGATTAAAACATAATTAGGAAATGTTTAACAAAATAAATACAATTATAATTCAATGTAGATCTAAGTCAATATGTGGCCCTTAGGGATCTATTTCTTTTTGAGTTGGCCACCATGCTTCTATATGATGAAATAGGGGAATAGGATCTCTGGGGCTGAAATCTCTGATTTCACTTACATAGTAAGGAAATTCTCTCTAGCAATGTAGGTTGGCACCTAGTCTGCATCTTAAAGTTTTAGAGAATTTCCTAGAGCATTGGCTTGTTCAAATCAGTATGTGTCAGAGGTGGGACCCAAGTCTTCTGGGTCATGGAGGGGGAAAGGAAGGGAATAAGCATTCATATAGCACTCTGGGGTGCTGTGCTAAGCACTCTCTAAATATTGTCTCATTTGATCATTACAACAACCCTGTGAAGTAAATACTGGTATTATTGTCATTTTATGCAGTTGAGGAAACTGAGACCAACAGAGGTAAAGTAACTTACCTAAAGTCTCACAGTTAGTAAGTGCCTGAGCCTAGATTTGAACTCAGGTCCTCTTGACTCTAAGCCCAGAGCTCTGACCACTGTCATCAACTGCCTCTAGTTTGGAAGCTAGCTCTCTATTCACTGTGCAATGCTCCCGGTCATATGACATATAATGTACAATTTGACAGATGCACCAAATTATCAAAAATTAACAACCATGCAAGGGTATGGATCTCCACAAACAATTGACAAGCTTGGCGATATCTTTCTGGTTTACTGGGCAAAAAATACCTTTTAAAAACGTAAACAGGCTTCCAATCAATGGCCTGGAATACTTCTATATGTGGCTTCTCTCTAGTGGGGGCACAGCTCCATTTAAATTAATTGCCTAAATACCTTTTTATCCCACTGCCTGGAATAGCTCCTATGGGACAATAAAAAGCTGCCTAAATAAATATATTGAAGGGACAGTCAGGGATAGCTTTTTCAGAGGAAGGGAAGTGTGATTTATGGCTTTTGATAACAGATTGGGGAGGGCTACGGCAATACCTGAAGAACTCACATTAAAAAGAAATAGATATCAAGAAAATTGCTTCTGGTTCAAATCAGCTCAAGCTGGGAAACATCAAACAAAAGTAACCACACCAGTTAAAGCCCAGCCTTGGCTCTGCCTGTAAGCACTTAAATTTTAGCCTCAATGTCGGCACCTTTCATCCTCTAGCTTTTTTTTTCTTTTTTTCCTTTTCTTTTTTAAATCACATTAGGTCATATCTTAGCAAGTCCAAAAAAGTGTTGGATTTTACCCGGTAATAGATCTCACGTGTTTGATAACATCTTGGTGACTGTTCCCCCTCTCCAAACATGCTATAGAGTGAAAAGTCCTGGAAAAGGCCTTGTATTCATGCCTCAAGCCTAAAGGAGGCATGTGCCAATGGAAGAAAAATCTGAAATTGCCTCCCCTACACCCTCTCCCTTACACCAAGCCATCCACACAGACCTAAGAAAAACAGACATTCAAAGCATCACAGAGTTAGCACTGGAAGGGACCTGAAAGGTCCTCAAGGCCAACACCTGTATTTTAAAAATGAGCAATCTTAGTCCCAGAGAGGACATATGGTTTGTTCTCTAGACACATTGCTAGTCATGATAAGTGACACTTATATAGGAACACAGATTCAGAGCTAAGAAGGAATCTTAGGGGCTACCCAGTCCACTCCTTTCATTTTGCAGATAAGGAAAAAAGACCACAGAGATGAAGTCATCTGTCCATGCAAATCTCTGCAGTCTTTCCTGACAACATGCTCAGCTCTCATTGTACTATACCATGTTGAGTCTCAAGGAAAAGGATGCTCAGGGCATAGGACATGGAAGAGGCCATCTAGTCTCACTTCTTTATTCTATAGATGTGGAAACTGAGGCACAGAGAATGTAATATCGCTCAAGATTACACAGCTATTAAGTGGCAGAGGTGGGATTCAAACCCAGGTCCTTTGACTTCCAAACCACTTTTTTTTTTCTGCTGTCACTTGCAACTCTTTCAGTCCTTCTGGATGATTTTTGAGCCAAGAGTTGCAAAAGCATGGAGGTGGGGTGGGATGGTAGCAGGGTACGACCCTCCTTGTTTCTAAACCTGAAGCAGCCCTCTGACTGTTATCGAATGACCCATTGGGTAATTTCTTGTTCTACGCTTGTGCTATGCTGTAGGCTACCCAGGAGAGGAAACAGATGTACCTCCTGCCTTTGCAGACCTTTATGTCCTAGGTGGCACAATAGATGGACCACTGGGGCTTGGAATCAGGATAGACTCATCTTCCTGAGTTCAAATGTGGCCTCAGACACTTACTAGTTAAGTGTGACCCTGGGGAAGTCACTTAATCCTGTTGGCCTCAGTTTCCTCATCTCTAAAATGAGCTAGAGAAGGAAATGGCAAACCACTCCAGTGTCTTTGCCAAGAAAACTCTGAAAGGGTCATGGAGAGTTGGACATGACTGAAATAATTCAACAATGACAATGAAAAATGTCCACATGTGCAGAGGACATAAAGAAGTAGACGAAGCAGTAAACAAACACAGTTAGGGCTGTGCTGATAACATGTGGGCCATGTTACCCGGTGTGGGAATTACCCATAACAAGCATATAACTTTCGGATGGCTTCTCTCTGAACTGCGGGCACATAGGTCTCATTCTTGCTTCCTCACCGTCCAGGTACACATGTTCAGCAAATACATTCTCAAACAAAAATAGAAGTTTAAAGCTTTGGTCCTTTCCATATGGATACAGGCAATGTGGGGGAAAAGATGGTGTGTTAGTCTATAGATTCGAATCCTGCCTCAGAAATTTAATTAGGTGAGTGACCATGGGCACCTTCCTGGACTACAAGTTCCTCACCTGCAAAATAAGAGAATTGGACTCAATGATCTCTAGGGTCCCTTCCAGTGCTTAATCTATGCCCCGTATAATTCTAGGTAATCACCCAGCCTGATACTTTTCTCCAGTGGGGAAAATAATCAAACATTGAAAGTTTGTTTGAAGTCACATAATCAACAAAATAAATGAAAGGGACCATTTCAACAACTCACTATTTGTTGTAATCACTAATACTCCTTTAGCACAACACTTTCCTCATAGCAACCCTGAAGTAGGTGATACAGTTATTAGAAAGCCCATTATATGGGAGAGCAAGGAATAGTTCACCTATCAGATTTATGGGAAAGCAAAGAATTCATGACACAACAAGAGATAGAGAGCATTACAAAATGCAAAATGGATCATTTTGATTATGTTAAATTGAAAAGCTTTTGTATAAAAAAAGCCAATGCAACAAAGATTAGGAGGGAAGTAGAAAATTGGGAGAAAACCTTTACAACTAGTGTCTCTGATAAAGGCTTCATCTCTACAATATACAGGGAACTGAGCCAAATTTATAGGAATACAAGTCATTCCCCAATTGAGAAATGGTCAAAGGATAGGAACAGGCAGTTTTCAGAGGAAGAAATTAAAGATATCTATAGGAATATGAAAAAATGCTCTAAATCACTACTGATTAGAGAAATGTAAATCAAAACAACTCTTAGGTACCACATCTTTCCTGTCAGATTGGCTAAAATGACAAAATAGGAAAATGATAAATGCTGGAGAGGATGTGGGAAAATTGGAACATTGTTACATTGCTGGTGGAGTTGTGAACTGATCCAGCCTTTCTGGAGAGCAATTTGGAACTATGCCCAAAGGGTTATAAAAATGTTCACACCCTTTGACCCAGCAATACCACTTCTAGGGTTGTATCCCAAAGAGATCACACAAGTGGGAAAAGGACCCGTATGTACAAAAATATTTATAGCAGCTGTTTTTGTAGTAGCAAGGAATTGGAAATCGAGGGGATGCCCATCAATTGAGGAATGGCTGAACAAGTTGTGGTATATGAAGGTAATGGAATACTACTGTGCTATAAGAAATGGGGGTGATATGGACTTCATAATAACCTGGAAAACCCTACATGATATAATGCTGAGTAAGTGGAGCAGAACCAGGAGAACATTATACATGACCACAGACATATTGATTCTATGATGACTAACCCTGATAGACTTCGCTCTTCTCAGCAATACAAGGTGCAAAGACAACACCCAAAGGACTCATAATGGAGAGAGCTATCTACGTCCAGAGAAAGAACCATGGAGTCTGAATGCAAAGCAAGGCAAGCTATTTGCTCTCCTTTTTTTTTTCTCTTTTGTTTTTGTTTTTTTTTTTTTGGTTTTGTTTCTTCTTTCTCATGATTCATGCCATTGGTCATAATTCTTCTTTACAACTTGACTATTGTGTAAATAGGTTTAACGCGAAGTTATATGTAGAACCTACATTCCATCTTGGGGAAGGAGGGTGGGGGAAGAAAATCTGGAACTCAAAATCATGCAGAACTGAGTGTTGTAAACTAAAAGTAAAAAAATCTTAATAAAAAAAAAAGCCCATTATACGGAGGTGGAGACTAAAGCTCAGAGAAGCCCAGTGACTTCCCTAGGGACACCCACTTACTAAGCGTGAAACTGAGGCTCACATTCAGCTCTCTCGATTCAAGTTCAAGGCTCTTTGTTCTGCCACACCAAGTTTCCTTTCTTGCTCCATGGTAATTGACCCCTCGACCAGCTGTGTGACTCAGTCCCTCCAGCCCTCCCAGAAGCCCAGGCCCAACGTACATCCCAGTGTCTATCTCACCTGCTCAGCTTTCTGGTGGAACACAGCCGACATGGCCAGGATGGTGCTGCGCTCGTCTAGGGCGGCTGCAAAGCTCTTCCATTCCTGGTCCAATTGAGTGGAGATCTGTTTGATCTGCTGGGAAGCATAGTGACCCGCTTCGGACAGGCGGGAGGCCACAGACATGATGCGGTTGATGTTCACGTAGGCATTCTGAAAAGCAAAAGGAAAGTTCCTTATAGGTTCAGTTAACAGGCAATTAATTGAGCACTTCAGGTGGGGACGGGGGATGGAGATGCCCTATAGAAGATGAGCAGCGCACCAGTTTAGAGTATAAGCCAATTACCGGCCCAGGGGGAAAGAGGAGGGTGGGTCCCTCTGAAGTAAAATCCAAACAGGCAACATGCATATTGACACAGTGCTCATCTGCCAGGCAGAAAAGCAGGTGTGTTCAAGGGTGTTGCTAATGTCTGTCTGCTGAGCAGTGGGGAAGAATCATTAAATGTTATGATGTATATGGATTTTTAGCCAGTGAAGGTAAATATATGAGGAGAGGGAGGTTAACGCTAAAAGTTGCTCTGGGCTTATTCTCTAACTTGTTTAAGAGGTTTAAGTGCTTTGAAAGCCCAGCCCTAACTTGATAAAGAAACCATAGTTCGGCCCAGGGTGGGAAACCTGAGAGGAGGGCGATCATCACACCCTAGACACCCAAGATCACTCAGTACTCTCAGCACTGATTCCTGACTCCCGCCCTGAAAAAAGGGCAGCTAGGTGGTACGGTGGATAGAGTGTCAGGACTGGAGTCAGGGAGACTTGTCTTCCTGAGTTCAAATCCAGCCTCAGATACTTACTAGCCATGTGACCCTGGGCAAGCCATTTAACCCTGTTTGCCTCAGTTTCCTCATCTATAAAGTGAGCTGGAGAAGGAAATGGCAAACCATTCCAGCATCTCTGCCAAGAAAACCCCAAATGGAGTCATGAAAAGCAGGACTGAACAACAAAAAGATAGTCATATGATCATAGATCTAGACCTTGAAGGAATATCAAAGGCTCATTTTACAGATAAAGAAACTAAGGCTCAGGGCTGCTATAGTGACTTTACCAAGGTCATACAGGTATTAAGCAGCAAGGAGAGGGGGAGATTTGAATATAACTCCTCTGATGCAAAAACCAGTGTTCTTTCTCTTATTTATTCATGACCCCATTTGGGGTTTTCTTGGCAGAGATATCATTTTCCTTCTGCAGCTCATTTTACAGATAAGGAAACTAAGGCAAACCAGGTGAAGTGACTTGCTCAGGGTCACACAGCTAGGAAGTATCTGAGGCTGATTTCATTTCAGGTCTTCCTGATACCAGACCCAGAGTTCTACCTACTGCATCACCTAACTCAATTGGAGCTTAAATAGGAACAGACGGCTGCACCACCTTCCACCCTAAAAATTATGCCTATGAAGAAATCTATTCTTCTCTCTACTTGATTTAAGAACTTCCCTACCCTCCAATAAAGCCTCAAAAGCACCCAAGGTCTCCCACAGTTTCTACTGGCTCCCTTCATCTACTCTTTTGTTTATATTCATTCCCAGCTCAGCTTGGAAATTAAAAATGTATGAACACTCCTCCCATTTCTTGATCAGGCCTGCAGAAACTCCCTTCAGGAAGAAAGGAGACAAAAGAAAAATGCCAGCAATCTAAGAGGGGGGAGGAGGCTTATTTTTAACTTATTCTTACTAATTGTCTGAGATGTCAAAACAATCAAATAATATTGTGGCAGCCTCTGTAACTCCATGAGAAGCACACAATGCCCGAGTGCGGCAGGATGGCATTGAGAAAGTGTCTGGAAAACTTGGGCTCCTGCCTTTCCAAGACAATGAAGATTCATCAGCAGTTGCACCTGTGTCATTCCCAAGCTGGGTGTCTGTTCTTCATTCTACTCATAGTTCATTGGCACCAGAGTGGGATTCATGAAAGTTCTTTATCACAGTCCACTCCTCGGGCCTTCTGCCACCCAGCCTTACAACTACCTCCTCTGGACCCTCTGCTTGCGGGCACACCACTGAGACAAATGATTACTGATAACCAATGATTTGGGGAGATTCAGAATTCCCCATTTTTCTTTTATCCTCTTTGGAAGGCCTCAGTCTCTCAAGGTTGAACTTTCCTTCTCCTCTATCCAGACCCTACCCAAGTAGGGCAGCCATTGTGTTCTGCTCAGGTCTGGGTGGGAATAAATTCTTTGAATCCATCACCCAAGGCTGGGAGTAGCTTAAGACGTAAATGACATTGGGGCGACTAGGTGGCGCAGTGAGTAGAGCACTGGCCCCTGGGGTCAGGAGGACCTGAGTTCAAATGTGACCTCAGACACGTAACACTAACTAGCTGTGTGACCTTGGGCAAGCCACTTAACCCCAATTGCCCGGCTTTCCTCGCTCCAAAAAAAAAAAGTAAATGATAAAATCAAAGTCCAGGTCCAGCCCCTCACTGGAATAGTCATTCTCTCATTAATCTGTTAACTAATCAGACTTGATTGCCACCTAAGGGGAACACCTATTCTTCAAAGGGCATAGAAACTATGATCCTTCTGCCAGGATTCGCTTTGTTCTAAGAGAGAGGTAGCCAAATGACCATCCTTTTATTAAAATGCTGGCATTATCAGTAAAATGACTAAATTACCCAGAAATTATGTCTCTTGAACCTTTTTAATCACCACACTACCCTCACCCAGTCCAGTATCATAAGGACTTTTCCCAACTTAAAAGCTCTCTAGGGGAGAAACTATCAGTGCCATAGATTTGGAGCCCAAAGTGGATTCAAATCCTATATTTGTGACCTTGGGTAAATCATCTCATTTCTCTTGGCTCAAGTTTTTTTGTTTGTAAAATGAGGGGGTTGCAGTAGGATTAGGGGTGAGGAACCGATCCTCAAGAGCAGCTCTTTGACTGAATCCAAACTTTGCAGAACAAATCCACTTAATAAAAGGATCTGTTCTGTAAAACTTAGACTCAGTCAAAGGGCTGCACCTGAGGACCTAGAAGGCCACATGTGGCTTCAAGGCTGCAGGTTCCCCACCCCTGCTCTAGGTGGTCTCTAGGGTGCCTTTTTAGCTGCAAATCTACCATCATATGTGCAAAGCATAATGCTGGAAATAGTCACAAAGGCTGTTCTCATGTATAATTATGGGTCTGAAAGAGAACTCAATGATCATATTTTCCTGAGGCAGCTAGGTGGTACCTAGATACAGTGCTGGGAGACCTGTGTTCAAATCCAGCCTCAAATCCTTACTAGCTGTATGACTCTGGGCAAGTCACTTCACCTCAGTCTGCCTCAATTTCCCCAACTTCAAAATGGAGTTAATAACAGCACCTAACTACCAGGACAGTTTTGAAGATTGAAGGAGACAATATTTCTAAAGCACTTAACACAATGTGTGGCACATAGTAGGCATTTAATAAATGTGTGTTTCCTTCTTTATACAAATCTTTCTTTAAAAAAAAAACAGATGAGTAAGCTGGAAGCGGATCCCTGGGGTAGTTCAGACTTAAACTCAGAGGATCGAGTACCAAATTCTGCTTCTGCTACTTGCTGGGCAACCTTGGATAAGTCAGTTAACCTCTCTGGGCCTGAGATTTTTAACCTATAAAAAGAATAAGTTAGACTAGATGGTTCCTTTAGTTCCTTCCAGTTCTAAAACTTTGATACTGTGAATACAATATGACAGTTATAATGTTGGGTCAAGGTCTTTAGTATGGCTTTTTCCCTTTCCTTTTCCACTCATTCCTGCCTCTCTCTAGAAGCAGGCTTTTCCTTGTAACTGACCAGAATCCTTTCTGCCTCATACATGGCCTTAGTGGATGGAACCACTGTCCTTCCTGAGTAACAATCCTTCAGGATTCTGAGGATTCGTCATTAACTCATCTTTCAGCACTACTTTCTCTGGGCTTGTAAACAAATTGTACTTAAAAGGGGAATCTACTCATAAAATTGATGGGGAGAAAATGTCCTTAAAAGTGGGAGGATATATGCTGATTTTAGTGGCTCTGGCTTCTAAATAAATAAGCTGTTGCATTAGGGGAAAAACCCCCACAATTTTAGTTTCCTTCCTCTCCCTTTATTCCAAGATTAACTGAAATTCTCCCTCCTGCAAAAAATCTTGGCTAAATGGATAACAAGGAAGACTCTTAACTCCTCCAACTCTTAGTTAACACCAAACTTGGGGAGGGGCTGTAACAGCAAGCACACTGGCATACCCAGGATGGCTGCTACCACAGGTTCTTTGATCGGCCTTTCTAAAGGAAAGCAACTTTAAAGGGGTCAACAATCTTACTCTAATGAAACATATATGTCATTCACTTAATTCAGGAGAAAAGTCAGCACCTTGAACTTCAGAGAAAATACAGACAGAAATTACAAGCAGAAATCACAATCAGAGGAAACAGCACAGATCAACAGACAGATCCAACTGTCTGATGAAAGCCATACATACTTAGTTACCAGAGAAAGAAGCACCAACATCTGGGTTTTCGAAGCCAGGGAGTTCCTTAACGGCTACCCAGAGTCTTGTCTGGCCAAATCACAGGAACGTTCTTCCAACCAGCGAGCCTCAAAGCAAAATGCTAACCTCAGAGTATGTATATATAACTCTCAGAGCCAGAGGGCATCACACCCCATGATCTAGTACCTAATTGGAAATTAGCAAAAGGTGTGAGCCTTCCTACAACCAAGCCTCCCCTAATCAAGCTTCCCTTAATGGGCTCCATGTCAGGCCTATTAATGGGAGGGGAAGATCTTCACATTCTATTAACCAGGGCAGGGTTGGGGGGAGTATTCAAACCAGGAGTGTGACATTCACTTGTCCTGGGCAAAAAAAAAAGTCTCATGTTCTTTGCCTGGAGGGGAAAGCAGGTTAGAAAGGGGCAAGGCACAATGATGTGATGTCCAACATTACCTGACACCCTCCATCCCTACTCCAAGCAGGCAGGCTAGTCATTTGCATGCCTGGCCACTGCTAAGGTCACTAAGACTCCTTACACATTCCCTAGAATAGGGGAGTCAGAGACCCCACAGTGTTTTCCCTGACAATATCTCTGCCTCCCCTCATTATCTTCCCTCTCTCTTTATAAATGCAGTGCCCAAGGGACAATGAATGGGAGAACTGTTTTGGTTGTTTATGTGGTCTGAGCTTGAGATACTACCAGGCAATCCACCTTGTAGCACTAATAAGAGGATCCTTCTGGGGGAAGAAGAGGTGGTATCTAAGCGTGGGAATGAGTGAGTTTGGTGGGTCAAATGCAGTTACAGTTTGTGACAAATACAAATCCTGGCAACTTACAGCAATCTAACAGCTCCTTCCTCTTAGGAAATCCCTCTACCCTCCCTCTACCACTTTTCATCAGATGGCAGCTCACAAGGAAAGGCAGCACAAGTTCACTGATTCCCTCCCACCCAACTTCACTCCCTCCCACTCCCAGCCACTGAATGAATGAATAAGCAAGTGAGTGAGAAAATGAATGAATGAAAAAAGCATTTTCAAGTATTTACTGAATGCCAGGCTCCGTACGAGATATTAGAGATTCAAATACAAGCAAGCAAGAGAGTCTCTGCCCTTAAGAAGCTTATGTTCGAATAGGAGAAGACAAGACACGTTTTATCTCCCCAACTCTACAAAATCGGGAGAGATCTTTTTTTTAATCTCCTTTTTTTGAGACAAGTTGAGTGATTATATTATAATTACATAGAATTTTAACTACAAAACAGTAATATTTTTAGAGATAAGAAAAATTGCTCATAGGTAGGTCATGACAATATAATAAAAATGACAACACTACCTAAATTAATTTACTTATTCAGTGTCACAGTAATCAAACTGCCAAAAGATTATTTTTAGAACTAGAAAAAAAATAACAAATTCATGTAGAAAAACAAAATATCAAGAACTTCAAAAGGAATAATGATAAAACAGGGAAAAGAAAGGGACCTAGCAGCACCGGATCTCAAACTATACTATAAAGAGTGATCATCAGAGCATTTTGGTACCAGTTAAGAAATAGAGTTAGAATAGGTTAGTTGGAATAGGTTAGGAAAATAATATACATAAGCAAATGAACATAGTAGCCTAATGTTTTATAAATCCAAAGTTCTTAATAAATGTAGTGAGAACTTACTTTTCAATAAAAAAAAACTACCCTTAAAACCGGAAAGCAATTTGGCAGAAATGAGGTTTTATATCGACATCTTACACTATATAACAAGATACACTCTAAATGGATATATTAGTTAAGATATAAAAGGTGACATCATAAGCAAGTTAGAGGAACAAGGGGAAAAAATTCTTTCTAACCTATGGATAAGGGAAGAGTTCATGTCCAAATAAGAGAGATGGAGGATTATAACAGAAAATGGACAGTTTTAATTATATAAAATTTAAAAGTTTTTGCACAAATAATACCAACACAGTTAATATTGGAAGGGAAATATATAACTGGGGAGAAAATCTCTGGATTGAGTTTCTCTAATAAAGGTCTCATATCCAAGACACATAAGGAATTGATTCATAAGAATGAGAGTCATTCTTCAATTGATAAATGGTCAAAGAATATTAAAAGCAAGTTTTTGTAGGATGGAATACCAGGAACCATATGAAAAAGGTTCCAAGTAGCTAGTAATTAGAAAAATGCAATTGAAACAGCCATGAGTTTCTACCTCACAGGCATCAGATTGACAAATGATAAAAAATAAATTTTTGGAGAAAAATTTTGGAGGGGCAGAAGAAAACTGGCACACTAATGCACTGTTGGTAGAAGGTTGTATCAGTCCAGTGGTTATGGAAAGAAATTTGAAACTGTGCCCAAAATGTTACTAAGTTGGGCATATACTTTGACTCAGTGCTACCACTGTGAAGCATATATCCCCGAAGAGATGAAAGAAAGTGGGAAAAGACCTATATGCACAAAAATAATATAGTAACCATTTAATTATTATTAATTAATTAATTTAATAATTAAGAGCAACAAAAACTGGGTAAAAGGGAGATGCCCACCTGGTAGGGAATGATTAAATAAATAATGTCAGATGAATGTTATAAAATATTATTATGCCAGAAGAAATAACAAACAGACAGTTTTAGAGGAAACTGGGAAGATGTCTATGAACTGATGCAGAGTGAGGTGAGCAGAACCAGGAGAACATTTTATATAATGACATTATAAAGAAAAACAATCTTGAAAAACTTTAGAACTCTGATCAATGCGATAACAAACCATATTTTAAGTGTATTGAAGCTGAATGAAGCATGCTACCTTTTTCCTGACAGAGGTGATGAATTCAAAATTAAGAATAAAACATGTTTTTGGACATTGCCAATGAGAGAATTTGCTCTCCTTAATAATGCACATTTGTTACTAGGATTTTCTTTTGCTTCTTTGTTGTTGTTGTTTTTGAATGGGAGTAGGAGAGAAAATAAGTGCTTATTAAATAGAAAAAGATGAAATTAAAAAAACAACATGACATTTGCTCAGGTTTTATTCTGCCTCTATACATTGTTACAGTCATCATGTAGTTTTTCTGGCTCTTCCTACTTCACTTTGTATCAGTTCATGTTAGTCTTTCCATGTTTCTCTGAATTCTTCATATTCATCATTTCTTATAGTATCACAGTATTCCATTCCATTTAAGTACCGCGGTTTGTTCAGTCAGTCCCCAATCGACAGGCATTTACTTTATTCTCCATTCTTTGCTATTACAAAAAGGCACAGGACTTCTCAAAGGTTGCTATGATGATCACTTCTTCAGGTTTCCTTCTAACGTGAACTATCCCAGGGGCAAGGACTTCCTCCTACTCTCCCTTACTCTCAGAACTTCCCTAAGAGAAAAGTTATTCTTCCTCCACCATTACCAAGTGTAGATCCCTAAAGAAGAGGGGTGCTTAAGACAGGGGAGTAAGGCCAGACACCATATATCTGGTACAGTCTGTATTGTATCTAGCAAACTGTGAGCAATGAAGCGAAATTGAGCTATGTGTATAAATAAATCGGCCCCGAAGCGGACTTAATGTCTTGAGTTTTGACAAATTCCAGAGCCTCATAGAAAAGGAAAATCCCTAAAAATGATTATTTTTCAAGTGTTGTGACCTCACTTAACCAGGATAGATACATGACTCATTGGCTAGGGCTTAGGGAGCTGACATTGCCAGGGCTTAAGTTGGTTGGCTCATATAGCACATCCAGCCACAATTCCTAAATCCCTGAGCAAATCCTCAATTTGCCTGCATGAGGGAGGCAGCCAGAGTATCAATAGCATCGTATAATATCCAGAGGACCCAGGCTCTTATCCTAACTCTGCCATCAGCACGCTGTGTGACGTTGGACAAACGATTCATTTCTTCTGTCCCACAGAAGAGTATGAGCCAGAGTGGCAAAAGGAGAATTCCCAAAAGGGGCAGGATTTGAACCAAGCTCAGAAGGATGGCATTTCAGTCAGGAGAGCTAGGACCACGGCTCAGAGGTGGGAATGAGCAAAATCTGTATAGGGGACAAGGAAAAGACTAGTCCAACTGGAGAGGAAGATTTGTCTAATGGAAAAGTGGGAAGGAGAGGTCAATATTTATGGTGGGATTTCAGAAAGCGCTAGGCTAAACTTAATTTGGAAGGTGGGAGAAGAGGAGAGGAGAGATAGGAAATGGAAACTATCTGAGCTGGACGATTACATAGGAGCATTGTTTTAGGAATCACAGAATCTCCAAGCTTGAAGGAGCCTCGGGGGCTATCCAGACTACCCCATATGTGAAAAAGAATCTCCTTTACACCACTGGCAGCTAAGTGGTACAGTGTACTTGGAGTCAGGAAGACTTGAGTTCAAATCTGGCCTGAGACACTCACTAGCTGTGTGACCCTGGGCAAGTCATTTAACCTCTGCCTGACTCAGTTTCTTCATCTGTAAAATAGGACAATAATAGCACCCAGCATCAAGGATTGTTGTGAGGATCAAATAAGACAATCTTTGTAAAGCACTTTGCAATGTGTGTGTGTGTGTGTGTGTGTGTGTGTGTGTGTGTGTGTGTGTGTGTGTGGAGGGAGGGAGTGGGGGAGAGAGAGCCTAAGACAGTCTTCTAAACAGATTAGGCTCATTTCCACCTCTGAGCTTTTCCTTCTGTTCTTGCTCTCTTGCCTCAGATGCCATAGATGGTGGGAGTAGGGGTGGAAAGAGAGAAAGAGAGAGAGAGAGAGAGAGAGAGAGAGAGAGAGAGAGAGAGAGAGAGAGATTCACACACACCAGCTATTCTAGCCAATAGGTGGCTACCCAGCTTTTGCTTGAAGACTTCTAGGAGCCTACTCCATTTTGGAACATTTCTGAACGTGACAAAGTTCTTTATATTGAGCTAAAATCTTACTCTCTGGCCAAAGCATGGTATAGAAGAAACAGATTTGAACTAGGCACCAGCCTGAAAACACCAAACAAGAAAAAAACCAAAGCTGTGTTTAAGCTTCTCCTTGAATAGGAATGAGGTTCTGGCCAACTCTGCTCTTTGCCTGATCCCCTAGAATTGTTTTGTTTTGTTTTTTTCCTGGTCTCAGCTCCGCGGACCAGGCCAGCAGGCAGCACTCTGGGAATCCTCAAAGATGCTAAATGTTGATCGAGTGAGCACATCTTAAATTCCATTGCCCAGGAAGCAAGGGTGATCTCTTACAGAATGTAAGAATCTCGGGGTCATTTTTCTGTTAGAGATACCAAAGATCGTAGTAATAGAATTAATAATCATGATAACAATAAAAATAGCTAGTATTTACATAAGCACAAAACTCACATCTATTATCTAATTTCATTCTTGCTACTACCCTATGAAATAGTTGATGATGATAATAACTAGAATTGATATAACTTTAAGGTTTCCAAAGCCCTTTTCACAAATGTTAACTTATTTTATCTTCACAACAACTGTGGGAGGTAGGTGCTATTATTATCCCCATTTACAGATGAGGAAACTGAGGCAAAGGTTAAACGACCTGCCCGAGGCTGAATAACTAATAAATATGAACTTGGGTCCTAGAACTTATCCCAATGCCTGGCACATAGTAAGTACTTAATAAATGCTAGTCGACTAGTACTCCTATCTCTGCTTCACAGATGAAGAAACTGAGGCAAAGACGGTTCAGGTGTCTTGCCCACAGTCACATAGCTTGTAAGCAGTAGAGACAGGATTCAGACTCAGGTGTTCTGGTGCCTAAATGAGCAGTTCCTTTATTTCCTCACTGCTTGAACCAAATTCCAGTAGGCAGAAGAAGTAGGAGAGGGGCAAGACACAGCAGATGCCAATGCCCTTTCTCCTTTGGCTCTCCTCCCCTCCCTTCCCTGATACAAAATCCCATTTCTCTCTCTTCACCACCACAATCATTCACTGAAGATCAAAAGATCAGCTGCTCCCAGCTCCTGGAGCCTGGTGCTCTCCCATTCGGTGATTAGCTGAAATTGGCGGCGGAGCAGACTGTCTCTCCAGAAATGAGTACCTGGCGGAATGTTAATGAGCACGTCTCTTCTCGCCTTCATGCTATCCCGGATTCAGCTCTGGCCTGGCTGCCCTCTTCTGGGTACAAATTAACACCAAATAAAGTTTATCCTTACTTTCCACTTGGTTGAGCTCTTTGAAAGATTTTTTTTTCCTGGAACCAGGACTAGGCTTTTAAGGAACCCATGTCTGGAATAGAAGAGGCAGCAATTGGTGGCTGAGTGCTAGACCCGGGGTCAGGAAGACCTGGGTTTAAAACCTACTTCCAGTGTGGCCATGGCGAGTCCTGTTACCTGAATGAATTTCACTTTCCTCCTCAGCAAAATGGAGCTAACAACACCTACAGTACCCACCTCATGAGGTTGTCGTGAGAATCAAAGGTGTGTAAAGCATTCTGCAAACCTCAGTTTTTAAAAAAAATCCCACGGCTCCATGATGCCATTCATTTGGGGATTCCCTCCAACAATGGAAGTGGCAGCCCACTCATGCCTCCCCTCCTACATGACTCTTGTTCCTGTTTTCTCCAAAGTTCCCCACAGTGGGTCCACCCAACATGCTGGAGGCCTTTCTTGATTTCTCCTGACATCCTGAGGGTACCAGTCCATTTGCCATCCCTCAATCCTGCCATGTGACCAGCCCATTTCCTCTTCCTGTCATAGAATTCCTGGATGACATCCCTTACACTTGTTCTTCAGAGTTTCTCCTTGGTTGGGTGTTGCTGCCACTCGCCCCCTTTATATACCCCTCCGTTGCTCTCTGCGGAATGCTCAAATTCAGTTCTTTGAAGGCAGTGGAGTACCATATGGCAACACTGATGAAGCATTAGATTGACAAGAGGGGCCTTTGTTTTTATGGGAAACTTGGGGTGACAGAAAGAAATTTCCAAACTGCAATTTCCAAAAAAAAGCATTCCAACTTGTTCTCCTGTACTGTCTGTCCCAGATATACACATTGTGGCACCAATTTTATTACCCACTCAAATGCATGTTGGGAGAAATGATTATTAATAACCAACAATTTGTGGAGATCCAGAGTTTCCCCTTTTTCTAAAGTTCTCATTTTAAAACTTCAGCCTCTGAAGGTTGAACTTTCTCCTCTCTCAGACTCCACCCACCCTTACAAGGAATCTCTACTCTAAGGTGAATTCCACTCAATGGAGCTTGGGTGGAGGTAGATCTTTTGTCTACATTGCCGGAGGCTGGGAGTGTCTGGGTATAAGGATAGTGTCTCAGTCCAAGAGTGACAGGGTGTCAATCTCAGCACCTCACTGGAGTGAGCTCATGTCTCTTTGTAAAGTCCTCCTCTCATTAATTGTTAACCAATCAGAGTTGAGTGCCACCCTCTGGAACACCCACTTCCCCAAGGCCAAATATGCCTCGAGCATGCCACCATGAGGGTCTCTGGCATTCAAGAGTGCTGCTGACCTATTTTATTAAAATGCTAGCATTATTAATAAAATGGCTAATTACCAAGGAAATTACCACAATGTTGAAATCTTGGAAACAGAAATTCTTCACCCATTTAGTCTATGATCAGTTATCCATTTGAGATATAAATGTCAGCTACTATAAACACCATTTTTGTCATATCAAACTCCAGACCGATGATGAATTAAACGAGTTAATAATTGCTATAGGAAAAATACCGCATTTCACCACATTATCATCACCACTGTATAATCGTCACACCTTGTTTTTTTCCGTCCAAAAATTAGTTTGTAACGTTTGATCTCATGATCATCACATGGTATTATTCTGTTTGTCACGCTGCTTAAAAGGTAAACAGAGCAACAATGTATTCACCAGTGGCATATGGATACGCATTTATCTCTCGTGCCTTGGGAGCTGAGAACCTGGAATCTTCAGTGTACACACATTGTCAGTATTCAATTTTAATGTATATTTATGATTATTCCATGCATCCTAATCTTGCACCAAAGACAGTTTAGTAATAAATTTAAAAAAGCTTCACATAATGGTTGTAGCCCACATTTTTGCAAAAAGTTTGGCATAAAATCGGTAGCAGTTCTGTGGTGAAATACAGTAGAATGGTATAAAAGATTCAGGAGAAATGGTTTTGGGTCCCAGTTCTGCCACTTACTTTTTTTCTTTCCATGGGCAAGTCATTTGCCTTATATCCTGGGCCTCAGTTTCCTTATCTGCAAAGTGAGGAGGTAAAAATATACAATCTCTGAGGTTCCTTCCAGCTTGAAATCTAGGATCTCTGAGATCATCTAGGCCACCAGCTCTCAAAATGTGGTTCAGGGACCCCTGGGAATCTCTGAGACTCTTTCAAGGAGTCCATGATGTCAAAACTATTTTCACCATAATATTAAGACATTTTCACTTCTAACCTAGTAAGTATCTATAGATATAACCCATATAAACAAAATTCTTTGGGGGAGGTCCTCAATAATTTTTAAGAACATTAAGTGGTCTTGAGACCACAACGTTTATAATTGTTGATCTAATACAACCTCTTCATTTTGCAGATTAGGTAATTGAGGTCCAGAGAGACTTAACCAAGGTCACGCTGACAGTGAATGACAAAGCCAGGATTTGAACCCAGGGGATCTAACTCCATATCTGGTGCTCTGACCATATTACAAATCACTGACTGTACATTGTAGCTATACAAGAGTCAGGGAAGGAAGTAAAAAAAAGCCAAGGGCAACTATCCCACCACTATAGACTAAAGCTCCCCGCTTGGAATCAGAGGAGATCATTCTATTACAAGCTGGTAGCCAGCACCCGGTTCCCAATTCCTCCGACCAATCCACCCACACCTGTAAGAATCATAACATATCACACAAAAATGAAAACCTACAAGTACTTATATTTCCATAGAGCTTTAAAGCTGACTGAGTACTTTTCTCATGCTAAAAAATGTTGTGAGGTATATGGTATAGATATTTGTTTTTTTCATCTTACAGATGAGAAAAATGAAGTCTAGAAAGGCAAAATGATTTGTGCTAGTAATTAGAACTGGTCCTGGAAACCATTTCTCCTGACTCTTTCTGCTATTATGTATTAGGCCTTTGACAAATCATAATAGACTCAACAGTGCCCACAATGAGCATCTCCAAATGTCCCTTACAGGTCTAAGAAGAAAGTTCAAGTTCACAGAGAGGCTGATTACGCCATCCTCACAGTTGGGTTATTGTAACAAAGCCCATTGACCTGACTGGCACCTTTCCTGGTCCAGCTGCTATGATCACCTTTACAACATTGAACTTTGTTGGCAGAAGTCCTGGCTATAGAGTCTAGGTATCTAATTCAATGTCGTGTAATCCTAAATTTAGAACTGCAGCCCTGGTAAGGGCTCAAGGGAGAATTTGAACCCAGCTCTTCCAAAATCCAGATCTATTACCCTATCTATTACAATAGGCTACCTTCTTTGCAAAGGTCTGGTCCAATTCTACTTCTCCATGTAAGGTACCAGTTGTGACTTTATTGAGGAACTTATTTCTCCTGAATTGGCCAGTGACTGGCAAAGCTCTTCCATTAAGTCTTCTTATTTTGTGCTAGGAAAGGAGGATTCACTGTTTTTCTAGGCTGCTCCAACACCTCCAGAATTTAAAGGGTCCATAGGAGAAGTTGTCTGACTACCCATAGCCTTTTTTTTCTTCTTTCTATAAGGACATATTTAAACTAGATGAAAGAACATCCCTTCCAACTCTATCCTGTAATTCTAGAACCCATCCATCATGCCCTTCCGATGTCCCTTAAAGGGTCTTTAAATATATGTGTATGCATGTATGTATGTATGTACATATATACAAACATACACATATGCATATAGAGTATATGTATTATGTATATGAATGTATATATATATATATATATATATATATATATATATAATAATGTTTTACTTGTCCTCCGGTTATGCATAAAGACAATTTGTAACATTCTTTTTTTAAAAAAAATTTTGAGTTCCAAATTTTTTCTCTCTCTTCCTCACCTCTACCCTCCCTGAGAGAGTAAGCAATTTGTTATGGGTTATACATGTTCAATCATGCAAAACATATTACCATATTAGTCATGTTGTAAAAGAAGACAGACCCAAAGGAAAAAAAAACACACAAGAAATACAGAAAGTGAAAAACAGTGTGCTTTGATCTGCATTCGGACTCCATTAGTTCTTTCTCTAAAGGTGGATAGCACTTCTCATTGGAATTATTGAGGGGTTTTAAGCCTCCTTTCCCCAAGACCCTACACACCAAGTACCCAAGTTTCGCCCCCCTTGACTCACATTTGCTACCAGGTGTACATTGGCAAATTACTTGGGAGTACAAAAAAAAAGTCTCAAAGGGGACCACCTGCCTATCCAAAGTGAAACTGGATTCTACGTAAAAGTACACTTAAGGACCTTATCAGAAAGCCAGTTCTTGCCTTTAGGCTACAGTTATTTTCCTGACTTTTTTTCTGAAAAGACAAAAACTAATGGTTTTAATTTGGACCTCTCAGATGAAAGCAAATATTTTGCCCTTTGGACTACAGAGCCCATAACAGAGACTCCAACACCACATGTTGGTAGTGTACCATGTTGGCCATTTCGATTAAGTTTTAAATTTTCTCTTAAATGTTCAACTGTCAAACCTGTGGAACAGCTTAGGACCGTGGCTATGCTAAAGTCTTTACATTGAGTATAGGGAATGAACCTGAGGGACAAAGGTTCCCAGTGAAATCACTCAGATTTAAGAAGAGAATCACAGATTGCCCTTCTGTCCCCACCAGCCAAGAACAGAGATAATAACAGTAGCTCACATTTATATAATGCTTTATGTTTTGCAAAGGACTTTCCACACATTATTTCATTAGGTCAGTGGTTTTCAAAGAGTGTGCCTGGGTAACTCAGAATGCTGGTCATTTGTATGGAACTTAGATTTACAATCACAGGCTTAACGACTCGAACAATTTTCATTTTTGCTCCTCTTGGGAAAAGTCAGCAAGCCGTTTTAGCTACATCATGGAAGAATACATCTTTCTGAATGGTACTCGGGCTGGGAGCCATCATGGATATAACAAATGCGATGTAAGTTCGAGTGGGTGGTTGGTATAAAAGGGAACCAGGTGACCCCATCTCCTTTCCTAGCCAGACAATAATATCAGAATGTTCAGACTGGAAGAAAGCTCTGAGCCCCTCATTACATAGATGAGAAATCTCCATTTGGCATTTAAAGCTCTTCACAACCTGGCCCCTGCCTGTGCTTCGTCTCCTTATGCTTGGCTCCTCTCCATGCCCTCTGTGATCCAGCTGCATTACTCTACTTACTGATCCTTACAAATGACATTTCATCTCCCATCCTTTGCACTGGCTGCCTCGCATGCCCGAAACGCTTTTCTTCCTTCTCTCTGCCTCTTGGTTTCTTTGGCATCCTTCAAGACTCAGCTCAAACACCATGTTCTGTGGGAAGCTTTTCCCAGTTCCCTCAAATGCTAGTGACTTCCTCTCTGAAATTAATCTTCAATCTACTCTAGATATCTTGTAGCATATACCTAGTTATATGTCTCCTCCATTAGAATGGGAAGTCTTTGAGAGCACAGACTGGTTTTTTCCTTTCTTTCGCCCCTCTCCCCACCCCTCCCCCACCCCAGCACGTAATACAGCATTTGTCACATAATAAATACTTATTAATTAACTGAAACCCAGAAAGGGAAGTAATTTTCCCAAATCACAGTGGTAGGGCTGGGCCTGAAACTGTAACCAAGAGATTCCAAGTCCTAGACTAGTCATGCTGCCCTCCCCATAAAATCTCTGTTAAGTCAAGTGACACATAAGAACAGATGGATGTAAAGTATATTAGGAGAAGTGAGGAAGGATTTCCTGTCTGGAAGGGAGCTTGGATAGAGGCTTGAAGAGACATTGGGGCATCATTCTCTCTGGAAATGTTGAAAAATATGGAAATGCTTGTTTTATTCTATAAATTAAAAGAAAGAGAGAGAAAGAGAAAAAGAAAGAAAGAAAGAAAGAAAGAAAGAAAGAAAGAAAGAAAGAAAGAAAGAAAGAAAGAAAGAAAG
>CM053622.1:541592720-541605093 GCA_028646595.1 Phalanger gymnotis | reverse complement strand
GAAAGGAAGAGAGAGAGAGAGAGTGAGAAAGAAAGAAAGAAAGAAAGAAAGAAAGAAAGAAAGAAAGAAAGAAAGAAAGAAAGAAAGAAAGAAAGAAAGGAAGGAAGGAAGGAAGGAAGGAAGGAAGGAAGGAAGGAAGGAAGAAAGGAGGAAAGAAAAAGAAAGAGTAAAAACCATTCAGGAGTAGGGGATAGTAGAGGTATCTTAGAGGCAGGCTGACTTACTGGAATCTTTGATGCTATTAAAAACTCTCTTACTCCAAGAGTGCATGTGGGTCTGCTGATATCATAGGATTTAGAGTTGTAAGGGGCATTAGAAATCTTCAAGTCTTAGAAGAGTCACATTAGTGGTAGAAGGGACCTCAGAGGCAATCTCCTTCCACTCCAACCATCCTTTTTAACAATACTACATTAACCCTTTCATCCTGAAAGATAGTATGATATATATTGGGGTGGGGTGGGGAGTTCAGGACTCAAAGCCTGGAAAGGCCAGAATTTTAGTTCTGCCTACCATATTTGCTAGCTATGTGGCCATGGACAAGTCATTTAAAGTCTAAATGAAGAGGTATGCTGGTAAATGTTAACAGCTGGCTCTCTGGAGTTGGGGTGGGGGGCGGATGTTCAGAGAACAGACATTTAAGTTTCATCTGCATTATTAGTATATTCTCCGTCACTCTCTTATGTCTAGAAATCAACAAAGTATTTGTTTCACAATGGAGCTGGAACAAAATTCACTCTAAACTACATGCTTTATAATGAATGGCTTGTCCATCCCAGAGGAGAGTAGATACCCTGGGTGCCACTCTATACGTCACAGACTCACAGGACTTGAGAAATGATGAGGAGCTAAAACGGGGATACTTAACCTGGGGTCCATGAATCCCCAAGGGGCCAGGAGATGGATTTCAGGAAGGTTACAAACTTAGATAGGAAAAATTATCTTTCTTTCAATACAATTCATTTCTTTTGTAATCCTGCGTGCTTCAGTTTCTACTTTGACAAAGGGTTCATAAGCTTTCCCAAACTGCCAAAGAGACCCATGATCAAAAAAAGTTAAGAACTCCTGAGCTAAAAGGTCATTTAGTCTAATGCTCTTATGTCACAAATGGGGAAACTGAGGTCCCTAGGAGTGAAATGACTTGGTCATTGAACTAGGGAGTCATAGTGCTTAGAATGTAAGCTTCTTGAGGGTAGAAACTTTCTTTTTGCTTCTATTTTTATTCCCGCTGCTTAGCACAATACTTGGTAAATAGTAAGTGCTTAATAAATGCTTATCATTGTTGTTAGCCTTGGAACTAGAACCCAGATGTCCTGACTCCTATATATACCTCAGTGCCTGATCTTTCCTAGTCCTTATCTACGCTATATTTTTTCATGATGATTTTTAGCTGGGCCATTTGTTTTCATCAGGGGATAGATTTTGGTTTATTCACATGCAGCTTTTTGAAGTTTTGTGAAAGATGCTCAAAATCAACTCAAAAGAAAAGACATCATATTGTCACAGTGGGGAAAAAGTGGTAGCTGCAGCAGGAAGCTAAAACCTGAAGTTTAATATCATTATAGATACTGTTTACATCCCTGTAAGGGCCCCATAAGTCAGAAAGACCGGTCATTGTTAAAGAATCAGCCAGTCTTTAGTTAGGTTAACATCTACACATAAACCTGCTGATCTCACCTGGAAACATCCAGACCCAGAGAGAGTCACATCTGGAGCCCAGACTTTTCTGAGCTTAAAAATTTACTACAGAAGCTACAAGATGAGACAAGCTTTAAATGAAACTTCCAACTTCTGTTCCCACAATCCACAGGGTGCCCTCTGGGAGGGCCAAACAGGGCAGCTGATTTACAACAATTGGGTTGTATCTTATCCTCCAGTAGGTCAAACAATGTGGAAGCAATCTGTCTGCTGCCGGGATTGAGGAAATGGAGGAGGTGGGGGCAGATGCATTGCTAGTATATAGCAGTGATAAGGTCAGATGCGGAGGGCCTTGGTCTCTATTACCGCAGTCAGCCTAGTGTGCTTCCTCCAGTAACTACTCTGAAAATTATTAAACCTGCCATGAAAATGACTGTCCCTACCTGTCCATGGATGCTGAAATTAAAGAAAATCTGTGAATATCCTTAAAAGAAATCTTAGCATCTTTAAAGTTTCTTCTTCCTCTTTAAATTACATTTCCATAGGGCTGTGAGTGTATTTATGATAAGATAGTCAGCTCTGGGTTCAAAGACCTGAGAGGACTGGGGACAGTAATGGGTATGTCTGGAAGCATAGTCAGAAGCAGAATCAAGAAATTAGTGGGGTGTATACAATTTACTCACTTAATCCTGTTTGCCTCCATTTCCTGATTTGCAAAATGAACTAGAGAATTAAATGACAAACTACTCCAGTATCTTTGCCAAGAAAACCCCAAAAAGGAGTCATGAAGAGTCAAACACAACTGAAAAATGACTAAACAAAAATACAGTCTATTAGCTGTGTGACCTTGAATGCAGAAGAAAGAGTGGTGGGTATGGAATTTGGGGGGAGGTGGGTTTTAACTCTGCCTTTGTCACTTACTACATATGGGACGTTGCGCATTCCTGGACTTTACCTTCTTTGATTGTACAATGAGAGGATTAGACTAGATAGGACTTAATTTCGGGAGTTCCAGGAACTTAGATGGGGAAAATGACATTTTAACTTTCCGTAATCTCTAACTGAAATTTAGTATTTCCTTCTCTTTTGAATGTAGGCAACAATTTGTAGATGTCCATAGACTTCACCAGACTGCCAGAGGGATCAGTGACACTCACCGAAAAGGTTAAGAATCTCTGGACTCAATGATCTCAAAAGATTCCTTTGAAGTTCTGACATTTAGTCTATGATTTATCTGAGCTTGGGAGAACTTTTTAAAAAATTTTCCTTTGAGGTTGAGGTCTATGCCTATAGTGCTTCAGGGAAATTTATTCCCAAGAAATATCTCCCCCTCCTTTCTCAGAACTGGAGGATTCTGAGTGACTATCAGTAACTAAGTGGGCTGTTTGGCCTTAGACACCCAGACCTTGTACATGAAAGCAGACTGAGCCTGCAGGAAGCACAAATACTGAAGTCCTTAAGTTGGGAGTTTGGGGTAGCGAAAACAATAGCTCACACATAGTGATTTATGGTTTACAAAAGATACAAAAGAAACTCCATATGTGTTCTGTCTTTTAAAGCTCACAACAACTTTGGGGGTAAGTAGTACAAATACTATTATTATGAGTATTCCTCTCTACATGTAACCTTGTCAGCACATTGCCAAGATCATGACACTGGAGATGGATGGATGTGTATTGGTTTGGGGCAGGGGTGGGCCACAAGTGGCCTTCTAGGTCCTCAAGTGTGGCCCTTTGACCGAATCCAAACTTAGTTGTTTTCTCAAGTTTCGATTCAGTCAAAAGGCTGCACCTGAGGACCTAGAAGGCCACATATGGCCTCCCTGGCTTGGGGCATAAATCACCCCCAGTATTCCCTTCTCAATAAGGTAGGACTCTTACTACAAACTAACCCCTCTTGTCCTAACAGATGATGGGGAAGGGAAGCAGTGGAGTGTGTCCAGAATAGCAGTAAAGGATATATAGGAAGCTATAGAGAGCAGTCTCCATGGAAGCAAGACAGGAACAATGAGGTTGCCAGTGCTGGACTCCAGGGCCCCAGGTCTGTCTGGGCATATCCTTTATGCTTTGCTAAAACCCACCAAGGTATTGATTCTCTTCTTGGCCTCCTTTCTCCCTTCTCCCTCCCCAGCTTCAGAGAGGGCATAATTCTAGGATGGAAGACAGCTTCGCTTCTTCTTCTTTTTAATTAAATAATAAACCGATTTTTTATTTTTAGTTTACAACACTCAGTTCCACAGGTTTTTGGGTTCGAAATTTTCTTTCCCTCCTTCTTTCCTCTCCTCCCCCCTTTCCCCCCAAGACGGCATTTAATCCAATGTAGTTCTACATATACCTTCATATTGAACTTATTTACATAATAGTCCAGTTGTAAAGAAGAATCACAACCAATGGAATGAAACATGAGAAATGAAAAACGAAACCAAGAAAGAAGGAAAAAAAGAGAGAGTAAGAAGTTTGCCTCCATCTGCATCCAGACTCCATAATTCTTTTTCTGGGTGTGCATAGCTTTTCCATCATGAGTCTTTTGGAGGCCAGCTCTGCTTCTTAAAGACATATACCTTTCTATATATTTTGTCTTCTATGCTGGAAACTGTGTTAATCATAGTTAACCACTGCATTGGTAATCTAAGTATGTCATTGCTCAAATCTAATGGAGAAAGACAACTGGAGAAACTTCAGAGAGAGAAGGCAAGGATATTAGCCTTTACATAGTGTCTACTATGTGCCAGGTACTGTGCTAAGCACTTTTACAAGTATTATCTCATTCGATCCTCACAATAACCCTGTGAAGGCAGGTGCTATTATCATCCCCTTTTTACAGTTGAAGAAATTGAGGCAAACAAGTTAAGTGACTTGCTCAGGGTCACAGAGTTAGTGATTGTGTGAGGTTACATTTGAATTCAAGTCTTCCTGATTCTAGGTTCAGCATTCTGTGCATTGCGCCACGCACCACCTCTGCTGAGAGAGAGGGAGAGGTAGAAGGAGAAGGGGAAAGATGGAAGGGCAGAAAAGGAGAGGGGAAAGGGAGAATGAGAGAAGAAAAAGAGGGAGGGGGTGTGAGTGAGTGAATCGGCAGCAACTGGGGCTGGGGAGAGATATTTGAGTCAGGGCCTTTACTGTTTTTAACTCCTTTTCCCCTGGACTTGGTGGGAAAAGAAAATCCCTCTCAGAGAGGAGGAGCAGAGGCAGCAGCTGAAGAAACCAAAGAATGAACACCTCCAGCCACGTGAGGACAGAGGTAACTAAGAGTTAGGGCAGCATGGCATTATGGTCACTGAAACATACAAATCGTGCTATTCCTTCAGTTCTGGTACATGTCTGGGCCTCCGAATATTCATATGGATTTATTTTTTTAAAATTTATTGCTATCTTGTTCTTGGTGCAGTAGATAAAGTGCTATGCCTGAATTTAGAAAGACTCATCCTCCCCGAGTTCAAATCTAGCCCGAGACACTTACTATCTGTGTGACCCTGGGCAAGTCACTTAACCTTGCTTGCCTCAGTTTCCTCTTCTGTAAAATGAGCTGGAGAAGGAAATAGCAAATCACTGCAGTATCATTTCCAACAAAATCCCAAACGGTGCCACAAAGAGTCAGAAATGACTGAAAATGACTCAACAACAACAAATTTTGTTTTTATATCACCTTCATTTCTGAATATATCCTGCTCCTAGCCCATCTTATAATAAAAAACAAAAAAAGAGTAGGAGAAGCAGTTCATCAAAATAACCAATAATTCAGCCAAGTCCAGCATTATATTTGGATCTCTAGACCTCTATTCCCTACCTTTGCAAGGAAGAAAGGGAGTATCTGCATGGACTTTGAATCTCCAGGTTTTCTCTGTCTCAGAGAATTTGTGTTCTATTCTTGTCTAGTCCTGTTGGGCTTCTGACCCACTACTTGCATCCTAACTCAAAGCTGCCTACCATACCTGCTCTGATCCATAATAATCTTGCTTATCTCCAGGTTCCATTCCTTACCTAGTATTGCCAAATTACAGCCACCCATACCCACTGTGACATACTCAGTGTTCTTGCTGCGTGCACTAGATATTCACTGAACCCATTTTCATGCCTTTTACCCAGTTCCACGAATCGTCAAAGAAGAGGTACGAATCGGCCTCAGGTGAATTGCAAAGAACTGAATGTTTTGTGATAGCAACAGATCTGGAGGAGGGTAGCCAAATTGTATATTTGTATGTCTACGTATGTTGAGGGTAGGGTGCAGTTGACTGAAGAATAGAGAACCCAAAGGGTTAGTTAGCCTGAGAAACAATTAAATGATGTCAGGGTAGATGGACAGGGCTGGGGCCATAGTCAATAGGGACACTGGCCTCCATGATGTCCATAAACAAGACACTCTCTCTCTCTCTGCTCCGAGCATTTTCTCTGGCTGTCTCTCATACCTGGAATGCTCTGTCTCCTTCTCTCTGCCTACTGCCTTCTCTGGCTTCCTTCAAGTTCCAAGTAAAATCCCAATCTTCTATAGGAAGGCTTTCCCAACCCCTCTTAATTCTCACATTTTCCTTCTAATTATTTCCAGTTTTTCCTGTATATAGCATGTTTCTACATATTTGTTTGCTTGTTGTCTCTCTTATTAGATCATGAGCTTCTTGAGAGCGTGGACAGTCTTTGGCCTCTATTCATAGCCCCAGTGTTTAGCAGAGTATCTGGCACATAGTAGGCGTTAATAAATGTTTATTAAATTTAAAGCAGCTCTTTTTGTGGTGGCTTAGAATTGGAAATCAAAAGGATGCCCATCAATTGAGAAATGGCTAAACAAGCTGTGGTATGTGATTGTGATGGAATATTTATTGTGCTATGAGAAATGATGAGCAGGATTATTTCAGAAAAATCTTGAAAGACTTACATGAACTGATGCAAAGTGAAGTGAGCAGAACTAGAAGAACATTGTGCAATACTGTACAATGAAGAATTGTGGATGACGTGGCTATTCTCAGAAATACAATGATCCAAGACAGGTCCAAAGGATTAGTGATGAAGCATACTATCTGTCTCCAAAGAAAGAACTGATATTGTTTGAATACAAACTGAAGCATGCTATTTTTCACTTTCCTTCTTTCCTTCTTTTTCTTTTATTTGAGTCTTCTTGTACAAAATCACTAATGCAGAAATGTTTTATGTGATTGCACACATATAACCCATATCCAATTGCTTACCATCTCAGGGACGGAGAGAGGGATAGAACTTGGAACTCAAAACTTTAAAAATGTTAAAAAAATGTTTTAACATGTAATTGGGGGAAATATAAATTAATACATGATGAGGATTGGCATAAACTTAGATGAATCTTCCTGACTACAAGCCTAGCACTATGTATCGATCATGCTATACTCTCTAACCCATGTTCTAACTCTTAATCTACTCTCAGCCAGATCTCCTGCTATCATGGCATTCATTTCATTGCAATTCATCTAAGGCTGATTCCAACATTCTATAATTGAGACCTGGCTGTGTAAGGAAGTCTCTGTCGATAACTCTTCTCTTCTCTCCCCCTTGCTTCCCCGCTGTAGCCAGGTGCCCCCACTAAGCCCCACCTGCAAGCCCCAGATGGGCCACACTTGTGGCCGAATAGACAGATTCATCTTCCTGAGTTCAAATCTGGCCTCAGATACTTAGTAGCTGTAGGATTCTGGGCAAGTCACTTAACCCTGTTTGCCTCAGTTTCCTCATCTGTCTTGAGCTAGAGAAGGAAATGGCAAACCACTCCAGTATCTCTGCCAAGAAAATCCCAGTTGGGGTCATAAAGAGTTGCACATGACTGAAAATGACTGAACCGACACTTATCAGTTGTGTACCACCCTAAGAAAGTCACCCAACCTCTGTTTGCCTCAATTTCCTTTCTGTAGAGTGAAGGGATTAGATCAGATGGCAGGAAGCCAGCACTGCACCACGTTTAATCTCCTTAGCAATTAAAAGGCTGCTTTTAGCCAAGACTATTTCCATGGTAAACCCTTTCATGAGAACCCCTCTCCAGATTTCGTCCTTCAGTCCATGGCTCTTCACTTGAGTGAGTGGGTCTCTCCTGCTTGTTTGTCTCTAACCAAGCTCAGACTCACCAGATGAGAAGAAATCTGTCCCTTCTTTAATGAATTCTCCTATCCAACCTGTAGCTATAGTAGGTTTGGACAGTGCCAAGAGCCCTGGTGGAAGAATGGCTGGTGCTTGCCCTATAGTAGTAAGTTCTTCTACATCAGGCTCAGGAGATTGCTGAAGGTAGAGTCACAGGATCTGGGTTCAAATTCCAGCTATGCCACTTACTACATGAGTGACTTTGAATTTTACCTTTTTGGGCCTCACTTTCTTCAAAAGTAAATGAGGGCATTGGACTAGGTGATCTCTAAAGTCTCTTCTGGCTCCAAATTGAGAAGGAATGAACCTCCTCGGGAGTTCTGCTTCTGGCTAAGGCTCAGTACCACAACAGGAAGCTCTTTGGTTGATGCTTGGGCTGCCACAGAATAATTAGGGGATATTTTAGGAGGCATCGAAGCCTCAGATTGAACCAGAGGCTCAGGAAAAATGTCAAATCACAAGGTGTTATTGCAGGCTCCTCAATCACTCTTTTAGTCTCAACAGGTAATATTAGATTTTCAAGAGCTAAAGCTGAACCCTTGTGGGTGGGGAGGAAAAATGGCAGTATTCTAGTGAATCCTTTAAAGGGCATTGGAAAGGGTGTGTGTATGTATGTATGTATGTATGTATGTGTATATATGCACATGTGTATATATGCATATACATATACACATGTACATATATGCCTGTGTATACACATATATTACGTATGTGTGTGCATACATATTCATATGTACATGTAACCACATGCACATGTATGTGTATACACACTTACGTGTGTGTGTATGTATAAACAGGTTTCTTTGGAGACTGCTGTCAGATCCAGTAGGGTTACAACAAATGTGAAGAACATCCATCCTTCTCTTATTAGACCAGCTCTAATTTTTCCATGCTGTCAGTAATGTGAAACCTTCCATCAATTTCTCTTTCTTGTAACATCAAAATTTATCTGTACATTCACCTATCATCTCCTTCTCTTCAGCTGAAAAGAAGAAAGCCTCTTCCCTTTACGTTTCTTGATCCCTTGATCTCCAATCTTCTCCAGGACCTTGTTCCCACTGATCAAATGATCTCTTTAGTATCTTCAATTTCTCCCTCTAAACTGGTCTCTTCTCTTGTCTATAAACATATTGAAGTTTCCTCCATCCTAAACAATAAAAACCCTTTCTTTCAGTTGCGATATCCCTTTTGAGCTACCATAATCCACCTCTTTCTTTTCACTGCTAAATTTCTCCAAATGGTTTATACTTCCAGCCTCTACTCCCTACCCACTCATTCCTCAGTCCCCTACAGTCTGGCTTCTGATACCCCCAGTCACCTAAAACTGTTCTCTTGAAGGTCATCAGTGACCTCCTAAACTCCAAACCATAAGGTATTTTTTTCCTTTTCTCATCTTTCTTGGATTCTCTGCTATGTTCAACATTGGCTACCTTCCAAGACACTATAACACTCTAGTTATTGTCTCCAACAGACTCAGCTTTCTCTCTTCCTTTGATTAGTTCTTTTCCTTTTGATATCTTTAATGGAAATATTGCCCTGCAGGAATTTAAAGAATAATTATTTTGCCCAGAGCAAGTATTTGAGGACAGGGATGGAGAAGGGTCCTTAGGAAGGAAGCTTAAAACTTATGAACATAAGGTCCCATGAGGAGGAGAAGGTAGCAGAGATATGGTCCCATGGCTATGCAAACAAAGAATCTGTGATGGGGATACCAGATCCCATGGCCAGAAACACCATGGGAGGGAATGCCCATCAATTGGGGAATGGCTGAACAAGTTGTAGTATATGAATGTAATGGAATACTATTGTGCTACAAGAAATGATGAGCATGTAGACTTCCGAAAAACCTGGAAACACTTAACATGAACTGATGATGAGTGAGGTGAGCAGAACCAGGATGCTGTATACAGTAACAGCCTCATTATGTGATAACTAACTTTGATAGACTTATCTCTTCTTATCAATGCAAGGATCTACGATAACTCCAAAAGACTCATGATAGAAAATGCTATCCACATCCAGAAAAAGAACTATGGAATCTAATGCAGATTGAAGTGTATTATTTGCTCTCTCTCTTTTTTTTCTTTTTCGTGTGTTTCTTCTTTCTCGTGGTTTCTCCTAGTGGTTCTAATTCTTGTGTACAACATGACTAATATGAAAATAAGTTTACTCTGAATGCACCTGTTGAGCCTATATCAATTTACACGCCATCTTGGGGTGGAGGAGAGAAAGGACAGGAAGAAAACGTGGAACTCAAAACCTTATGGAAGTTAATATTGAAAACTAAGAATAAATACATTTTAAAAAAAGAAATACCATGGGGTCATTGCTTAGGTGGTTTCAACCAGGGGAGGGAGCAGGGCCAGGCAAAGCATAGTTGGGAAGGCTCTCACCTGGGGTGCAGAAGCAAGAGGAAGAAACTGCCATCTCGTAGCTTCCTATTTCAGGCAATTATCTTCCCTGTCTAGGTACTAACTTCATTTTTTTCTATCTGCTGAACTACAAATGCTGTCGTCTAAATTTTGACATCCTGAGGAGGAGCTTCGTTGTCCCACCCTAGTGATGGCTAGCTATGTTCTTCCAAGGCTTAATCTCCAAGCTTTGTCTCCTCTCCTTCCTCACTCTATCCTTTGGCAAATTTATCTATTCCCATACCTATATCCAACACCTTTACAAGGATGAATCCCTCTAAGGAAATACCTTAAACCATGGGTTGAAAATCTCACCTACTCAGGGTGCCTTCATAGAACCAACCAAGAAGAATCCAGCTCTGTCCCAGACCTTACTTTTATTGTAATCTGAATCTACATAGGCTCTAAATTATAGTGTAAAGTACTATGCCCCTGATTTCTTGCTCCTTGACTTAGCTTAGTTCCCTAAATTCAGAGCTCTGTCACACATAGACTATTGATTATGTGACTTTTCCATTCTGTCTTTACCACTGAATCTAGGAGACTTGATTCCACCATCCACACATTCTTTCCCTTCTTTCTATGAACCAAAATATTATCAATGACCAGTATAAATTTTGAGGTTTTTGTAAAAGACAGTATCCAAATTCACATATAATTCGTAAGGTTGAAGGTAATTGGAATAATGTATGAATGAAAACTACACCCCTAACCCATATGGTCTTCCCAGATTAGTACTCAGTCCTAAACTAAAAGATCATGAGTCCTCAACCCTGCCCACCCTCCCCCAAGAGGCTTAGTCTCACAGGAATTAAAATAAAAATGGCCCCTTCTCTAGCATTCATCCTGCCAACTTGAGCTTGCCTTAGCCATGTCTTCGGTTTAAAATCCTCGATACGTTCTTGCCCATTACCAAGCCTCCTAATCAATGGTAGGTTTTTGTACATTCCTGTGTTTCTATTCTTCCTCCACCAAAAAGGAAAGAGGGATAAAGGATACTTTATGATATATTCATCCTCAGAGTTTACAAAAGACCCTCCTTCTTAACCCCATCCCATTTTTCAACTCTCTATCTCCATTCCCACCCAATGCTTTCCTGAATTCCAGTTCTTATTTCAAATTACCCACTGACCATCTCTACCTGGCAAATCCTGCTAACAGCTCAAACTAAACATTTCTATAACTGAACTCATCTTCTTCCTCTACAAATCCACTCTTCCTCTTCCTGATTTTCTTATTCCTACTAATGGTACCCTCAGCCTGTCAATCATCTAGACTCATAACCTAGAAATCACCTCTGACTCTTCTCCCAACATCTTAGCCACTACTTTACCATTGTTCCATTTCTGTTCTAACGCCAGCTTCTCATTTCTTTTCTCCCAGAATATTGCAGTGGCTTCCTATCTCCCCTACGTAAATTCTCCCTATGTACCACTGTTGAGTAATCTTGCTAAAAGACAGTTTTAGTAAGGAAATGGTTACCACTGGTTTTTACATCACAACTAGATTACATAAAATTTGTTAAACTTTTCAATCTTTAATAAAATCTTGAGCTTAAAAGATTTCCTGATGAATAATGCTGAAAAAAGAGAAAGAAAAAATATCATCTCTTAGTTCAAAAATTTTCAATGGCCCCCTGTCTAAAAACTCCTTAGTTTTGGGGGTGGAGCCAAGATGGCAGCTGGAAAGCAGGGACTAGCATGAGCTCCCCACCAAGTCCCTCCAAAAACCTATAAAAAATGGCTTTGAACCAATTCTAGAACTGCAGAACCCACAGGCTAGCAGAGGGAAGGAGGGCTCTAACCCAGGACAGCCTGGATAGTCTCTGGGTAAGGTCTATCCCACACAGAGCTGGGAGCAGAGGGGACCGGAGCTGAGCGGAGCAGAGCCCAGTGTGGGCGGTGCGGACCAACCAGACCAGGAACCAGGCGGAGCATGCCCTAGTGCCCTGAATCAGTGAGCTGCAGCAGTTACCAGACTTCTCAAGCCACAAACACCAAAGACAACAGAGAAGGTTAGTGGGAAAAGCTGCTAGGGACAGGGAGTTTGCGGTTCAGCCACCACCCCAGGGGCAGCGGAGGTAGGGCAGCTACAGAACTACAGCTGCAGTTACTTCTGGCCCTAGGCCCACCTGGTGGGAGGAATTAAGTGGCAGATCAGAGCAGGAGTGAAGAGCCTGCTGAAGATTTTCATCAGGTCCAGGTTGGTGGTTCTTGAGGAAGGATGAGTGCTGGT